>JBBMOI010000004.1:37907500-37935000 GCA_038088405.1 Porites divaricata
GTGCTACTGCCGTGCTAAGCTGGCTCGACTGTAGCTCGACTGTAGCACGACACTAGCACGACTTGGTTTCAGACGTCGAATTTAATTCAGTCGCATAGAACGGCTGTTGCCGAAAACAAACACAAAAATTAAAGAAACGGTTTAGCAAACTTTTAAATGATTCTAATGTATTTATAATTTATGAATTGAGTTCGGCACGGCAGTAGCGCGACGTTTGAAACCAAGTCGAGCTGCTGCCGTGTAGCACGGCAAAGCTTGCCGTGCTACACGGCAGTAGCACGACTTGGTTTCAAACGTCGCGCTACTGCCGTGCTAAAGTCGAATTTAATTCCATCAATTTAGTTCGGCACGGCAGTAGCACGACGTTTGAAACGGGCCTAAGTGCTAGAAGTCATGCCAGAGAAAAACCTCTGCTCGCACGCCGGTTTGAAATTGAAAGGCAAAACAATAGCGCTACATGAGCTGCCGCTTCGCCGATCATCAATATTTGTTTATAAATTAGTTTACTCGTTTATTTATCCCTTTTTTAGAATTCTGCTTCTTCAGTTTAAATAAAAGTTGTGTGTGCCCTGGTCCGTGTGGTTTTCGTCCATTTGATTTTTATTCCAAATTGAAAATTGAAAATCAAAAATTCCCAATCGAGATTTCTATTGTTTGATTCCTCAAGAATTGAAAATCACAAATTCACATTCTTAATTGTCAATTTTTTGTTTCTACGAAAGGTAAAATTGAAAAGCAATTTTCAATGTTTTGAAAATCAAAAATCAAAAATTGAAAATGGCAAGGTGGCGGCTTTCATTTCTTGTTTTTAAGGAAAAGGAAAACTAAACGATAATCTTTAATTTTGAGATTTTTGCTTGGTACCGAAGTTGAAAATGTATTTTCAATTTCCACTTCCCTAGATTCCAGCTTATTAAAAATTCAAACTTGACAAAGCTATTCATGTGAAACGAAACCGCGGGAAACAGTATCAACGCTGATGAAATCCGAAATGAAAATGATTTTTTGATTTTCGTATTTGAGAAAAACAAAAATTGCCAACCTACCAGAAATCTCTGTGTTGGGAGGGGAGGGTAAAGCCGGAAGTGGCGCGACCGAAAGCAAGATGGCCGTCGTCTTGTCACCAAGGGGTGTTTCGTGTCTCCGTCGAGCTGTCTCTAGCGGAAATGTTACGCCAACAGCAATCCGCAGTCTGCCTGTACCATGGCCAAGAAGTTTTCAAAGAAATGGGCTGAATGTTTTTTTCACGGTAAGTATGCTTTTGTTTTAACCTCGCAACATCCAAGGCTACGCTACGCAGGGTAGAGAGTTTCAGTTCTGGGCCCAGTTGTTCAAAGGTCGATTTATGATAACGCTTAACCCGGGTTTCTTTTTATTCTTTTCAAAAGCATTTTCTCGGACAATTTTCTCTGATATTCATAGAACATTGAATCATCAACTTATTGACAAAAAGAATTGAACTGAATTTACCTCATAAGCAATCATATTTGAATTCAAATTTTCCACTTTTTCAACCCTGTGTTATCTTAACCCAGCTTTGAACAGTCCGGCCCTGGTCTTTAAATGTGTGTAGTAGACGAGTACTACTGGCGGCTGAACCGTAGTTTAGCGAGTACAGTCAACTCCCTTTATTGCGGACACCGTAGGGACCTCGAGTTAGTGTCCTCACTAGCGAGAGTCCGTAATAGCAGGAAATTATTTCAGTCAAACATCTGTAATTTATTTTTGCCCGTGATTTAGCTGCTGTCCGTATTATCGGGGTGTCCGTTATAGCGGGGTGTCCACAAGGCGAGAGTTGACTGTACGTGTTTTTCGTACAGTTTGATTCTGGCCTACCCTATTTCCATTTGTTAAGTTAACTTAAGCCTTTATGAACATGTTATTCTGAATGCTATTTGAGCTTACTCTTACCCAGCTGGTCTCCAGACCATCAAGTGTAAGAATTACTTTGAGGAGGATTCTCCTGTACATGTAGTGCGCAGTTTGTTAAAGAGTTTCGGTCTGAAAACAGGTATACAATGATTTCTTGGTCTGGAATTGGGTTTAGTTTTAGAGAGAACTACGGGTGTCTTTGAATTTATTTGTAGTTTCAATTCCAAATAAATAAGAAAGAATAATATGCGAAGTGGAAACAGATTTGAAAAACTCTTTTTGTGGGCGTTCAAATCTAACTGGAGACCCTCGGAGATTTGCTTAAATGCCCAATCAAAAGAAGATCAAGCCCCACCTGTTGTGAGTAACAGTACCTGTGATAAAACTAAGAGATCAGTTGGATATCACACCAACAGTACATTGAGCAAGAATCTTCTTGCAATCTTGGCAAATGTCCCAAGGTTTTTATGGGTTCCTGGATACTGGCACTCTAGGGCAAGCCCCTCACTGTTCCCCAGAAACAATAGAATCTGTTGTTCTCTAGTGTTGTGTTAACATGAATGAGCTACTGTAGGTGCTCTCAGCAAATTCAGAAAATGTTGAGTTACAGGACATTGAATTTCAAATATTTTTGTCACATAGTAAAAAATATACTTTTTGTGCAAAAAACCCCTTCCCCACCCCCTCCCCCTCCCCCTAAAAAAAGGGCTCTTCTTTGCCCAAAGTACAACATTTCACAAACATTACAACTGCAAAATTAATTTTTTCAGGGCATTTGAGTAATGCATGCCTGACCACCGTTAGGAACAGATCCATTATCATCTGGTGGACAAACTTCTTAGTTTCAACCGACTAAAACTATTTCCATATTCATTTTGTTTCATTTTTCATCATTCATCTTTCTGTTTCATTGCGTTGTTATGCTACATGAGGGGTGACATTTCAGTTTTTTAAAGAATGCAAATGTAGAATACAATCCCTGGAGGTACTCAATCATATGGTTGTATTTTGCCATCAAGTACAGGTCCTCCATACTTTTCAGTTCAAGTGTACCATTTCTTTAGCACGGACTTTTCAGTAGCAGCTTCTGAGTCTGAACGGGAAAACCACTGACAGGTCCTTCTTGTTCACCCATTTTTTCTGCAAGGCACTTTATGAAATTTTCGTCATTCAATTCAACAGCTGAATCAGAACGTGAAAAATAATTTTAATATATGTGAAATATTTGGTTGATGCAAGAGTCAGCGTTTATAAATCACATGCTTTACATTTGGGGGGGTGGGGGTGAGGGTTGATATATAATCTCTACGCTGTGCCAAACATTGTTCCAGTTTTTGGGCTTAATAAAGTGAAAACGATTCAACAAACATGGAATTTATTCACTGTGTATAATCGTTTCATCTTTTGATTACAACAGCTCTCCCGCCAAGGCCATACAGAAGTTCATTGGTTAGGATAAATGGGTAAATCTAAGTATGCTTTCATTAGGCAAACGATCGGCCCTCCTCAAAGTAATTTTACACTACATGATCTGGAGAGCAGAATCACAAGAGAAGTACCATACAAGGGAGACAAGAGGACTGCAAACTAGCAAAATATTGATTAATAAAACCTCTCTGATACAAACCATTTTATTTTCGGTAGAATCAAACTGTAGGAAAGACACGTACTCCTTAAACTTCAGTTTCCGCCGCCAGTAGTTCTCGCCTACTACAGACACATTTTTAAACTACCAGGCCCGGTGGGCAGCACTAAAACACAGAATCCGGAAACGGAAACGGAAACGGAAACGGAATACGGAATCAACTATCAATGATAGAAAATTAAAGTATTTCACATTGCATAATTTAGTACAATCCAAAGAGAATTTGTTTTAATTTTCTTCGCAGTTCCCTTAAATATATTCTTTTTATTGTCTTGATAAGGTTTGCCGTAGTGAGGGTCATTGCACTGCAAGGCCGATGAAAGTAATTTTACGATTAATTTTATTCACGAGTCTATGGGTTGGATAATACAGTTAAATATTACCTTTGTAGCTAAATGTCAAGAATAGTAGTAGTTGGCCTCAGACCACACCACGTGATTGTCCCCAACTGAAAGCTCAACACATGACCAACCCGTGACATGACCACAGTTCCGGTGTTTAGCAATAAGTTCAACTTTTTCGCCAAGCTGAATACTGATGGCATACTGGTGTACCAGTAATTGAGTTTACGTTGAAGTCCGTATTTCTGTTGAAGAGGCTTATTAAACATGGTGCATTATTTTGATGTAATCAGTTGCAGAATCAAGCAAATGCATGCACAACTCTCTCTTCTCTTTGGGCTCCACAATGTCATGGTTCTCTTGAGTAAGTTGTCTTAATAAATAAAGCTGAACACTGTTGAAGACAACCCAGAAAAGACACTCAGGAAAAACTTGACGGCGACACCTTTCAGTTATATAAACGACACCTCTGTCGATTTAAACGAAGTCTGTCTCCATATAACTTACCTTTTTCTTAAGGAACTAGTTTTTGTCATTGCCGTTTTTCTCCTCGCATTGCTGGAAGTAGTATCAAGAGTCTTTTCACCGGAATCGACTCCTCTAGTGATACAACAGTCTCCTCTACTGAGCTAATTTACTCATTTATGTCTTTTCGTAACTGTGTAGTTATTTTATTGTCATTGCTAACATTTTCTTTTCAAATCGATCGCTTGGAACCTTCTTTCACGGATTCCGTATTCCGTTTCCGTTTCCGTGATTCCGTTTCCGTTTCCGGATTCCGGATTCCGGATTCCATGTTTTAGTGCTGCCCGGCCCGGTTGTTCAAACGTTGGATAGCACTACCCGGCCACTTACTTGCATCTCGTTGAATAACACAAGAAACTATTGTGTTTATGCCTCGTTCTTTAAAGCGTTCGGACAAGGGGCCGGGTATTCTGCAGTTACTACCAAGCGGATAAGTATTGAGGAAACCAATTGCGTTACAGAACTAAAACTCTCTACCCTGCGTAGCGTAGCCTTGGATGTTGCAAGGTTAAAACAAAAGCATACTTACCGTGAAAAAAACATTCAGCCCATTTCTTTGAAAACTTCTTGGCCATGGTACAGGCAGACTGCGGATTGCTGTTGGCGTAACATTTCCGCTAGAGACAGCTCGACGGAGACACGAAACACCCCTTGGTGACAAGACGACGGCCATCTTGCTTTCGGTCGCGCCACTTCCGGCTTTACCCTCCCCTCCCAACACAGAGATTTCTGGTAGGTTGGCAATTTTTGTTTTTCTCAAATACGAAAATCAAAAAATCATTTTCATTTCGGATTTCATCAGCGTTGATACTGTTTCCCGCGGTTTCGTTTCACATGAATAGCTTTGTCAAGTTTGAATTTTTAATAAGCTGGAATCTAGGGAAGTGGAAATTGAAAATACATTTTCAACTTCGGTACCAAGCAAAACTCTCAAAATTAAAGATTATCGTTTAGTTTTCCTTTTCTTTAAAAACAAGAAATGAAAGCCGCCACCTGGCCATTTTCAATTTTTGATTTTTGATTTTCAAAACATTGAAAATTGCTTTTCAATTTTACCTTTCGTAGAAACAAAAAATTGACAATTAAGATTGTGAATTTGTGATTTTCAATTCTTGAGGAATCAAACAATAGAAATCTCGATTGTGAATTTTTGATTTTCAATTTTCAATTTGGAATAAAAATCAAATGGACGAAAACCACACGGACCTGCCTTCAGAGGTGACGCTATTTTGGGATAAAGGTTGAAAAACATAAGGTAATTATCTATCAATCAGTTATCGTGTTTCCTTGTGCTTGACGTTATATCCTGCCTTGCCGGGGATGGGAAATGTGATTGTTCTCTACACTGCTGAAATAGGGTCAGGATAATTTTAGAGGTTGTATCTTGCGCGTGCAATTTTTTTTTTGCTGAATTTGGATAATGACCTGGCCAAGGAAGAAAAATTTCTTCTGAGAAGTACATTAACATATTTTTTTTCTTTTAACTTCATACTACATGTTTACCGCGTGGATTTCATGGGTTCAATATTACCAGGATGATCGAGAGCCACTAAAAACACTATTCATTTTTCCAATTTGTTAATAACAATTCATGAAAGAAGTACGCGAAAAAAAAAGTATGTTATTATGCTTTTAGCCCAAAGCAAATACCGCAAAATACAGAGTATATTGGCCGTAAGCTTTAAATAAACAAACCGGACAACTTCAGTAAATTCCTTCTAAGATCAGCAGGGGATAGTAAAATTGTTCTGCATGTCGTTAACCAAAACACAGCGAAAATGCTTTTTTTGGAAACAAAATAACATGGCCTACAAACGGATAACATGCGCTTCTAGAAGGTTGGTACTGCAATTATAATCTTCAATAAACACGAAATCGGCACGACTCTATTTTAAAAAGCGGTTGTCTGTAATGTATGATTTACGAATTTGAAACGAGTTTCGCTGCTTCGCTGAGTGCTCTGATTAAAAAAAAAATGAAGTGTTAATCAACTCACCTAACGAAGTATCTAAACACGCTCTTGTTCCGCAATATTTTTGCCCGGAAACGGGAGACTTGGGTGAAGTTTCTGTGGATTTCGATTTTTCCAAGGCGTAAAGCGTGATGAATACGATAGACAACACGAGGAAGACGAATGTTGCAACAGCCAATATAATGATCCAAACCGACGTCCTTCGTCGTTTGCTTTGGAACTCTACTTTGTCCTCTTCAAATCGTTTCATTCTGCTCTGAATACTTTGGCAGAGTGGCTGCAACACAATATCTGAAACAATAATATTGGATTACTTATTTATAACCTTGACTCAGACCTTGGCTTGATTGCGACACCTCGTCGTCACGCAATTGTGTCAAGTAACGCAATTCTGCGATTCCCAAGTCACCAAATGACGCTCATCAATACGTGGCACCCAACCTGCCTCGTCCCCAGTCGCTCGCGATCACTGGGGGATATTTGAGTTAATTATTAAGGAAAGCGGGGACGAAGGGAGTGATGGGAAGGGGAGAAAAAGCGAAGCGACTGGCAAATCCTGATTCCAAGATGGCGGAGCAAGTAATGGCGGATTTTCCGGAAATGTTTAGACCGGTCCACGAGGCTGTAAAAAAGAAAAAAGTCATCTGCCCGGAACAGCATTGCTACAGGGACATGGCATTTTTTGAAGAAAGAGGCTTAGATCATCATTATCGATCTATTCACAAGAAAGATGCAAATGCTAAGGTACTCACGATGGCACGATTAAAAACGCAAGAGATGTACGGCAGAGAAACGATACAATTTATTTCTTCTATCTCTGAATGGAAATCGAAGGTGTGTAATAACTTATGTTTGAATTTCTGGCCGCTGATATTGGTCTTTTGTTGTGCTAATAAGTAATCAGTGATCCATGAAAGGGCTTTCCTGTGGACTGATGGAAAATTTAAGCGCATGCAATACAATATAAACGCCGAGGAAGAAAAAAAAGAACTTCAGGCACATTTAAAAAATGGCAGTTTACGTTTGTGTTTTATGTAACCTGTTGCCTAGTTCTTCTGATTGATAGCCATTTTTCGAACTTCAGGTCTCAGACGGTAAACGTTTTGAAGTTGGTAGTGACAACTTCTGGCTAAAAATCTTTGCCAAGGATGCTGAGGAAGCTGCCAAGCTATATGGACAGTATCTTCTGTGTTCAGGTCGCCTGAAATCATATGCAGAACATAGCAAACCGTGCAAGGTCGAAGTCAGAACTGTGGAATTTGAGGCACATTTCAATGCATGGTCTACCAACAAATCCATTGAGAGTAACGTGCAAGGAACGGTTATTATACTCGAGTGCTGCTTTATAAAAAGGGTATGTTCCCAACTCATGCGTTATATTTCTACCATAAAATTACCTCCTTTTTGTTGAGGTCACACTTGGCATAATAATCACGAGATGGTTTATATTCCTTTTGTTTACCATTTTGTAACATGTCATTAAAGTCATGAAAAAATTGGAAGTCCTCAAAACTTCCTTTACTTTTCACATAGGTTAAAAAAAATAATGTGCAAATAGGACTAATTCATCTTCTCTGTCTTTTTTTTTTAGAATCTAACATCTGTGCCAGCTCCAGGACAAGACTTCACAATACCACCCATGCTGCAAAGCAACGACACCCTTGCACCTTCCTCTGAAGAAGCTGTTGATAACAGGGTTAGAGTCCTGGAATCAATATTCCACCACAGAAGCTTTAGAGGAAAGCAAGAGGAAGCTATTGATGCCATCCTTCAAGGAAAAAATTGTCTTCTAGTATTACCAACAGGTACAGGGAAGACAGTATGCTATGCCATCCCAGCTCTGATTTCTGGTGGAGTTACTGTTGTTATCTGTCCACTGTTATCACTGATGCTAGACCAAGTGAACCGTTTGCGGACAAAAGGCCTTAATGCCTGTTATATTAACTTTGATGTTCCATCAACAGAACGAGGTGTACTTATTCACAACCTTTTGTCGGACAGCCCACCATATAACTTTTTGTTTTTAACACCCGAGAATGCCACCTCTCCACAGATGCTAGACATGTTTTCCAAAATGGAGCAGAAAAACACACTAAAGTACATTGTAATTGATGAGTGCCACTGCATTGATATGTGGGGGCACGATTTTAGGCCTGCCTATGCTAATCTTGGTAGCCTGACCCTTTTGAAGTGTCCTGTAGTGGCCATGACAGGCACATGTACATCCAGAACAGAGGAAATGATCTTAAAGTCACTAAACCTTAGGAATGTCACAGTTGTCAGGCAGTCTTGTGACAGAGAAAACATTTCTTTGTTTGTGAAACAAAAAAAGGCAGATGGCAAGGATCAGGTTGCAGCCTTAATTTTGGAAAACTATGCTGGTCAATGTGGGATTGTTTACTGTTTACAATGCGGTGACACCACTGATATGGCATATTTACTACAGACTAAGGGTGTCAATGCCACCTATTATCATGGTGCCTTGGATCCTTACAGAAAACGAGAAAATTTTCAGGCCTGGCAGGAAGGAAGAGCCAATGTCATGTGTGCTACGGTTGCCTTTGGAATGGGGATAGATAAACCAGACGTCCGTTTTGTAATTCACTTGTCCATGCCCAAATCACTGGAATGCTATGCTCAAGAATTTGGACGTGCAGGTAGAGATGGTGAACCTTCACAATGTTTTGTGTTTTTTAGATTTGAGGATCGCACAAAGCACTTGCAAATGTTAAGTTCTCTACCAGATGGTGAGCATAAATGTCATAAGGTGGCAGAGTTAAATGAGATGATAAAACTGTGCATCAAACCAGAGTGCCGAAAACTGCAACTGAAGAAATATTTTGGAGACACTGACAACAATGTATGCAAAACCTGTGATTTCTGTCTGGACGGTGCTTGTATTGAGAAAACTGAGGCACATTTGGAAGCAGTTGAAGTGCTCCATTGCCTGCAGAGTATGAATCATTTACACTCTAAAGTAACATTTAATTTGCTGGTTTTAGTTTACAGGGGATCCAAGAGAAGAGAAGTATTGTCAAAATCATTTCATAACATTCCACAGTATGGGAAGGGGAAAACCAAGTTTTCTGACAGTAGTCTTCAGCATTTTGTACAACTATTGATCTCTGAAAATATTATTGCAGAGAAGCTAAGGGGTTCCAATGAGAACGGATCAACACCTTATTTGATTCCAGGAAACCGGGCTGTACCCTTAACTAATGGGGAGCTTTCTATACACAGGTACAAAATGTAACAGGTTGAAAATAAATAACATAATAGTACGTGTATATGTTACAAGTCAAATTTAAATTCTGGTGAAAATTTTTTGAGCGGGTTGATTATCAATTTCCTTTGTCTCCTAGTCCTAATTATACGTGAATTACGGCTAGGAGACAAAAAAGGAGAATAAACCTAGGTTACAAGATTTCAACCTGAATTTAAATTTGACCTGTAACATGTCCACAACTACCCCTTATGAAATCTTACTGGCAATTCCATGGGCTTAGGTAAACAAAATTATTAATGAAGGTAAAAAAGAGAAAAAAAAACACTTTCATAGAAAGAGTAACTTTACTGTCAAGAAAAGAAGAAAAAGTGTAAATAGTGCTTCAGTGACTGGTAATATCCTTTATATTGTAAATAGTAAAGCTGCATTTTCATATAGGAATAGTAATTTTGGTAATATGTAACAGTAACTGAATAGCTAAGGAGAAATTAATCAACATGAATACTTTTAATGCCCACTTCGATGGCCTCGGCTTGGATAGGGGAAAAACACGAATGAAAGTAGTAACACCTTGAGTGAAGTTATGTGTCTTGATGTGGCCTTGGATGGTTTGATTAAAAAACTTTGCAAACTGACGGGGAGATATACACTTTGCTTAGATTGAAACTTTTACCATGTAAGCCTATTATTTTAGAAAGAATATGGAGTCATTGGAGCAAAACAATGCTTTTTTTTAATCTTTTTTTTCTATCCCATAATTTCAAAATAATTTAGTTTCTCAGAAATTATCACTTTAGCTTCTCTCTTGGGCACTACACTACAATAGAAAGGTGTACCAGAGTTCAATGTGCCATAGATAGGATTTAAAGTGGTAAGAAAAACATTGACTTAAAATTTGGTTCCCTTGGTGAAACTTAGAAAACTGAACTGAAGTAATTTTAATTAATCAGAATCCCTTCCCTCTTCTTCATCTACATTCAATACACCAAACAATGAAAACAATTTCCTGTTGAAGTTATCTTCAACTTTTTTCTTGCCTGAAGCATAAGCATCCACGTTAGAAATTGAAACTAATCCAGAACTACCATACTTCTCCACAGCTTGTCTTGTGGTATCAGGATTTAAAAATTTAGAGGCAAGAATAAACCTCATGGCCTTGATCTGATCGGGGAAAGGGTCTTGTTCACAGTGCCTTGAGGTAGGATGAATGTTAAATGCTTCGCGTGAGTGATACGCTTCACGAACAACTCCAATAAGATCAAGGTTTGCCATCAGCCTCTGCAACATTTGCACTGTAGTATGTCCTAAATAAATGAAAATAAAAAAAAGAGAGAGAGCCAAGTTTCAAGTAGTTACTCAATGAAAAGGTACATTGCATGTTACCATGAAAAAGTGAAGTTTGAAATACAAATAATTATATTAACAGAGGAAGAAAAAGATAATATTCCACAAATAACCGTCATACATGTACATTGTATTTTTGAATGTAGAAGGTTTGACATGATAAAATATAGGGGCACCACAGCTTACCAATGGAATAGTGAAGTAATGACTGTACACTGTGATGTACGTTGCAAAAGTTAGTGATATCATGGAAGGCCACAATAATCACAACAAGAGTTCAGATTGAAAAAAAAAAAGAAAACTAACCTGTGGCATAGTTCTTCATGGGTTGCACAACACAACTCTCCACCCACTCGTCTAAAGCAATGTTGTGGCCATTTTTCCCATTTAGGCTCACAGAACAATTATGCTGGAGCAACTCTCTTGTAGCTCGTGGCCAGGCGGCAACAAAGTTGACGATGTGCACCATTGCTTCTGTGTGGTAGTTGCGCTTATTGGCTTGTGCAAAGAGTGGATGCATCAACATCCAAGCTGCTTCACGTCCCAATCCATGGCCAAATTTGTTGGCATCCTCATAAAGATACTGTAGGGGACCAAACAATTTGAACATTTGAGAGTAATATTTAAATGATGCATCTTCCCTGCTTGAGGCAATCCACTCTTTAAATTTATTTAAGAGGACCAAGTTGTGACTACCTGTCTCTCTCTTCCCCCTTCTCAGCAAATCTTGACTAGGAAAGGAATCTGAGACTCTAAACTCCAATGCAGCAGCCATACCAAATGCAAGTGCAACATCACGCAATGCCTCCCTGATGCGGTTCAGGTTCTGCTCTTGAAACTTTTTCTGGCCAAAACTGTCATCAGTGACTTTCTTTCTTCCAAGCACTTCCCTTACAATGTACATAAACCCACCAGGAGACATAACTTTCTTACACACCTCATACAGATAACCCTTGGCATGCATGTCTCCAGGAACCTCCGCACACCACCTGTAAGCTGCTTCAGACCGGCTCTTCACACCACGGAGAACCTTATTGGTACCTTGGTCACCCACAAACAATGTCCTGCAACCCTTAATGCTCCTATCATATTTGTAGTGTTCCTCACTGTTTGACTGCTCCTCCATCTCAGAAACATTGGGAGGGTTTTCCATAACCTCTCCATGCTGGAAGATTTTGGAAAGTTCTTTATCAACTGAATTACTTGATTTTAGCCTTTCCTCCATATCTGCCACAACTTTCAAGTTCAGCTGCTTGGCAATGTACAATGGACTAGGAATGGTGGTAAAAAAGTAATCACTATAAACAGCAAAGTTATTCAGCAAAAAAGAACACATTTCTTCATCCTTTCTGATAACAGCCAATGTGAGAGGAGAAGCCCCACATCTCTCCTTCACATTAACGTCCACCCCAGCAGAGACAAGTGTCTTAACAAGGGTCATGTTGCCATTCTCTACAGCTGCATGCAGTACAGTCCTACCATGGTGGTCTGAAACATCCGTCCAGCATTGCCGTTGTGCTGACAACCAGTGAACAAACTTGTCATACTCACTGACATCACCTGCCTGTTGTGCATCCCACATTTTTTTAACCAAGCTATCAAAAATGTTTTGGAATCTAGCATCAACTTTTTGAATGTTACTGGCACTCAAGTCCTCATCTTGTGAGTAACTTTCATCTAGTGCATCCTGGAGAGGAGCAAAGGCCTTTTCAGCCTCTGTCAACTGCCTTATTGTCTCAGCCATTTTGGATTTGTGTTTGTTTAGAGAGGACAAAAAATCTTTATGGCATCGTGCTGCATCAATGTCAAAGGTTTGCCCTTTTTTATCAAATGGAAGATATTCTTTGTCATGCTCACAAGGCACACCAAACTCCTTTCCAAACTGTTCAATAATTGCTGCAGTCCCAGTTGTGGTTGCATTATTTTCCAGGGAAAGAGGAAGAATTAAAGTATCAGTCTTATCACAACATGGGTTAGATTGAATGGTGGTTTGAGGGAGTTTGATAGTAAAATGTGGTTGTCTCCTTTCTTTAAAATCCTGCTTTGCTAACCAGTCTCCGAACTCTTTATCACCCATATCATGCAATTTTTTGCTTGAATCTGGAATACTGTTAAGTGCAGAATCAAGGACTTTAAGCAAAAAGTAGTCTTGCACTTCTGTCCAGATCGTAAGATGTTCCGGATGGCTATCTGAAAACAAAACAAAGACAAAATTTACACTGTCTTACTTATAAGCAACATACCTGTATGTATACTACTCCATGAAACAGGGGCAAGAAATAATCTAACAATTATATAAATCTTGTGTACAAAAAAATTTAAAACATGAGATGTTTTACTTTAACAACCAAGCAACTCTGTGATGAGCCCAATGATGTGGAGCTGCAGACATAAGATTGAATAAACATTTCCACTTCTACGTCTGCAACACAGTACTATTGTGTTATAATTATCACCTTTGAAAAAATGGACTGAAGAAAAGTTGACATGAGAGAACTTTATCAGAAGATTAGTTACCTATGAATGTGTCCTCTGCTGTGACTTCCTTAGGATCATGCTGGCTCTCTTCAGCAGTCTCTGCACTTTGAAATAAATGTTGGAATTTGAGGAACTTTGGCACAATCAAACCACGTACTGTAAAGTTCCACATCTTAGGTCCAAGGACCTTGAAGAGGCGGTGATGTCGTCTATTGCCATGGTACAGGTTTATGTTATCCAACAGCAAGATAGAAGGCACATAAGTTGGGGCACATTTGTCAATCAGCTCTTGAAAATTGGTCAAACGTCTATCCAAGTATGTCATTCTAAAATGATGAAGGTAAAATTTATCATACTTTGCTGACAAATAACTTGTACACTACAGACACAAAGGCATTGGTCTTCTGCGAAAAGTAAACAAATGAATTATTTTTCCTGAATTTTGGTATTATTCTCACCTCAGCTAACTTGTATGCTACTAAATACACATTTAATTTCCACTTTGCATAATAATTATTGACTTTTTTATTCAAAAATAACATTATCCAATATGACCAATAAAACCCCCATGAGCCCCTCCCCAACCCCCATTTTCAGAAGAAACTAGGGTACTCAAGGTGAAAGAGTTATGTCAAACATTAATCAAGTGGCACTGTTTGGAAATGCTCTTTTTCACCTCTATTGTGAAAGAGAACAGCAACCAAAACAACATTAAAGACACAACATACTCACATTGTGTTCCAATGTAAGGAAAGCCCCATCGACTGCAGCATGTCAGTAAACTGTTTGCCAGCACCATAGGAAACACACAGGAGCCCAAACAGTAATGGAAAAGAATTTCTTGCATTAGAGTTCCTAATGTTGACCATGAATGACAATGACTGCAATCCACACAACATTTTATGCGAGTTCGTTTTATAAACATTGCGCTCCTGTTGATTAGAAACAACCAGTGTTTCAATGACTTCATGAATCAGTGGGCATCTCTCTTGAACTGCTTCTGTAAATTCTTTAAAAAGGCATGGACTGACACTATCATAAGCTTCTTGTGAAGAGCCATCCCTGATATTTGTATTACAAAGTCCTTCCAAAACTTTCATTTCCTCCCTTATTGAACTTTGTTGTTGTTTAGACAGTTGGTCATGAGATCCTTCCATCTTTAACCTGGAGATTTCTGACTCATATGCAATTATGAGAGTCTTTAACAGACTGTCCCTTGTCTTTGCCTCCCTGGTATAATCCATAATGAGCTTTGTAATGTCTTTGCCTTCATTGTTTGTTTCAACCAGGGCAGACCAAATCTGGCAAATGGCACGTTCTGACGCTTGAAGATTTTGTAGCAGATGTATCAATTCCTCTGGGGAAAAAAATCACTGCATTAAAAGATTAAACATTGAACCATGTAACCTGTGGATGAGGCAGCCACGTTATTATTACGTTCATCTGTGTTGTAAATACTGTCAGTTTGTTTTGCTCATCGATCAGCACTCCCCTCAAACTTCTCAAGGCTATATTATTATCATTCCTGACAGGCCCAAATAAATAAAATATCCCTTAGATGAATGGTGTTAAAAAATAAATCACTTACCATTTATAACAGATGATCTTTCTTTAGACACCAATGATGCAATGTTGAATTTCACCGCAAGATTTACGTAAAAGGTTGTAACTTAAGTCAAGGAAATTTAATGCATCTCTGTCCACGCACTTGGCATGAACTCATCACAACAATTATTGTACCTGATCACATTAATTATTTTATTCAGAGACAGAGTAATAAAATATTATTATATAATATTATTGATTGAATATTTCATATTATTTTCATTAACAAGTTAAAACATTCACTAATCAAAAGGATATTGTTTCACTCCTCTTTTGTCCTCTCTTCTCTTCTGGACCCCAGGGAAGATGTCCTTCACAGCACGTGACACCAACTTCTGGCTATCATGATCCAACCCAAGATATGATAAAACACTTTGGACTGACACTTCCGATCCCTCTCTAACCTCAAACCCCTCCTGTAAAAGAACCTCCAAGTTTTCTCTTCTTTGTTTTACTTCCTTGCCACTGGGCTTTCCACCTGTTAACAAGGCAAACGTTTTACACTAGAGAAAAAAACGTATTACAGGAAAAATTATTTGCTCACAGACTTAGTTGTCTATTTCCACTTTCATAATGTAGGTATTTGGAACAAGCTTTTAATATTAATATATGGACAGTCATCAATGTGAAATACTCTATATTCATGCAAATGTAAATATCACCATGATACATGAGTGGAGTAGTAACAGTCTTACATACACTATGCCATGTAAGCAAAAACATAAAACATAATGTTCGCTTACCAATTTCAAACCGTTTGGCGTTTGGTAATGTAGCCATCTTTGATGAAGGTGTGAGGTCATGTTTACCGGCCCGAAATTCGCCTTCTCGAACACCGCTTGCTTCGTCTAACTCTCGCAAGATTGAACGTGCACGTTTGGGAGTACTTGTACGGTCTTCACCTTCAAGGAAACAGCAAAAGAGGGTATTAAACATGCATTTAAACTTCAAAGGAGCAAGCCATGAAATGTGCGAGAAATGTGCTAGAAAATCACACAACATGTCTCCGACATGTACTTACCGCCAATCGTTAATTCTCCGATGGAAACTTCTAAATCCTCCACAGAATCTTCTAAAAATTCTTCCAATGATCGCAGGGGCGCTTCATCGCCTAAATACTCCGCCATTCTCGTTATCTGGACGACTTTCACATTTTCGAACGTTTTCGCAGATTTTCGACACAGGATTTGGCAGGCTTTCCCCTCTCTCTCCTTTTCCTTCCCATCACTCCCCGCTCGCGCTCTACGCTCGTTCCCATCATCCCTCCCTCTCGCTTCTCGCGTGCTCGCGAGTTCCCCAATCCCCACTTAGCCCTGGGAAAGCCTGTGGAGGAGGCAGCATTAGTATTTGAACGGTAGATATAGGCATATTTTTATCCCCTAAAAATTTTTCATCTGTTCGGATTTAGAGGGGTGATGAATGGTCCATTAAAATTTTTAACTGCTCGCAAAATTTTACCTTTGCTCGATTTGCTCGCAAAATTTAAACGAGTGCTCGCTTGCTCGTGCTCCCCATATTTTTGCTTTGCGAGCTTGCGAGCAACGCAAAAATCTGGGGAGCACGAGCAAGCGAGCACTCGTTTAAATTTTGCGACCAAATCGAGCAAAGGTAAAATTTTGCGAGCAGTTAAAAATTTTAATGGACCATTCATCACCCTGGATTTCCTAGCTGAAAGTCTAGTGATCCGAAAATTATAGGGATCAAAACTTACCTTTTCGAAATTTCGGCCAGAAAAAAGGTTCCCGAAAATTCTAGGTGACCTTTTTAGGGTAAAAATCCGTTAAAAAAGGGCAATTATTCCATTTTTTTGGGATTCGAAAATACTAGGAGAGGCACGCAAGCAAGATTTAAAACAACAAATGTATCTCAAATCGTCTTCCGAACAGATATTTTCCAAAAATTGTCGTAGGATGCCCCTGATCAATGACGGGAGAATTTTAAAATACGGTCAAATTGTCCGTGTAAACAGAGTGTCCGTATATTAAAAGTGGCTGTCTGTAAAGTAGGGTTCGACTGGGTTCGACTGTATAACATACGCAAAATGTTAAGGCTACGCATACGAATGAAACTACGATATCTTTACGATATATTTACTCCGCCAGCTTAACTGGCTCGATCTCTGTCAAACAATTCTTGTATTATTGGGACTCTGCACCTAAACATCTGGTAGATAAACTTACTAAACGCTCCAGCAACCATGCTCGCCATACCCGCAAGCGTGATTTATTGCACACATATACCATTGCCTATTCTATTCTATTTCTGAATAAAGGCAAGTAAAACACAAAATTTAATTTTCATTTCACTTTAGCCTGCGGTTCACCTGTTTCACCCTTAATTAAATAAAATTTAATTTATCATCTGATTTATTGGCATATGGCATTGCTGATTACAATATTGGGTATCTGATTTAAACTCAAAGAGAAGGTAAAAACAACATGAATAGCTAACAATGATAAAAAAAAAAAGCTAAAATACAACAATTAAATCTATATAATTCCAAAATACAAGTTTTAATGAAACGAGTTTTCAAACTGCGAGTTTTAAAATCACGACATAAAATAATTCGTCGTGAAGTGTGGCCTCCGTCCTCGAAGAGAGAAGTTTAAAATCTCGTCGCGAGCAAATATTATATCTAGGGAGGATAATGATTGGGTAATGTAACGAGCCCTCCGTATGATGCGGAGTAGGACTGGCACGAGAGCTCTTTCCACGCTTCCGGCTGCTGGGCTGCCGGCGCAATTTTCCTTTTGCAAACCGGAAATCTAATTTTTCTTTCTTTAATTTCAGTCTACAGTGTGAAATAAAGTTAATTCGTTTCACAACACATTGATAAACGGTTTCATATGTTTATGTCCGTATGTGTAAAGTTAAACTTTACGCTACAAACAAATCCTGATTGAAAATTGTGTCAGTGACTTTCCCCTTGGAGTCCCGGCCTTTAGTTGGTGATACGACTGTTGTTCAGACACACCTTCAAATCGTAGTCTAGCTTGTTGCCGTTTTTCGATCAGTGTTTCAACCTTGAAGGTCATGTACTAAGAGCCATTTGCATGAAGTCGTGCGTAAAAATCACATCAGGAACATTGCCAAAAGTTCAAAAGTAGAAAGTAAAACTATGGTACACGCTTTAGTCACGTCTAAATTAAGAACCGTAATGTTCTTGATAGGGACTTCCGCAGCAACCACTTTTCAATTCACAATCAGTTTAAAATTAAGCGGCTCGAGTTGTATCGTGCACCAGAAAATTCGATCACATCATCCGCGCAGTAGAGCTCCACTGGATACCGGTTCAGTACCGTATTGCTGGTTTTCAGTGTCACGCCATTCAAAATAGATCAAAATCAAAATCAAAACCGTCCAATAGATAAAGTCCAGAATCTGGGAAATGAAAGGAGGTACATATACAAAGACCCTCGCCAAGATTCAAGTCAGAGGAATATTTCGTATACGAGATATGCGAAGAAATGTTTTACCCAAATTTATAGAGATTTGTATGGAGACGCCATGCTGGTGCTCACATGGTGAGCTCCAACATCGCGGACGTAAACCAACAGAAACATCTGTTACCGAGTTTTGCTACAAAAGCGTGAATTTATTCCTCGAGAAACTCATAAACATTAAAGTAATACTTTTTCTAATACATGAACTGTTTAAATAGCAAAATTTCCTGAAATAAGTCATTTTTTTAACCTACATGACAGCTCTCTTGGCCGTCATGTAAATACCTCGTCACGCAAAAACTTAGAAATTCAAGCGTCCCCTATCACAAAACCAAGAACCCTTTTGAAGCGAAAATTTGTATGAAAATTAGCTGCTCTAATGCATCGTGAAAGTAAAATCTCGGTAGGATCGATAGTTTTTTAGTTTGAATTTTAGTGACGTCATGTGAAAACCAACAATAACTTCAGGAGCCCATAAGTTATGGGCTCCTGATAACGTATAAAATTCTTCTGCTAGTTTTAAAATCCTTTAATGGCGCAACACCTGATTACATCTCCGACTTGCTTCAGTATGAGCACAGGCAGCCCAAGCGCAATATGTGTGGGTTCGGGCTTCAGAGATCATTTGGTCGAATTTGGTCGGAATATACTAGAATTATTAGTGTATTATCTGATGCTAAATAAATGCAAAAATCTTAAAGATATGAAGTCTTCTTGTTTGTCTGTTTGTACTAGTAGCCTTTATGATAACGAAGGACGATATTTCTTGCATTATTACATGTGATTCGGGCCCTTAATGTTCGAGTCTTATCACATGTATTCGAATCTAAAACGCTAAGAAAAAAAAAATCATGATCACGCGAAATATTGATTCAAAAAGTTCCCTTACCTTTATTTCATAGCCACTCTGTGTCCCACAGCCGGTTTAAACGCCGTTTAGTCGACTTTCTTTCCATCGAGTACTAAAGTAAGAAAGTCGACTAAACGGCGTTTAAACCGGCTGTGGGACACAGAGTGGCTATGAAATAAAGGTAAGGGAACTTTTTGAATCAATATTTCGCGTGATCATGATTTTTTTTTTTCTTAGCGTTTTAGATTCGAATACATGTGATAAGACTCGAACATTAAGGGCCCGAATCACATGTAATAATGCAAGAAATATCGTCCTTCGTTATCATAAAGGCTACTAGTACAAACAGACAAACAAGAAGACTTCATATCTTTAAGATTTTTGCATTTATTTAGCATCAGATAATACACTAATAATTCTAGTATATTCCGACCAAATTCGACCAAATGATCTCTGAAGCCCGAACCCACACATATTGCGCTTGGGCTGCCTGTGGTATGAGACACAATCACGCATGTTGCGGTCATCGCCACAGAGACTTTTGGCTACCCCGACAGCTCAGGGTACTAGGGTAGGGTAGGCACCTGTTCTCTAGAGCTGTTCTGTTAATGACTCCTATCCTAAAACTTGCATGTATTTAGTAATTCTATTCTTCTACGGTCTGCGCTGGAACCTTCAAGCAAAGCCTACAGAAGCTGCAACTGGTGCGAAACTTTGCCGCTTGTCTTGTGAACAACACCAAGAAGTTTGATCATGTTATTCCATCATTACGGGAGTTACAGTGGCTCTAAGTCAAGAGTCAGCGGGAAGTACGGGACGTCACACTTTTGTATAAGCCGAGATTATCTGATTATCAGAATCTGATTATGTAGCCAGTAAGATCATTAAAAGGTCGGATGCACATAGTTATACTGTGCAAGAGGGTGCCAATGGGGTAGCAGTTAACTGATATTTGGCCAAAAAACATTAGTTAACTGATACACATTGCTGAGCATCATTTACAGACGAAACATCAAATTGACTGGGACTCTACGACATGTATAACGTGTTCTACGGACTACCATCAACGTCTTACTTTGGAAAGCTGGTTCACTAACTTAGAACAAACGCCACTGAATCGTAGCCAACAGTTACCAGCGCCGTACAAACGACTTATTGACGAGATGAAGCGAAACTAACTACGAGAGATCGACTGGAGAACTGACAATTTGACTAACAGACGACTGCTTAACTGTGACAATAGACGGATCGAAACGCACCAATTACTGATTACGAGTCTTCATAGCCAATAACACCACGGCTTAACTGACAGACGACCAATAACATCTTGACTTTATTGACCAATCAGATCAATAACCAGAGTATATAATACCATCTACTGACGTGATACAACTCACTTTGACTCTGAAGATGACTACCGCACAGGTTGTCGAAACGTCAGTCACTGTCAACAACAACAGTCCTATTCAGGACTACGTTCACCCGGACGATCAAACTCAACCTACTTTTGAAATGACTTCTGGGTTCAAACCTTTCACAGTTAACTGATAATTGGTCAAAAAAAATTATAGTAGTTAACTGATAAATGAAAAGTTAACAGTTAAGTGATATTCTATTAATTTTACTGAATACGATCGTTGATGTTAATGAAAGCAACAAAGTTTTCCAAACACAAATGCTACTTTCTGATTTTTTTCTGTCCCACTGATGACCCGGTGGCACATTAACTGATATTATTATTCAATCAAAATATGTCCCCGATCCTGATTGCCTAAAAGCACACGCATAATTCACCATAACCAGTTAATGATGACCAAATTTGGAAGAATTTTGTGTTTAACGAGGAAATGACGTCAAAAATGCAGCTCGCTACAGGTTAATGCGCCATTAACCGAGAAGACCTGGGGAGGAGGTGGAGTTGTTTTGGTTGTGAAAAAACAATGGCGGACGTTTCACTCGTTTCAAGAGTTAGAGCTACAGCTGGAACTGGGCGAAATAATAGTTAAAATCATGGCAAAAAGAGCAAGAAGACAACTCGGAGGGCGATATCTGCTATTTGGAGAATATTTGCGGAGCTGGACAAAATCTAAACGTACACTATCGAAGATGAACTTAACATCGATGTAGGTAAGCATGTTTTAGCTCTGTTGTTAAAGAAGGAACTATTTTGAATGAATGATAAAGCAATTAATGAATTCGGCTTTCACAGGATTTGAGGGATCCAAAAATGAAAACCGATTTCATGCAAACGGTGAATTTGTTGACAATGGAGTTCCCGTGAATTGAGAGTCGAAGGATCAAACAATTTATTATCACTTTTTTTAAAAGGTTTAAAAAAATGCTTTAAAGTCTTCTTCTGACGGCCGATATTGGCCAGGTTTGTAGGCGCCCAGCTTTTTCACGATTTAGCTCTTCCATCCTTTCACTGAAATAGCATCAGTTCCGCGTGTAGTTACTTGCCGGAGTCAGTCAATAGATAAAAAATCGAAATCGATAAAAATCGTCAGCGATCAAGTGATGTTTTCGTGTTATAACGGAAAACGGTGAAAAGCTATCTAGGAAAATCTTTTAACCTGAATTTCAGACATCCCTTCGACTCTAGAGGATGTCTGAAATTCAGGCTGGGAAATCTTTTATCTAAGGTTGTATTTCTCGTGGTACTTGCCTTGCAACTCAAGATAAAGCGGGATCTTTACCACCAGCGTCATGGGACTATGTCATGCTATTTGCTTTCTTTTTAAAAAAGCTAATTTTTTTTTTTTTTGGCACCCGTTGAATACCAAAAATAATAGTCCATTTTTTTTATTTCAGACTATAATTTGATATTGATATTGTTTCCTGTCGTCTGTTGCAATGGGTTGCTAGGATTTAAAATAGATTGAAACTTAGGCCAGCGACAAGATACATGACACATACAGCGAACAGATGAGTACGAGACTGATTCAGATACGGAAAGTGACGAAGAAGATGAATTTGAAGTAGTTTTACAGCAGGACATGCATGTTAGGTTGGAAAGAGCAGTACGTGGCTGGTGCGTCTGGATCTATGAGGCCGGTGTTCCGTTTTTTATAACTGCCATAACCTTTTTTTTTCTAGCACTGCAAACTTTTAAAAATATTTTTCGTTGTTATGTTATGCTCTATATTTTCAGTTACTTATAAATTGTATTAGTAGGACCCTCCCCCAAAAGTGATTGACGTGCTGAAATAAAGAAAATTCAGGTTATGACGGAATAATATTCGTTGTAAGAAAGTGAAAGTTAATAGCTATCCAAAATTAGTAGTTAACTGAAAAATTGGGTACCGCCATTAGCACCCTCGTATATACAAGGCATAAAGATCAGTTACAATGTTTACTTATCTCCCTTTTGTAGAACTGCTACCGCTCCGTGTTCCTTTTTATCATTCAATAAATATCGCTTTGCTTAAATTCTAGCAACAGCGAACTGCTCAGAAAAAAGAAGGCAATATAGGCGTATGGCGCATATAAGTTGCAATGAATGTAGTCTGAATTTCAGACGATTACTTCGAACAGTTTTCTCCTCTCAGTTACTGACGGAGTGAAAACGACTCAGAAGTAATCATCTGAAGTTCAAGCTATACCGAATGACTTTAGCTTACTTTTTTATGATGCTTGTAACTTAGGGTAATTATTATTCCTTTCATTGTAACTTATCTCAGAATATCCCCTTCGGGACAGATAGTAATTAAAACGTTATTGTATTTTATTATATAGACACGAGTGTTTTACTGGGAAATATACCACTCGTAAAATTCATAAACGCTACATCCGGGACCCGAGTGGTTTATTTTCCATAATCTCACTAGTGAGTTTATCGATGACGTAATTTCGGTCATTTCCCTCTATTACTTTATCGATGTCTTTTTGTCTATATAATAAAAAGAACATTACACGGCGGCTTGAAGATATGAATTTTATTTTCTCGTGGCAAAAACAATATTTTACTCACTCGCTGCGCTCGTTCGTAAAATATTGTTTTGCCACTCGAAGATAAAATTCATATCTTCGCGCCACCGTGTAATATCCTCTATGTATTTTACTAGTGGCACTTAAGCTCGCGACTAAAGTTTTTGCACAAAAGGCATTTAATAAAAGCTAGTTTAAAAAGCTGTTATCATACTGAAAAGTTTCTAGTCGTATGACGGGCACATTTAATGTTTTTACTTGCCGTATATTTTTCAGGGTGCTTGAGGACGGAAAGTTGAAGTAATCCTTATTCGAGGGTAACTAATTTCACGATTTCAACTGACAAATATAAAAAAGGGCATTAAATTTGGCAATTTAAGTGTTCTCAACTTCTCTTTATCTTTCAAAACGTCTCAACTTTTTTAAAATTCTAGAAAAACTGGAGCAAGCAATTTGTGAAATTGTTGCAAATTAATGTTATTTCACAACTGAAGATAAAAAATGAAAGTACCAGTCGGAGAACTTACCAGTACAACCAATTAACTCTGTTTGTGTAGTTGTCGGTAGGAGTCCTGTATATGTTGATGATACTACATGAAAACTTATTTTCCTTGTTTTAAATTTTCTCTTTGAGTATTAACAGGGTCACAAATTAAATTTCGATGCTCAAATAGGCCATTTCCGAGTTCCAAAAAGTTTCACTTTCAAAACGAGGCTAAGTGCGAAACCTTTGTTGTGGAAATGAGTTTTATTTGCATCATAATTAAAACTCATTTTCACAACAAAGGTTTCGCACTTAGCCTCGTTTTGAAAGTGAAACTTTTTGGAACTCGGAAATGGCCTATTTCGCGATTTTTTTACAATCGCCAAAAACGCGAAATTAAAGATCTGCGAAATTAAGTGCTAATATCTAAATCAATTTCTTAAACAAAAGGATCTAGATGTATACCGTGAATACTGAGATTGTCAATTGTTTTCCAGGAGCGTTTTTTTACTTTCGAGCATATGAGTGAGCTTTTGAACCGAGCGATTTCCACCTTCGTGTTACCTGAGCTGCTTTACGTCTTTTCTCTTATCTACCTTGTGTAAGATAAGTAGGGTTAGGAATCTGTTCTCTAGACCTACTCTGTTATTGATCTGAACTCGCTTGTATTTAGTAAGTTATTCGATTGTCCTACGGTCTGGGCTTCAAGCAAAACCTACAAAAGCCTTGTAAATTGGCTTATGCTACTTAAGTAGAAGAAAACCTGAAAGCAGGGGGCTCTCATACACCAATTTACGGTCTGGCCAGTAACTCACGCATGCGCACAGCTATATCACCCGTGCAGTGTTCAGCCATGGACAGCTGTTTCGCCCTTGTTGGGAGGGGCTCATGAGCATAAGTGTGTTGATCGAGCTTAGCGTGCCATATATGGAAGTATCCTGATAGTCGCTGTTTTGATCGCGGCCCGCTATATTTTGACGAACAAGTAGCCTCACATTTTAACATATAGTAACTTTCAACGTTTTTTTTTTTTTTTTTTTTTTTGCGCTTTTTCCCAACTGACGTGGGAGGCAAAAACGGACAATGAGATGCCTATCCTTAACAAATGGAATGGCGCGCGCTCGTTACAAATAACATCTTTATGACGTTATACAAGGCTAGCAAAGCATCGCACGGAGGGGAATTTTCTGTCATGTCGGATATATCACTCCAGGTCACGTTGCAGTTTTCGGAAGAGCTACTTTTTCGGTCCCCGGAGCAAAGGAACGACGAGGATATACAAAAAGTCTTGTCGTGGGTACGACACAAGAGTTCTTTGTTCAAGAACCTAGAGGATGGTAAGTCGTGAAACCTGAATGGATATCGTGGCTTGATTTATCAATGCAAAAAAGGCAAACAGTTGTGAAGTTGCCTGAGTGCCTGACGACTGACTGTTGCTCAGTCGAAGTTATCATTGCATAATATTATGGACAAACTCACTCTTAGCCGAAATAGAAATGAGTTGAGGCGAGGAATTTCGGAAGTATGGAATTGTGATATACCACGTGTTCATGGCCTCTTTTCCGACATTTTGTTTTTAAAATGTGTATACGTACGCTGGAGAAAACAAATTTGTCAAATTTTGGCGGAAATGTGTAACTCTTCGATGGTCAGTTGCTTTCTCTCAGTATTGCAAATAGACTCAAGGACGTACTGGAGACCTCAGAACTTGAGATTTTATTAAATCTTCCTATTCTGTTGCAAAATTGTTGCGACTCATGTGAACCGTTAATAATTGTTAATGGCTTTATTTCTCGGCAGATATTTTAGCCTACGTTATCAAGCATGTAGGGTTTATGAAAGTCAAGAAGGATCACATGATTGTACGGCAAGGAGACAAAGGCAACTGGTATTTAAAAACGACCTTTGTTCATGGTCAGAATACACCCCCCCACCCCCTACAGGAAGATCATGGGGGCTGTTGTTCACCCAAGAACACTCGGAGCGGTTTTGTAACGAAGCGAACACTCGACGCGCGACCGTGAAGGAAGATTGTCACCTACATTCTTTTTTTTTCTTTCTTTTATAAGAATGTTGTTTTTACGACCCAGGTTGAATATTCTTATATGTATGTATTTTTTTGTTGACTAGTTTTTCCGTTTAGAGAAAGGAATAAGTGGAAACATATAATCGTATTGTATTTACAGACTTTCAACACACAAAATTATATCCTTTTTAAAATCTCAGCCTCGGATTTGTTCTTAAAATACTCTTAACAGTTCGCAAATTTCAGCCTCGATATTCTTTAAAATGTATACTTATATAAATGTGTAAAAGACTGTGTATCGGAGAAGTTTCCATTGCTGTGCCACTTTTGTGGCAGTGCCGGAACAAATGTTCACAACAGGTCGAAGTATTTTTCTTGTCGACATGAGAAACTATCTGGTATACAGGTAAAGATACACATATCAGGTCCAAACGTTACTAGGTCCCTCAATATTCTAGGCCTCCTTGTATTTACAACATAGCCTAATATGATTTCATATTATTCTTCAGGGGAAAATTAACACTAGAAACTGGCAAGTCGTGAAACGGAGGGGGGGGGGAAGCGGAGTATGGGAGGTGGAATGGGCATCCACCAACTATTCGCCATGTTTTAAACGAGTGAAAAACTGCGTACGATAAGCGACCATAACATTTCTTGGGCTCGTTTGAAGGTTAACAAAAATGTCGCGCATGCTGTGTCCCAAACTGCAATGATAGTTTCAGAAACGCAGCTAATTTTCACTTTAATTTTCAGAATTCGTAAAGACCCTGATGATACACCTGGTAGTTCTTTTCAATTAGTAAGAATAACATTGAGTCAGAGCGCTTTAGCAGTTTACTTGCTGCTGTCGGCGCCATGTCTTTGCGTTCCCTCCAAACGATCCCTAGGGCTTTTGTGGTCATAAGTGAGTACCAGTATTCTGCCCCTTTAGAACACGAACATTTGATCCATATTTGTCTCTAAATTTTATTACAGTTTCTTTGTGATTCTCAAGGGATCCGTCTCAGTTTATGCCAGAAAAGAGGATGATCAAGAGGGTGAATATCACCCTCAACACGACATGGGTGCGGTGCGTAGCACGCAGGAGAGGCTTGCGTACTTTGGAACTGAATTGGGTAGTCTGAAAAGCGGTCGTAGCTTTGGCGAGATGGTGGTTATGAGTGAAAAAAAGGAACGAAACGCTACGGTCATAGCCGATGAGCTCACTGATTTGATAATTATAAACGAGGAACTGTATAAGAAGTCTTTTCATGTATATAACCTGGAGTGGAAAGAGAAGTCGAGCTTCGCTCTTGCTTGTCCGCTCTTCCTCTCATGGCCAACAGCGCTGAAGGCTCTTCTGATTGAGAACCTCAAACTGCACAAAATTCACTTCGGAAATCGCGTGGTGGAACAAGGAGATCCGTGTAACTCGGTCTTTTTCATCGCCAAAGGTGCTGCAAGAGTTTTGTCAGATCCACGCAAGTGTAAAGAACAGTGCGAGGCTCTAAGTCCAAAAAGGGTGCGGGACAAAAAAGAGCTTAACGTAGAGGAGAGAGTAGAAAAGATTGAACTAAATGCGATGGAAGATCTGGTGCGACCTTTGACGGTCATTGAACGACGCCGTAGACGAATTAAACATGGTTTCGTTGCAATGGAGACCAGGCTTCGGCAGCGTGAGATACAAGCAGCTACCATTGGTGCTAATGACGTCATTGGCGATATAGAAATGGTTCTTGATATTCCTGAGTACTGTGCGAGCGTGGAATGCGTTGAGACGCTG
>JBBMOI010000004.1:37940000-38250000 GCA_038088405.1 Porites divaricata
GGGTAACGTGGGCTTCGAAAACGAGCATTATAAGCCAGTCAACAACGATGATAAAGTGCAGCTTGTAAAGTTGAAATCGCTTTGAATACTATGCTACTCCAAAGAATATAAGACCAACCTTCAGTAACAACATAGAACTACCTATTTCATAACTTATAGACTGCATGCAACAAATTCTCTTCCAAAGAGCAGAAGTGTCAAAACCTCTAATCGCAAAAGACCCCCCGTGTTCGTCGTAACTGGGCCTCCTCCAGTAAGTAATCACTACGTCTTCACATTTTGGGTAGTCGCATACCGAAGGCTCAACTGTATACAGCTATTTCGAGAAAGGTTGTCGGATAAAGTGCACGCGACAAACCCGAAAGGTATTGTGGGTGGTCTTGAGTTCACTGTTTTTCAAAGAAATTTGAAAATGTGGCAGGAGAGGCCCTATAATTAAACATATGTCTGCGAGTGCTAAAGGAAAACAACAAAAGTAGGTTCGACAGCTACAGTGTCAGGAACAATGTTTTAATCATATCCCATATTACCTTTCGGGATTGTTGGGTGCACATTTTTTTCCGACAACCTTTCTCGAAATAGCTGTATACCTTTAACAAAAACAAACAACGCAAACAAACAAAACAACATTGACCATCAGTGACGGTGGGAAAGTGCATGTGGTATTGACTTGAAAATACAGTTCTTGTTCACTCGGTATTTAAGATACTACGTAAAGCGAACATAGAAATCAGACCATGCGGTCATCCGGGCCAGTCGCTTACAAATGCGAGGTTAAATATAATGGGCAAGTATAGAAAGGATCAACGCGAACAGTGGTCGCGGTCGCTCGCGAAAGATAGTCTTCACAAGAGGGTCCAACTATAGAGTGTTTTCACTCACGTGGCCAGCATCTATGTAAATATGTTCGAACAAAAGAAAACGTTTGCATAAGAAAAGAGTTCAACTCCCAGAGGACTGGTTTGGGACACCAACATGGCCGCCGTTTCATTGTTTTGGGACACCAATATGGCCGCCGTGACGTCATGTGAAAACACTCTATAGGACTGTGACCAGAAAAATTATGCATTTTCGATCTGCAGTCGCAGCTAAATAGGGGTGGTCGTCACAAATGAAGGCTCGTCTCTTCATCCACATATAATTTTCGTATAAAAAGAAAATAGACAGGACGCCTGGACACAGTTGTTCAAACGCTTGATCTCGCTACCCATAGGGTTAATCACTATCCAGCGGATAAGTATGATTAGGAAAACCAGTTGCGGTATCCAATGGATAGAGATTCATAAAATGAATAGCGTTATCCAACTTTCGAACAACTGGGTCCAGATCCCCTTAACCTGCGATCAGGCGTTTTTTTTTTTTTTTCAGGGAAAGGAAAAAAAAACAAAAAGGGCAGAAGGACACCTGATCCTTAGTCTAATGCCTCATTCATACTGACTGAACATGTTGAGTTAAATAGAAGTTAAAAAAAATGAAAAAAAGTGTACTGTACCGTGCAGTCTTTTTCACAGACGTCGACTTGTTTTGTAATTTTCACATATTCCGCAATCAACTTAGTGAGTAAACAGCTTTTACAGTGGAAACTCGATATAACGAATCTCTACATAACGAAGTCATCGGTATAACGAACGACTATTTTTACCCCTTTAATAGTAACATATATGGAAAATAACCTCGATATAACAAATTTTACCAGTCCCTCTGTGGCTCTTCGTTATATTGAGGTTACACTGTGTAAAGTAAACAATTTAAAACTGTGTGATTCACTAAGAAACTTTTGAAGAGCTCCTAGTTCAGTGAAGTCTTCACAAAAGCTAAGCACTCCGTGCCGTATTAGTATCGGCAGTCGAATTTCGCCTTGTTGATTTGACTCCGAGTATAGAAGTCTTGAGAGAAAGTTTTATAATTGAAAGATCAAGGACTACGATAAATTTGATATAATCCGGTTCTAACGGTAAATTGTGCTGAAAACGTAAAAACAAATCTGTCACGGTTTTACATGACATTTTCGGCAGTGTTAGCTCAGTCGGTATAGCGTGTCGACTGCAGAGCGGGAGGTCGCGGGTTCGATTCCCGGGGCCGGACCAATACTCAGGGTCTTAAAATAACTGAGAAGTGAAGTCACTCCCTTTGCAGTGCAAGCGGCGAGACCTTCGCGTGGATGACCACGTAAAATGGCGGTCCCGTCTTCAGTTGGAGACGTAAAATATAATGTCCCCAATTAGTACTTTCCTGGAAATACATTGACACTCAAATAAAGCGTATTTTTTCGACTTAAATTTTGCCGCAGGTCACCTTCAACGAAAATTAAGGATTAACGGTTTTATCTTTTAGGGAGATTTGATTAAAAAAGAAAATAATAATAATAAGGGCTTCCCTCCCCCCTCCCCCCTCCCCCCAAACCCCCACTCATCCCCACCCACAAGGGAAAAGTTGCTTAATCTTTGAAAGTAGACCGAATAACAGGTGTTTATGGGTCAGCCAGGTTTTGGGGAGTAAGCCCGCGGCGCGACCACGCAAAAGAAGAGACAGCGATGTTTGTCGATCTTGGAGACTACTTTAAAAAGAAACAGTCACGTCAGACTTATTATACTTGCTATACGATTATGCTACCGAGATAAGCAGATAAGATATAAAATGATCTTTGGGGAGATAAATCCCAGCCAAAGATGAAATTACCTACACGTATAATTAAGCCCTTTAATTTTCAACTAAAATATGTTTTCTGTATATTCTTCAGCCCCGAGGAGCTGTTTGAATAAGAGAGAACTCCCAGGGACGCTCATGCAGTGGCTCTTGGCTCAGCGTCTGGTGAATTGAAACCAATATTTCTTTTTTAACCAAAATACCGTAAAATTCCGAAAATAAGCCCCTCCATGTATAAGCCCCTCCAACATGATAAGCCCCCCAAACCGGTAACGCAGAAAAACCTCCGTTAAATCGACCCTCCAAATATAAGCCCCCTGGGGGCTTGTACTTGGAAAATTGCCCTCAAATGCAAAGCAACACAAAGCAAAAAAGGTAAATTTACTTCCAACTATAAGGCTAGCCCAATCCCTCCGTAGATAAGCCCCTCAAAATATAAGCCCCTCAAAAAGGGCCTTTGAAAAATATAAGCCCCAGGGCTTATTTTCGGAATTTTACGGTATGTTTTTTTGATATCCTACAGCTTCGAGGGGTTGTATGAACAAGAGAAAACTGCAAGGGATGCTCATGCAAATGGTCGAGTCGCTGTGTAGGCCTATGACCGTAATGAAGTATCTTAATAAATGCAGCAGCAAGACACATTCGCAGAATTTCCCAAAAGCAAGACAAAAAAACAGAGAGAGAGAGTGAAACGCCCAGTCTAGCCCACGGGATATGCGAATTTTGTCATGGCTATTTTAAGACCAATTAAACACTTGAAATTAATCGGAAGCTGGTCTCCGGAAAGGTCCGCAAAGTTATATACAGTGTTGCCAAGAGAGAATTCAACGGTCGCATTGTTTGCTTTAATGCAGTCACGTGTGGATGTGATAACGTTTCAAACAATCGATTTAAATGTCTGGACTTCCGAATTTGACTTCCGTTTAATTACAATCTCTAAAAATAACTTAAATAAAATTTACACATTTCCGGCCAACGCCCTAAGTTTCCCTTTCTGTTCTTTTTTGCTAAAAGACAACATTTAACATCAGGGTAATGATGTAACGAGAGAGAGACATTCTTAGCTTCGACACTCTCTGCAAGTGCGTTAACTACTCCTCAAAGGGAATAGTCTGCTTTTCATTTGTGGAATATACAGCCATACTCATAAAAAGAAGATTAATTTGTACACTATATGAACTTATAATGGTAGCTCAAAGTAGTTATAAGAGGATGCCTTACCATTCAATTTCACCTCTGATTATTTTCTGTCATTTCCTGATTAACTCTGTCACCAAACCATTTAGTACAAAAATGACAGAAAATAATCAGAGTTTTTTTCCATTTTTTCCAAATATTCTAACTCAAAAAAATCCAAAAATCTGATTCAAATTTTGTAACTTTTGTAAATTTGGTAAAAATGACAGGATTAATCGGCTCGCCCTGCGGGCTCGCGGAAATGACAGAAAATAATCAGAGGTGAAATTGATGGACAGGCATCCTCTTATAACTACTCTAGAATAATTCAATCGCGAATGTGATAAAGATTATTACAAAATAAAAAAAGAAAAGTTTAATTATAAATATATTTAGAAAAGATTAATTATAAATATAAATATATTGTAGGAATGTTTATCAAATATTGAAATCTATTTTACTAAATTCTCTTATTCCATCCCATGTCATGCGAAGATTGAATTTTTTTATATACCAATCTGAATTTTCGATTACAAATTTCATAAGTTCAACACTACGATAAATATCTGGGTCCATTAATGTAACTTGAAGTTTTTTATTTGTTTGTTTTTTAATCAAATCTCGTTTTTGTTTTTCCTCCTCTAAAATAGGCATATCACCTCTGTCCAGTTCCTTCAAATCGATTGTCTTTATTTTATTAAATAACATAGTTTTTCTTTTATAATAATTTTTAATCAGGGAATAGATTTTTTTTCCAAAATCTTCTTCTTCTAACACACCGAGTTTACCATCGGGAAGAATATTCCAATCGCGATCAAAAGTTACGCCGTATCTATTATAATCATCCAACAAACTGAAGTAAAAATCGACGACATTGTCATCGTAACCATCATAGCCAGGTCTGGCATCGTTATCATTCCAACCGTTGTAACTGGGGTAATATTTATAGAGAATCCATAGAAAAAGTTTGTATGGATGATTGGGTTGGATTTTTTTGATAAGTTTTGAGTCGAATGGCTCAAGCTTCATCGATGGATCAACAATGAATTCGTCTAGTTCCCGATTGCCAAGAATCATTTTATTAAAGGGATATATTAACTCAATTGTGAAAAACATTATTACAAAATATATTCGGAAAGATTAATTTTAAATATAAAAATAAGTTTAATTTATTTATATTGTAGAAACCTTTATCAAATATCGAATTCTATTTTACAAAATTTTCTTATTCCTACAATCTTCACAAATTAATTACTTTTCACAAAAAAATTTCACAAATGAAATGTTTTTTATTGTAAAAATTATAAAAATCTGAAGAGAAAATCTGTAACTTTTGATTGGTTGAGAAAGAAAATATGACTGTCTCATGACACCAAACAATAGTTATGATTCATATTCTGTTTCCAAACATGTCTAGACTTGTCTCTTTTTTGAAAATTAGAAGTTGTGGGGGGTTTCCCTTCAAAATAATCTAAACAAATACTAAAATGGAATATCAAAGCCCTGAGGACCAAGATTTCATTGTTGAAGATGGTTATAAACATGATAAAGATCCTGATTATGTTCCTGAGGAAGAGGAATCATCATCCGATGATGATAAATATGTTGTAAAAGGAAAAGATTTTCAGAAGTTGAGCAAAAAGGCAAAAAAACTCGGCGCCGAATCTCTTGATTATTCAAAGCGAAAAAATAATAAGTACGTGGTGAAGCTGCCAAGTGGAAAGAATTTGCATTTTGGCTCGTCGCAACATCCAGACTTTTTAATTCACAAAGATAACGAGCGAAAAGAAAAATATCTTTCGCGGGCGATGAAGATAAAGAATAAGAAGGGTGAGTTGACTTATGAAAATCCTGAATCGGCTAATTTTTGGAGTATTAATCTGCTCTGGTCGGGGAAAGAGTTTTGAAGAGAAAAGATGAGAAAAGAATTTATTTTGTTTAAAGATTTGAAATATTAATAAAATGAGAATCAAGTCACCATTAACAGAGGAGGAATTAAAAAAACTTTATTCTTTTTTTAAAAGATATTTTGATAGTTCAAGAATAAGATTTTTTCCAGTGGAAGAAGAATATAATGAATTTTTTTGTTTTCTTGTAGAAGATGAAGAAATTAATTCATTATTTGTTAAAGATGAAAATGAAGAAGATGGGTTTATTCGTTTAATGATGAAAATTGGTGTAGAAGAATACTTAAAGTCTCTTTCAAAAGAGATAAGAAGGGTGAGTTGACCTATGAAAACTCAGAATTGGCATTTTTGGAGTGTTAATTTACTTTGGTTGGAGAAATAGAGTTTTGAAGCAGAAAAAATGATTTTATTGTTTAAAGGTTTGAAATAATAATAAAAATGGGATTCAAGTCAGCACCAACAAGGGAAGATTTAATTACCAAGCAAATTAACGAAAAACTAAAATTACTTTATTCTCCTTCACCTTCAAGAAGTTTGTGGCCAACAATAAGATCTTCTCCAGCGAGAGATAATGAAAAAGAATTTAATTCAATACTTGATAAAGTTGAAGAATTGCTTTCCAAATATGATAAAAACCCTCATTTAAGAATAGGAGGTGAAAATTTTAATCAAAAGTTTCTTGGAATAGTGGATTTTTTGTATGAAGCGGAAGATCTTAACCCGATAGTGGTTTGTAATGAAGGGGAAGAATATAAAAAGAAAACTGAGGCGACACAAATTTCAAAAGATATTAAAAAAAGATTTATTTCTGTTGCAGATAAGTTGTGGGATTATTGTGACCCAATTGAGTTTTAAGTCTTATATCATTTTTGATATAAGACTGTGAAACAGAAAAATAGAATTGAAGTTTAAAAATAAAAAAACCAATAAATAAGGATGGCCACTGATCTAACTAATCTTTCTATTTCAGAGCTAAAAAAAATAAAAAAAAATATAAAAAAAGAAATCAAAGCTGATAAAAAACAAAAGTTGATTGATGATATAAATAAACTACAAAAAGTAAGAGATAAATTCAAAACCAAACCGAAAGCCAAACCCAAATCGTATGAAGAATATTATCGGGAGTGTATCAAGAATAAAACAATTCCTCCAGATACTCCATCTTATCTGCGCAAAGCACTTGAGAGAGCTTTGAAAGAATACGAACAGGGAATAGAGAAAGAAAAATCATCTTTGGAAGGATTTGCTAATAAATACATTGTAAAGGGGCAAACTGATATTACGCCATTTGAGTTTTTCAAATCCAAGGCTGCTTATCTCAAAGAGTTTCTCAGGAATCATCGAAATATCAAAGTCAGATTTGTTCTTGTTTGCATGATGGAGCAAATGGGGAAGTCAAGCGATGGAAAGTCAAGTCTTCCCATTCAAGATAAAGCTTATTTTAATTCTGAAACACATATCAATCTTGAATCATCCGATGACAAAGAAATACTGACCAGGGTTATTCGATCCATAATTGAAAAGATTGCAATTTATCAGAAGAATGGAAGTGGTTGGTATTTCAGGGAAATAATTCATCTCGAGATACACACTGTCGATTACAACCCAATGAGAGGATCATCTTATATTCCACTTCCAGATTGGATAATGCGAAAGAAAGCGATAGTAAGCATTCGAAACAAAGATGAGAAATGTTTTTTATGGTGCGTATTGAGATATTTTCATCCAAGAGACAAAAATGATTTCCGATTGACAGATTTGAAGCAAAAAGAAAATAGTTTGAATACAAAAGGAATAAAATTTCCAGTCAAATTAAAAGACATTTCAAAATTCGAAAAACTCAATCCAGATATCCCAGGGATAAATGTGTTTTCAGTCAATGAGAGAAATAAGTTTTACCCTCTCCGAATGGCACAGAGAGATCCTCAGAAAACAATTGATTTGTTTTTGTTTGAGAAAGATGGCAAGTATCATTATTCTCTTATCAAAAGTTTTTCAAGATTATTCCGATCTCAAATAACATCGCGAACGAATGGTCGAATACACATTTGCAAAAGATGCTTTTCCCATTTTTCAAAGGAGGAATTGTTTCAGCGTCATATTGAATATTGTTCGTCTAATGAATCAGTTGTTGTAAAAATGCCACCAAAAAATTCGAAGTTAGAATTTAAAAATTATTTTAAAAAGCTTCCAATCCCTTTTGTGGTTTACGCTGATTTTGAATGTTTTACCAAATCCGTGGAAACGTGCAAACCCAATCCAGCAGCTTCATATACACTTGGTTATCAGAAGCACGAACCATCAGGATTTTGTTTCTATATAAAGGGAATAGTCCCAAATATTTTTAAACCAATCTGTTTTACAAAACAGAAAGAAAGTGATAATGTTGCTGAAATATTTGTTTCAAAACTTGCCAAGGTAACTCAAAAACTCTTTGACGATTTTTATCGACATCCAAAACCTCTCAGATTAACAGAGGAAGAACAAGCATCTTTCAAAGAAGCCAGGATTTGTCATATTTGTTTAGGTAATTTAGATGGAGATAGAGTTCGTGATCATTGTCATTTTACCGGTCAATATCGAGGAGCTTCGCATAACAGCTGCAATCTTCAATGCAGAAAACCATTGATATTGCCTGTCATATTTCACAATCTTCAAGGATATGATGCGCATTTGTTTATAAAAAAACTTTCAAGTTTGAAGGGTGAGTTGAATTGTATTCCATCGACTGAAGAGAAATATATTTCGTTTTCAAAGAAGATCAAAGTCGACGAATACAGATCTCGGAAAACTGGAGAGATGGTGACTTTGAATTTTGAGTTGAGATTCATCGATTCGTTTAAGTTTCTTCAGACGAGTCTTGCAAATCTTGTTGGAAACCTGCAGCCGGATGATTTTCAAAATACAAAAGAGATAATGAAAGATAATATTGAACTTCTCTTTCGAAAAGGTGTTTATCCCTATGACTACGTTTCATCTCTTGAAAAACTGAGTGAAACACAACTTCCAACCAAAGAGCAATTTTATTCAAGATTGAATGATGAAGACATTTCGGAAGAAGATTACACTCACGCAATCAATGTTTGGAATACGTTCAAATGCCAATCAATCAGAGATTATCACGATCTTTATCTCAAGTCTGATGTATTGCTTCTGGCAGATGTTTTTGAAAACTTTCGAAGGACATGCCTGAAGCATTACAAACTGGATCCGGCGCATTATTATACATCTCCTGGATTGGCTTGGGATGCCTGTTTGAAAGAAACTGGCCAACAACTTGAATTACTGTGCGATTATGATATGCTGATGATGTTTGAGAGAGGAATCAGAGGTGGAATGACGCATATAACAAAAAGATATTCAGAAGCGAATAATAAATATATGAAAGATTATGACCCAGACAAGCCTTCTAAATACATTCAATATCTTGATGCTAATAATCTCTATGGTTGGGCAATGTCTCAATCTCTTCCCACTAATGGATTTAAATGGATTTCCAATTTGACAAGAGAAAAGGTGATGGAAATTCTTGAAAAAACAAATAGCAGCATGAATGACATGGGAAAGACTGGTTATATATTCGAGGTTGATTTAGAGTATCCAAAAGAACTTTGGAAGTCACACAATGATTATCCTTTGGCTCCAGAGAAGATGAAAGTAGGTGGAGTGGAGAAACTTATTTCTCACTTTAAACCTCATAAAAAATATGTAATACATTATCGTAATCTGAGACAATGTCTTGAACTGGGTTTGAAAATCACAGCTGTACACCGAGGAATTTCTTTCAATCAAAGTTCTTGGATGGAGCCCTATATCAGGAAAAACACAGAACTTCGCAAAACAGCGACAAATAGTTTTGAGAAAGACTTCTTTAAGTTGATGAATAACTCTGTGTTTGGAAAGACGATAGAAAATATTCGGAAGAGACAAAATGTGTTTCTGGTTGATAATCGAGAAAAAGCTTTGAAATTAACTTGCAGACCTAATTTTGAAAGATTGAATATTTTTGATCGGAATTTAGTTGCGATTCACCTGAAAAAGACGGAGGTCTATTTTAACAAACCTGTGTATGTCGGCCAGGCGATATTAGATCTGTCAAAGCTGTTAATGTTTGATTTTAATTATAACTACATCCAAAAAAAATATTCTTACAAAAAAGTCAAGTTGCTATTTACAGATACAGATTCCCTTATGTATGAGTTAAAAACCGACGATTTTTATGCGGATATTTCAGCAGATATAAAAGCCAGGTTTGACACATCGGATTTCCCACAGGGGCATGAGTCAGGAATACTGACGGGAGTTAACAAGAAAGTAATTGGGAAGTTCAAGGATGAAGTCGCTGGTCGGCAAATAACTCACTTTGTCGGTCTCAGACCTAAGATGTATTCTTTCAAAATCGAGGAATCTAAAACAAATAAAAAATGCAAAGGGATAAAAAAAAATGTTGTGAAAAAAAAGATTGAGTTTGAGGATTACGTTCGGTGTTTATTTTTCAGTGAGAAACAAATGAGAACGATGAATATTATTCGAAGCGAGAATCACGATATTTACTCAAAAGAAGTCAACAAATTAGCTTTGAGTTCAGACGATGATAAAAGGATTTTATGCAAAGATAAAGTGAATACGCGGGCTATACGTTAAAAATATATTTAAAGATTTTATATTAACAATATAAAATCTAAATATGTCACGAGAATATGTTAAATATCAAGGAAATAAATTCTTTTTCCATCCTTATCATAAAGATTATCTAGCTAGCAAAAACGGAAATATTTTAAGTATAAAATGGAATAAAAAAAAGATTTTAAAATTATGTTTGAATAATCATGGCTATTTTTTTTTTGGTTTATATGAAAATAATAAAAGAAGAAATTGTTATATCCATCGTTTTGTCTATGAATGTTTCAAAGGTGTTATTCCAAAAGAAATGGTGATAGATCATTGTGACAACGATAGTAAAAATAATTCTATCTCTAATCTTCAATTACTATCACCGAAAGAAAATCAACACAAATCAAATTGTAAGAAGGTGATTTCTTATAATTTAGAAACTCAAGAAGAAAAAATTTTTAATAGTTTGAAAGAAGCGGGGGATTACTTTAACATTATTTATCCTTCAGTTTTTAAGTGTTGCCAAAAAATAATTAAAACTTGTAAATCCAAGAAAGATGGGAAAAAATATAAATTCTCTTATTTATAAATTTATTTGTTTAAATTAATAAAATGTCTTTCACTGAGAATGAAATAAAAAAATATTTGGATATTCTTCGTAGTTACACCAAAACTCCAGATAAAACAAATCGAAAGATCTCTTGCTCAAGTTGCCAAGAAACTGATTTTGATTTGGTTTCTGGATTTGTATTTTGTGTGAATTGTGGCAGTCAAAACGGGCGTTATTTTGATTCATTTGACAAACGAGACCAGGATCGATTGCTTTTCCGAAAGAAAAGTATCTATCAGCGCAAGTATCATTTTGAAAAGAAAGTTAATCAAGTCTCACAAAGACTGAATCTCTCCGAAGATGAGAAATACAATCTGTATTCAAAACTGATGGAAATAGACAATAAAATTATGAAAAAATTAAACGAACAATTTAATCGAAAAAGAAGCATTAATATTGTATTCCTTATAAAAAAAATTCTTGAAGAAATGAAAAATCCTAAACACAGTCTTGTCGAACTAAATATTGGAGATCAAACTATGGAAAATTATCAAAATTGGTGGGAAAGTTACAAATCACTCAATACCTCTGTGAAAAATCCAGTAAATGATGCCTGTTAAATACCCAAGAACTTCAGATTTGATTGGTGAGTTGAAAGTGTAAACACAACCTCGACTGAGATTGAAATGTTTCCTGAATTCACGAAAAGCGAGATTGAATATAAGGTGATTGGATAGTACTGACGAGTTTGATCTGCAACTATGCCTGAAGTCAGATAGTTTGTAAAGAATTTGATTAAAACCCAATCTTTGAGTGAAATATTTTATATATAAGTACTGATAAACCAAACAGGCTTTAATAAAGTTATCATCGTAGAATTTTGTTTTATGAGAAGGAAAATAGAAGTTAACATAAGCTATAATCGATTCTAACATCTTCTATCTAAAGAGTAGATAGAAGATGAAAAATATTATTACAAATTATTTTAAATAAATTCTTTTTATAATATAAAAATACTTTTCTTAATTAAAGTTTTGTAATAATCTTTATCTATATTTGAATTGGATTTTGTCATCTTCTATCCTAGTTTTAGATGATAAATATTATTACAAATTATTTTAATTAAATTCTTTTTATAATATAAAAATACTTTTCTTAAATTATAATTTGTACAAACCTTTTTCAATATTATTTTTTATTTTATCTTTGATTACTTTTACAACATTCAAGTCGTTTGGATTAGCATATTTGAAAGTGTACTTATTACCATTCAATTTAGACGTTGCTGTTTTCCTCTTTCCATCTGCGATTAGTTTAATAGATCCAGCATTAATCTGAAGTGTTTTAGAAGCCTGATATATTGAGTTAAAAAATCTTTTTTCATTGGTTGTCAGATTAGTTGCCACAATTTTTCTGGATTGTCCTTCTGGATTAGAGGATTCATTAAAAACTCTTTTCAAATTATCTGGTGTGTTATTTAGCTTATCTCCGTCAATGTGAATTATCTTGAAGTATTTATTTGATTCCTCATTATTAAAGGCTTCCCAAATAAACTCGTGTTTCAACAAGCTGATTGGGTTTGAACCTCGAGGTCGAATTGAGATTCTAACAAAGCCGTTTTTATTTGGTTTATTTCCAAGTTCTCTTCCTGTTCTTGAATTATAAACACCGCCTTTATCAGTTGTGAAGAAATTTGAATATGATGGGTGGAAGTACTTTGCCATGATGAAAAATATTATTACAATTTATATTAAATCAATTTTATTTTTATATATAAAATAAAATTTTCTTTTCAAATTATGTAATAATCTTTTACAAATATTTCTTGTTGTATTTTTTTGAGAATTTGTCTGCAACTGGAGATTGATCGATAATCATTTCATCTATCAGTTTCATTCGATCTACAAACTCTTGTTTATTGAAATCATCACCTCTCAAAGCCGATCGCAGTTCAACCAATACCTTCTCATAGGTTGTAAATGCTATTTGAGACATTTCAATCTTTTTCTTGTAATTCTTCATTTTTGAAACCGAACTCACCAAGACTCCAAGACCATTGATAACACCCAGGATTATTGGGTTGAGTGTTATTCCTCCGGCAATAGTTCCCACTACAACCAGTCCTCCTCCAGACAGAGTGAGAGTTTCATCAAGAATTTTATATCTTTTGAAAGATTTCTTGAAACACCAGAATTTCTTGTGATAATGTTTGTAGAAGTCTTTGAGAGTTTTGATCTCCGATTCTGTTAGTGAGTTATCAATATGATTAAATTCAAACAAGTCTTTCATTTATTATTAAAATATATAACTTCCATTTATTTTCTCTTGAATCATTATCTTTTTAAATGCCTCAGAGTCAAAGTCGTAAAAATTGGGAGAAAACATAATTTTATTCAAAACTCCATCTTCAGTTGTGAAGTCAAAATCTTGACTGGGTACGTAATTAGCGCTATCAATAGTTAATGTTGAGCTGAAATTACTCAAGTTAACTTTTGTAACAATTGTATCAACACTATGCGCCAACCATAAAACAATTTTTTTTCCATTAAAACCATTTGGTAAACTAAAAAATTGTCTTTTACTAGAGGTGAGTAAAGTTAAATAACCAGCAGCTTTAGAATAAGTTAAATTCATAAGATGTTGGTTATTTTGTTTATTTTTCTTAACCAAAGCAAAATCTCTGTTATCCCAGTGATAAAAAACCAGGCACAGGGTATAATTTCTGAAATTAGCAGAGGGATTTAAAGTAATAGTGTAATTATTAATATTTAATCCTTCCCTTTTGATATTACTCAAGTCTTTATCTGGGATGGTAATACCATTTAAAGTATGAAAGTCATTAAAGCCACTAATTACAATACCAGATACACCTCTTTTTAATTCGTAATTATTTGCATCTGAGAAGTCATAAATTTGATCAAAGAATCGATTATAAACATGGTTTTTCCTAAAAGGAATTAACTCTTTTACCATTCCAACTGTTGCAGCACTACTATTCAGATTTCTATTGAGAGCAAGGTTCAATATACTTTTATTATTTGCGTTAATATCAACATTGTACTTTACTTGCGATCCAAGAATTTCAAATGATTTATGATAGTCATAAACTTTATCTGGGTCGATATTGCTAACTTTGCTCATAATACCATAAGCAATCATGTAAACACCAGAAAACTGAAGAGGATACACAGCCAGATCATTTCCATTATTTGGAATACTGACCAAAATGTGAATAAAGAATCTGTTTCCAGTTGTCAACTTCTTGAAATTAATAATGGCTCTATGGTAATACATAAATTGTGTTTGGCTTTTTGAATCGATGAAACTATGTTGAAGTTTTTTTACACTAACATTTCCAAGTTGCAATCCTTGTGACGTGTTGTTGTCAACGCTTATCTGGGTTTTATGCCATAGTTGATAATCAATGTTAAGTATTTCAAGACAAAGGGTATAATCAGCACCTCCAACCAGTCTAAAGAAATTAAGTCCTATCTTGTACTTATAACCACCTTGAAAATTCTTTAGTATTGTTGTATAAAGAACTTTTGTATTGTATTCGTGAAAGTTTCCTTTTTTGGTTGAAAGGTCTGCTATCTTTTTTGGAATAAAACTGGTTCTATTATCTATTTCATCTGTCCATTGAGTTGGACTTGACATCAGAAAAGCAAACTCATCCTTATAATGACTTGGTTGAACTTGAGTTTGGTGCAGATGGCCGTCAACGTACTTTTTGGAGGCTGCATCCGAATCTGAAGATGGATCTTCAAGATTAATTATTTTATGTCCACCGATATTAAGATCTGAAGTCATGACCCTACTCCCATCTTTTTTAATGAAAGAACTGAAATCTTGGTTAGAAAGGCTATCATCAACGTACTTTTTGGGAACAGCATCTGAGTTATTTGTTGGTGTAACAAGATTGATTATTTTTTTATTATTCATGTTCAAATGATTAGTCATCATATTTGATCCATCAACGTGAAGATAAGCAAGATCACCGTAAGCCAATGGTATTGGTTGTTTGGAACCAGTTGGAGCTGGAAGATTGAATATTCTTTTGTTATTCATGTCCAAATTTCCAGTCATTTGTCTTGTTCCGTCAAGTTTCAAAAATACACTGCCATCAACTTTGGAATCGTCAACATATTTTTTATTTGCAGCGTCATCATTGTTTGAAGGTGTTTTGAGATTTTTGATTGAATATTGACTTTTCATGTCAATATTTGAATCCACTGTCAAAAGTGATGTTTTTCCACCTCCAGAATTGGTATCAACATATTTTTTGGTTGCTGAATCGGTATCTGATGTTGGTGCTCCAACATTTGTCAATTTTTTTCCAACCATGTCATAATTTCCATCCGCGGTGAGATTAAACCCAACACCTGGAGCTCCTTGAACTCCTTTTGCAAATTGAAAGTGATTAGAAGAGTGTTCATTAAATATTCCCATCTTATTTAATATTTAGATAATCAGTGAAGTTTTTTGAAATGGTTTTCTTTGGTTTATTTACATAAAGAAATGAGAATGGTTTTCGTGTCGCCTCTTTATACATATCTTTATCAACTCCCAATTCAGATGATATTCTGTTTGCTTCTCTGGAAGATGGAAATTCGTACAAACAATAATGAGAACAATTCAAACGAATATCTTTTGGTGTTTTATAAAATGATTGACTCAGATAAATCACCGAACAATTCTTATGTCGACCTTGAATAAAATAATCAACGATTTGTCTCTGATTTTTATCACAGACATAATCATCAAATATCACAAGTTTTTGATTGTCTTCGTATCCCATTTCTGTTACAGGAGTTATTTCATCATTACTCACAGAAAGGATTTCATAACCGAGTTTATGTGACATCTCTCTCATTTTTTGCATCAGTCTCTTGTACTTATCTTGCTCCAAATTTCGAGCGAAGAGATAAATCTCGTCGTAATACAACAGAGGTTTCATAAGCATGTGAAAGAGCAAATTAGTTTTACCACTTCCACTATTTCCACAAATCAGCATTCGAAATGTATCCGATGGCATGAAAGGAAACAACTGCTTGAATTTTTTATCGCTGTTGTCCTTGCTGTCATAATTTGGTATCTCCATTTTATATAATAAATATATAAATGGATATTGAAGAAATGAAAAAATATTCACAAAATAAGATTGAAGCAGATAATCTTATTAAACAGGTGAGACAAAAAATAAAAGAAACCATTTGGGAAAAACAGAATCTGAGAGAAGGATTTACTGAAACATTCAAACCTCTGATTTCTCAGTTTGAAAAACCTGAGGATCCCAAACAAAAAAATATTTTTACTCAAAACCAGGAAATGTTGCAAAATCAGTTGGCTCTTTCAGAAGGTATCAGAGCCAATCAAAAAGCCATTACAGACGGATTTAATCAGTTTGAGAGATTGGCTGATATGCAAGAGTTACCTCAGATAGAAAATAAAGATGAAATAGATCCAGATTTAAATCCAGTTAGACAAAAAGAAATCTTAAAATATAACCTTGAAAAAAATTTAGATGAAGAAGATAAACAGGTTTTAGACTTACTTGATTATCCGCAACCAAATGAACTTTTAGATAAAGATCCTAATGAAATAAACGAAATTTATAAAATGGTAAAGAATGATGTAAAAGAAATAGGCTATCAAATTGGAGCTTTGAAAAGAACAAAAAATAAAACTGAGGAACAGGAATCTGAACTTGAATTATACAATATGCAGCGGGAAACACAAAAAAAATATAAAGAAATTCTTGATTTTTACTTAAGATCGCTTGAATATAAAGTAGGCCAAGGCCTCTTCTTCTCCCCCCAAGAACTGCTTCATAGATTTGAATTAGTCAATGGTTCTCTTGCCGCAGGAAACAACGGTGTGCTGCCTGAATTCATTCAAATAGCTCATCGACTCCGAGATCTTGGGATCCTGACTAATAACCAACTTAATGCGCTCCTCAGAAAAGTTATCTGAACATAGTATAAATGAATGAAAGTGCTATTCATATTTCCTCTATTAAAAGAGAAAAAATAGGTGTAAACAAATCACACGATTTCTTGGTCAAATTTAATCCTCCTTTGAAACTCGATCCACAATTCAGGCATTATCTTGCCTTGGACAGGTTATCGATGACTTACTCTTGGTATAACATCCGGAGTAGTTACAAAAACAACACAATTAAATACACCCACAACGGATCTACATGGCAAACTATCACCTTCACAGACGGAATGTATTCTTATTCTGACATTAATGATTACATTCATCAGTACATGGAACAAAAAAATCATCACACAACAGACGCAAAGGGTGTGAAGAATTACTCGATAAATCTGTCTTTCATTCTCTCCACTTATCGAGTCCTGGTAACACTTGAGGGAAGTTTTCAACTCGATCTGAGAGGAACAGATTTCGGAGAACTCATTGGATTTGAGAAAAAACTTGTGACTAAAACTGAATATGGAACCAAACTTCCAAATATCACAAAATCGATTGATTCTCTTAACATTAATGTGAGTGCTATAAAAGACTCCGTTGTAAATGGAGTGAATACAAACACAATAGCAGTTATTCCAACGGATAATCTGACAAGATCGTATCCTTTCACATTTGAACCATTTAGACCTCTTTATTGCCCCGTAAGTTCTAATACAATTTCTGAAATGCATATAAAAATAACTGATTCTGTCAGTCAACCTGTTGACTTGAATGGTATTGATTGGTTTATGACACTGTTGCTTCGCCATACCGAAGATAGCAATGTTGTATAATTATATAAATAAAATGATGCGACAATCAGAGTTTAAAAAAAAATACGATCCTGACACAGGAAAGTTTTCAAGAAAACATATTTTTGGAGAAGGATTGATGGATAACGTAAAATCTTTTCTTGGAAGAAAACCAACCAAAAAAAAGGTAACATTTGCTCCACCTCCCAAACCAACCCCTGCCAGTTCAAATAAAAAGTCTGGTGACAAAATAGTAAAAATGCTTTCTGGTAAAAATCCTACATCTCGTAAAACAAATAATCGAAAAATGACACAGCAAGAAATCAATAATAGAGTACTTCAAATTATGTCTGGATCTGGAAGAAAAAAATAATATAATCTAATTATTAAAATGAAGTCTTTTAGAAACCCAAAATATCTTGAAAGATATGAAGATGTTGTTTTTGACCTTGAAAACCCTATTAATATTGCCCCAGCAAACAACATCGTTCAAGTTAGAGATAATCTTAAATTTACCGCCGACAATTCAGGTGAAGTCACTCCATTTGATTGGTATAATGCTAGAATAGCACTGGACTTTAAAGTTGAGCAACATGATGGAACTGATTTTGTTATTGGAGCCAATGTAAATGATGATAGTTTTCTTCAGGCTAGTAGAGCACAAATGATTGCTTATGAAGCTGATCAAATGGGAATAGTAAATGGCGCTAATTCTTTTATTTCAAGATTATCTGTGCTGGCAAATGGAAAGGAACTTTATCAGTGTAATTACGCCAATCATAGTGTAAATATAAAAAATTTGCTTGAGTATAATAAATCTTATGCTGATAGTGTGGCAACAAATGAATTTTATTTTCTTGATACATCCACAAGTGCTAATAAGAATAGATTTACAAAAAGAAGTGTTGATGGACGACAAAATGCGGCTGCTGGTGCAGGAGAACAAGGTTATATGATAGATAACGCCCCCATATCTTATAATGCAGGATTTGCAAAACGAAAAGCTCTGCTTGGAACTTCAAGCACAGTACACTGTGAAATTCCTCTCAATAGATATTCTTTCTTTGAGGCACTTGAAGATAAATTACTTCCAAACACTAAAATCGAAATAAACTTTGAGATTGAAAAAGATGATAATCTTATATGGAGGACCGGAGGAAATCGTTGCCGAGTAGTCATCACCCGTCTTCAACTGTTTGTGCCTCGATTAATATTCAATTCAGAGGGAAGTAAGATTTATATGAGTGAGTATCTCAAACCTTACAAATGGACTTATCTCAATGAAGTTATTCAACCTAACGTCGCTGGCAACCAAGCTTTTGGTAACTTTAGAATTACAAACGGAATTTCAAAACCTCGGCATGTATTTGTTTTCTTTATCAACACTCCAAATATTGAATCACAGACAGCAAATCCATTTTTATACAATACTTTCAGTGTTTCCACAAATCCGCGAACTCTCAATAGATGTTATCTTGAAGTTGGAAATGGGAATGAATACCCTGATATTCATTACAAACCTTCAGAAGATCCTTCAAGAGTTTTCCGAGATGTAATGTCTTATGTTTTTGCAAACAATGATTTTCAAGGTGGAACACTTCTTAATAGACAAAATTTTGAAAATATTTTCCCATTTGTGTATTTTGATTTGACAAAGCAGAAATTAGATATAAAGGACGGAGTTACTAAACTGTCTTTTCATTATGAATTATCTGGAGCGACTGCTGCAAATTATAATATTTACGCTCTTGTTTTGCATGAAAGAGAAGCAGAAATAGAACAAAAGAGTGGAAAACTACTTCTTAGAGCTTGAGAAAAAAATAATATAACTAATATATAAAATGTCATCTTATATTGAATACGGCGTAAAACTTTCAGACGGACAAAAATCAAAACTGTTAAATGCGTTTCAAAAAAGAACACCTTTGACACTTCGATTAAAACATTCTCATCTCAGGGGGCCTGATGAGTTAATGTTGACACAAAGACAAATAACAAAGATAAAAAAATCACTTGCAAATGGAACAGGATCAGACTTGAAAATAAGTCAAACACAGATCAGAAGTTTGGTAAAGCACAGGGGAAACCTTTTCTCAAGTTTGGCAAAACTTGGTGCTAAACTTCTTCCCCTTGCAGTAAAGGGAGTTTCAAAAGTTGCACCTGCACTTGCTACTGGAGCTGCAAATGCACTTGGAGAAATAGGATTAAAAAAACTGTTTGGACGAGGTATTTCAATTCCAAAAAGGTTTTTCCCACTTCTTCCTCCTTTTGCAAGTGAGTTTACCAAGGCACAAATAGATCAAATTAACAAAGTTTTCAAGACAGGAGGACGATTGATTATCAAACCGACTCAAAAACAAATAGAAGGTGGACTCTTGGGAACACTTGCATCAATCGGAATACCAGCAGCAATTAGTCTGCTTCCAAAGTTGTTTGGATCAGGTCTTCAGGTTGACAGGGGATCTTCAACTAACACAAGAAGTGTTTATGTTCCTCCCACACAAGGAGAAGGATACTATCCACCCCCCTTTATTGGAACTTGGGAAAATCCAATAGGAATGGGAGTAAAAAAAGGCAAAAAAAAAAACTCCAAAGGCAAGGGTCTGTTGCTTGGAAAAAACAGCCCATTCAACTCAATTCCCATCATAGGAGACATTTTGTGATTAAACCCCTTTCAAACTTTGACTTGATGGAATGGGTGAAAAAACTTGACCTGAAACACTTCAGAGGAATCTTCAGTCGAGACAACCTTCCTCAAAAGATAAAAAAAGAAATTGGAATAATAAATCTTGATGATACACAAGGACCTGGCACCCATTGGGTTTGTTACAGAAACTTGGATTCAGTAGTCGAGTATTTTGATCCATTTGGTCTGATTATGCCGAATGAGGCTTTGAAGTATTTCAAATCTGCCGAAAAACATATTGTTTATTCCTTGGATGAAATACAAAATCGAAATACTGTTCTTTGTGGTTATTGGTGCCTTTACTACTTGTTTGAGAGACAGAATGGAAAAAGTATTCTTGATGTAATACACAATCCTCATTTTGACAATGACAACAGTGATTTTATAAAAGAATACTTTGGAGGATAAAGATTATTACAAAATATAAAAAGAAAAATTTATTTTTATATTTTAAAAAGATTTTGATAAAATAATTTGTAATAATATTTTTCAAGATTAAATATAAAAGATAGATAAATATTATTACAAAATATAAAATAAGAAAATTATTTTTATATTTTAAAAAGATTCTTTGAATAATAATTTGTAATATTATTTTTCAAGATTAAATATAAAATTTATATTTAATCTGAATCCACTGGTGAATCCTTCATCTTTCTGACCTTCTCAACTTTTCTTTCCAATTCTTTTACAGTATCAACAATAGAATCAAATTTTGTGTAAATATCAATCAATCTAAAAAGTTTCTTCTTTTTCTCGGATTTGATTTTCAACCAAGAATACTCTCCTTTTCGTATTTTTTCCCATGTCTCACATTCACCAGACATTAAAACACGTGAAAGATCTGGATTCTTTCCCCGAAGAACCTCAAACTCTTCATTTATCTTCGCTCTCACTTCTTTCTCAAAATCTTTGAGTGTTTCAACATCCATATTTTTTTCTATCTCTGAAAAGAATTTAGCTTCCATTTTATCTATGCTTATACTAATCTTCCTCTCAAGATTTGTTTGAGATTATTTGATTTCTCACTCAACTCCGCAATCATCTCAAATATTTTGAAGAATCGATTATCATTCTCCAATCTTATTAAAAGAACCCTTTCATAACACTCATCCAAATCATTACAAATCTTCTCAAGTTCACTTTTTACAAAATTAGCCCTCAGTGACATTTTATCTAAACATTATACTAAATGAAAGAATCATATTGCATCAAAGATAAAATGGTAACACCTTGCACCGAGCCAAGTGGTTACCAAACTGATAAAAGAGGAAGAAAGCAATTCTTTTGTCATTGCACAATTTGTGGAATTAAAAAAGTGAGATATGTTAAAATGGGAACAACCTCTCAAACTGGAACTGGAGGAAAGAAAAGAAAAACAAAAAAGAAGACAAAAAACTAATAAGCCCGTCTGAGAAGGCGGGCAAGCAATCTGGAGGAGATGTCTTTGACACCGTTGTTGGGACAGCTGCAGATGCATTCGTTGAACATGCTCTTCCTTGGATGGGGAAAAAAACAGTCGAAATGGCCAAGTATGGAGCTAGTGAAGCAATGAGAAATAAAAATTTGCAAAAAAAGGGTGTAAATTATGCGATCAATAAATTGACTCCTTTTATTCAAGATTCTGTTGGATCGGCATTGGATCAACTATCAACCAAAGTCAGACCCAAAAAAAGATATAAAACCAACAGACGCGATTTGGATGGAGCTGGAATTGATCCAATGACTGTTGTAAAAAAAGCTCCAGAAATTGCTATGAAAACAACTCAAGAATTGATTCCGTCTTTGAAACCAGTCTTTGATCGATATAAATCTGGTGATATCACGAAATCTGCTTTTGGATCGGAACATGGTGTGACATCTGGTAAATTCTGGAGAAGACCCACAGCTGCTGAAGAAGCCAAGATGGGAATAATACGCAAAGGATCCAATCCTGAATTATTTTTCAAATTTGAAAAACCTTCACGAAGAATGAAAAAGTCAAGATTTTTTGAGAACAATCCAGAAGCTCTGGCAGATATGAATAATATCATTTCTGCCAATCCCGATACATGGCCTCAGATCCTGAGAACCAAATATCAGATTATTATTGACGATCGATTCTGGGAAAATAATCCTCTGACAAGTTTTGGAAGTGGAGTTGATATTCATAAAGCAATTCTCAAAGTCGCACCAAAAAAAGGATTTACTCTTCCTGGTCATAAGTATACTGGCCCCGGTAATCCATTGGAATCTCAATTGAGATACGATCCTCAAACTGGTGAGATATTGGAAATATTTGAACAACCAACTGGAAGAACAGATGCTGTAAGTATGCAACACGATGTTGATTACTCTGTCTGTGGAAACAAACCAACAAACGAACAAGTGAAATGTAAAAATGAAGCAGATAGAAAAATGATAAAAGCCCTGGATGCAATTCCTTGGAAACAGAGACAATGGGGACATTCTTTAGCCAGAACAATGATTAACACAAAACAAAAACTTGGACTTGGGCTTCAAAAAAACGCGCGTCGGCGTTGAGAAGTGATTGGTCTCAACAACTTGCCGACGAACTTCACAAACCAATCACAAGAAACTTTCAAAAGAGATCAGTAATCTCAAATGGAATTGATGATATCTGGGCTGCTGATTTGGTTGAAATGCAAAAGTTCAGCAAGTGGAACAAGGGGATAAAGTATTTGCTGATGGTCATTGATGTGTTTAGCAAGTATGGTTGGATAAGAGGTCTGAAAGACAAAAAAACTGAAACTGTCAGTGAAGCATTTGATGATATTTTTGAAAGAGGGCGACAACCAAAGATGTTGTGGACTGATAAAGGTTCTGAGTTTATCAGCAAACATTTCAAAGATTTTCTGAAGAAAAAAGATATTAAACTATATCACACTGAAAATGAAGAGAAATCTAGTGTTGTTGAGAGATGGAACAGGACAATGAAAAACAAGATGTGGAAAATGTTCTCTGTGAATAACAACACTATTTACGCGGATAAGATAGATAAACTGGTTAATGATTACAATAATACGAGACATTCTAGTATTAAGATGAATCCTGTTGAAGCGAGTAAAAAGAAGAATGAGAAAACAGTTTGGTCGAATTTGTATGGCGAATCTATCTTCTTGAAACCTGAGAAACCAAAGTTCGAGATTGGAGATCATGTTAGAATTTCAAAGCTGAAAAGAAAGATATTTGATAAAGGTTACACACCAAACTGGACAGAGGAAATATTTGTGATTAAACAGATTAATCCAACAAAACCTGTTACGTATTCAATCGTTGATCTGATGTCGGAATCGGTCAAAGGATCTTTTTACGAACAAGAACTTCAAAAAACAAAACAGCAGACTTTTAGAATAGAAAAAATTATCAGAAGAGATAACAAGAAAAAGATGGCATTGGTAAAATGGAGTGGATATCCTGATAAATTTAACTCATGGGTGAGTTTCAAAGACTTGGTTAATTTTTAATACAAATTTTGTATTAAAAATCTCATGTTTATTCCTCAATGTCGGAAATAATCAAATCTTCAACATTTCCAACCTCAACAGTCACATCATCATCACTTTCACTATCAAATTCTTCCTCAGTTATTGTCAAAATAGATTCTCGAGGTTTCAATGGTTTTACATAGCACTCATGAACTTTTATTTGAATAGATGTAGAAGTCTTGCTCAAGAATATTCCTTCTACTATCAATGCCATTTTGACATTGCAATACTGATCAATATATTTAAAAGGATTCAAATCTTTCTTCCCCCTGGTCTTGAACAAAGAAAGTATTTTCTTTGACTTCTCAGAGTAAATAAGTTTTGCGTAAAGAACTGGTGCGGCTGACTCATCTTTTTTTGTTTTCTTCTTTCCTTTTTTATCAACAAATTCAACCTGTTTGTAGTAAAGGGGAAAAGACAATCTTGATGCCATATCAGATCCGTATTCAGTTTCAAGATGTTTGCAGCATAATTCCCTGATATTACTCAATGCATCAAAAAATTCTTTTTCCTCTGTATTTGGTTCACTATCTTTTCCCCAGAGACAAACTGGGATGCTATAACCAACAAATTTGTTATTATCTTGGTTTTTCTTTTCATTTACTCCAAAAGAAAAAAGAAATGGAGTTTCAATTACGAGAGCACCTTTCTTTCCATTTGGGTATTTGACTTCAATTGGGATTCGTTTGTACTTGATTTTGCTATCTTTGACTTTGAATTCTTTGGCTTCATTGAAAATAATATTTTCTGGTGTGAGACGATCGTAACTTGACAACTGCATTTTTATTATTAGTAAATATTATTTTTTAAATCAAAATTTATTTAAAAATATATAATCCCTATATAAAATGGTTAATGATTTCCCTGAAGATCTTTCTTTTGAAGTTGTCCCACCAATAAAACTAAAATCATGTGATTCTTTTAAAATTGAACCAGAAATGGAAATAGAATCGTTTGATATGAGACAAAAAGAAAAAATATTCCTTAATCATCCCTTCAAAATTCTTATGTATTATTTACGAATGTACCCCCCTGACGACACAATATGGCAACATATGGATTTGTGTGATTTTTACTTTGATATGTTAGATACTTATAATAGATTTGGAATTAGTTTTAACAGAACTGATAATCTTTTTCCTGATAACTGCCTCTATGTAGTAAAAAATAATATATTTAAAAAAAAACCATGGGAACTTAATTTCAAGAGTAAATATGCTTTAGTTTTTAATAATAATTATGATAAAAAAACTCTTCTTTTTAATAAAGTAAAAAAGATTGATGTAAATAATTATGACAGAGGAGAAAAACCACTTTCAGATTGGGAAAAAGAAAAAAGAAAAACAATCAAAGAACAACATAATATTTATCTTAAAGTTGCATTAATGGACCCAAATGTTTATAATAATGATTCATTTTTTAAAGAATCAATAAATGGAATATTAGATGATTACAATGCCGATATTATTACGTATTTTTATCTAATGTTTACAAATGATGAAGATGATGAATATTTTAAAAAAAAATACAAAAAAATGATAGATTTGGTAAGAAATATTCACGATCTTACTGAAAATAACATTGATGATTATCTTGGTATCTTCCACCCCCCAAAACAAATCCGATAAACATTTCTACAATATATTTATTTCAAAATTATTTTTATATTATTAATTAAACTTTTCTTTTTTTATTTTGTAATAATATTTATCATACTTCTTTCATCCAACCCATCCCACCTCACCCCACCTCACCTCACCTCACCCCCAAAACAAATCCGATAAACATTTCTACAATATATTTATTTCAAAATTATTTTTTTTCTTATAATTAAACTTTTCTTTTTTTATTTTGTAATAATCTTTATCACATTCGCGATTGAATTATTCTAGAGTAGTTATAAGAGGATGCCTGTCCATCAATTTCACCTCTGATTATTTTCTGTCATTTCCGCGAGCCCGCAGGGCGAGCCGATTAATCCTGTCATTTTTACCAAATTTACAAAAGTTACAAAATTTGAATCAGATTTTTGGATTTTTTTGAGTTAGAATATTTGGAAAAAATGGAAAAAAACTCTGATTATTTTCTGTCATTTTTGTACTAAATGGTTTGGTGACAGAGTTAATCAGGAAATGACAGAAAATAATCAGAGGTGAAATTGAATGGTAAGGCATCCTCTTATAACTACTGCTCAAAGTGGATAATTATGCTCTCTTGTGGTTACTCACTAAAGACTAGCTTGCTGTGTTTGAAACCTTTACTGGAACTAATGAACGACCTACACGCAGAATTTAAATTGGTATTTACTGTGAAACTCACAAAACCGTGAACACCAGAAATATTTATGGAATGTTATTACGTTGCGAGGAAATAGCCAATAAGGCATGAGAAAACTAAACCGCAAACGGCGATTGGTCATCACACAATCAATTTTTCATGTGTTCACGGTTTTCTGAGCTTCACAGTAAAAAGAAATTCAGTTCTTCAGATTATGACGGCCTATGACAACCACTCCAAAACTCATGTAAAATTCCCATTTTGATTCTATTAAAGACTGACAAAAACAGCACCACACAAACATACTTCTAAAGATGGTCTCATTTGAATGGTCACCCTATATGATTTTGCTCGTATTCTTCAGGAGAAATCAAAAGTTTTTAGATCTCCATAACGGATCCCACAGCCTTAAGTAAAGATAATTAAGGTCTCGGGTATGGTTTGGAGCAATTAAAGTACAAATCAAGACGACGTTTACACCTCATCGCTCATATTCAAACTGTTCAAGATTTACTACCGCCAGATTCTTTTTTACGCAGACATTTTTAGTCATTATGAAGTTTAGGACGTTGCAATATTTTAAGTTGTTATATCGAAAAGAACAGTTAAACAATTATAATAAATGTTATTATTCATTCAAAATATTTCCCCAATTCTTATTGGCTAAAAGCACACGCATAATTCACTACAACCAGTTACTGCTGACCAAATTTGGAAGAATTTTGTGTTTAACGAGGAAATGACGTCAAAAATGCAGCCCGCTACAGGTTAAGGCACCGTTAACCGAGAAGACCTGGGGACGAGGTTGAGTTGTTTTGGTTGTGAAAAAAATGGCGGACATTTCTCTCGTTTCAAGAGTAAGAACTACAGCTGGAACTAGGCGAAATAGTAGTTAAAAGCATGGCAAAAAGACCAAGAAGACAGTTCGGAGGGCGATATCTGCTATTTGGAGAATATTTGAGGAGCGGGACAAACCTAAAGGTACACTTTTGAAGATGAACGTAACATCGATCCAGGTAAGCATGGTTTAGCCATGCTTTTAAACTAGGAATTATTTGGAATGAATAATAAAACATTAATTAATGAGGAATAAAACACAAACAGCGGAGATAAACATATCAAACTTACGCATTTTAATAACTTGACGTTTCGTATGCTACGCATACGTGCGTAAGTTTGATATGTTTATCACCGCTGCTTGTGTTTTATTCCTCGTTAAACTACAATGGCCCAAGAACAAAAGCCTTTACGATTAACTAATGAATTCGGCTTTCGTAGGATATGAAGAGTTAAGCAGATCTCGGAGGGTGTTATCCACCTCGGCCGAGGTGGATAACGCCCTCCTCGATCTGCTTAATTCTTCATATCCTACTCAGCCTCATTAATTAATTGTTAAATATATTGCCGTTCTTTTGGCAATTCATGTTTCACTGACTACCAGAGTATTCTGCGAAAATTATTGTCTTCAAATTCATTGCAGTGCAGCGTTAAAAATTTTTGTTTTCATCTCTTTCTAAGAAAGTCAAATAAGCAACTTTTTTCATTGATATAACGAAGGCATACCTTGTTAATTCAACCTTTAGAGTTCACTCTTTTTTTTTTAAATTAAAGTTTCTTTTCGTAACTCTCACATATATGAATTCAAATTGAACTGTAACTCTCCCGGTTTATGTTTTATATGAAGTTGTCTCAATAAAGATTATTATTTTTAACCGTCTGCTATTAAATGTATTAATTGGACATTCTTGCTGGCGCATGGTGAAAACAGGCGCTCAACAGGATCCAAGGTTAGAACAACCATAAATATTGACTTAGAAATGGTTTTGTGAGTTTTACATCTTTTGGAGAAAAAAAATCGAGAAAATCGTGATTCCAAAATAAGCAACTTAACCAAGTAACTATGCGTTCTACCTTTCTTCTGGGACTCCGAAATGAGGACGTACTTTTAGTGTTTGAGAAAAACTCAAATATTTATTAGCAGTTTCAAGTGAAATGGAATCGCATATTGAAAATCTATTTCAAGAATTCCTAAACCATCAAGCAACTGAGAATTATGCAACGTAAAAGTTATTGTGAGAAGTAAATTGTACTATTCAGGCAGTAGTGAAAAAAACGAAGTTTACCCATAGTTGAGTTTAAATATTTGAGGAAAAAAATATAAAAAAGAGATGTTTTGTTACTTTGTAGTGAAAGGATTCTTACGTTAGCGATTTGCTAAGACAGTTTAGTTTAACATCGAGGGAGAAATTGGTAAGCAGCTTTGATTAAAAAGAGATACTTATCTGTTTTATAGTTATACGCTATGTCTTTAGAACGTGACAATAATAATAGACATAACAACCGTACTTCACTTAGTGCTGAGGTGTGAATCAAGCTAAAGAAAGTTTGCGCGCGGCCCATCACGTTTCATTGACCGTTTTGCTCTTTAAGTCATGCCCCAAGGGAGGTTTTCCACTCAGAACCGGTGACATTTAAGCACTTGAGGGAACGTTAAGAGTGAAATAAGAAAGCAGAATATAATTAAGGTGAACACATTCGTAATTTATGAGGCCATTATATCGATTCGAGAGGCATTAAATAATTAAGTTGACTCTAATGGCCCGGACTGAAAGGAAATAAATTTAGCTCTTTGTTTACAATTGGTAGCACCTGCATTAGCGGCAAAATCAAAGATTCGTTTAAAAACAAGCGAAGTTATTATAACGTTTGGGGAGAATGGGTGCACTTGCTTGTAATTTGAAGGAGTACAAATTACTTAATTGTATCCAGGCTACTTTTCATTGCGGGCTTTTTTCCCAAGGAAGTTCTCTTCTTATTACGCTGGGTTTGTGATTTGAATGAAAGACAGGGATTTTCAGTTGATTAATGGCCGGAATAAAGAAGTTCGGCGTTTTATAGCACCAAACGCCCTCAAAGGGAATTCAAAGGACAGAATGACCTTGTTTATCAAGGAAGTGCGTGTCAAAGTCTTTGTGGATTTCCGGCGACAACAAAATACGCTTGGGATAAATAAGGTTCCCTTGTGTTCAGTTACACACTGCAGCAAACAGAGCGATACTGAGATTACATCTTATCTCATCTTCTACTAAACCAAGTTACCAGAAGTAATCTTGACTTTCAGTCGAAAGGTGAGTGAACAATGTTATATCTAGTTTCGGAAGAAAAACTGCTCAATTTCAGCATAGCCGGGAAAAAGTTTCTCTGTTAAGAAAAATTAAATGCATCGCAAAGTTATGTTGAAGATTTATTTCTTTTTTAAGGAGAAACAGTTTCATCAGTGGAATAAACCCTTGGTTTATCAGTTCAATAAACGTGTCTCCTATTCATCCATGTCTGGTTGCAATAAATCATATCGCAAAGGAACAGCTGCTAAACACAGTACACGGACAGAGTAAATACTTACTAGAGTTGGAAAAGGCTTTTTAAAATATTTTTGAGTATAGGAAACACATGTTACTTCCTTGTGTTGAGACAAGTCAGGTGACCAGTTTCCGAATAAAAATGCAGCGCATACAAATTCCTAAAAACGTGCTGAAAAACTGCACAAGAGCATTGAAGCATGAATGAGTTGAAACGCCTCGGAAATAAGTAACGTTTTTTTTTCCTTGTGATTGTGCTTATGTTTCAGCGTCTCTGCTTTGCAAGTTAAAACTGGGCGGATAAAGCAAAAAAAATCTGTTAACGAGAAAAAAAAAAGACAAGCACCAATAACCTAAGTCCAAGAGTTTGGTTCAATTTGAAGCTGCCAAGCGTTCGTGAAGCTAGGCCATGGTCGACGAATCAAATAAAAATAGATTGGAAATAGACTTCAGTCAATTAAATCTTCCAAGCAGCTCTGTCTGGCTGAATATATGGAAAATAAAGTAAAAATTAAAGTGTTTTCCCTCCAAGGATCCCAGATCCATAAGAGGTAGAGTATTCGCGCTCAAATCGAATGATTTCATTGAATTAAAGGAAGTCCATTTAGTATCGGTATTAAAAGTGATAGTGGTAAAGTAGCATCATCATAATTTCTATACTAACTGTGTTTCAGGCGCTGGGGGATTAGTAAGGTTAGGGGTTAAACAAGGGAAACTCTGGGCCGGGGGGAAACAACAACCAACCATGATATTTTGCCAGCTTAAAACACTTTTACAATGAACAGCATAAATTAAAAAAGATAAGGCCAAAAAAGTACTCAGAATGGAAAAATACTTATAGGGTTGTGACACACGAAAGATTAAGAGGAAGAATATCTTAAATTTAGGAGAAAAAAAAAGAGTAATGAAACCCTCTTTTGATGTGTCTATTTATGCCGCTTTTGACGCACTGTTTCGGCTAACATTTTCATTGCATTGTTCGGAGACTGCGAACTGGGATAACAATTGTAATGGGCATGTCCTTAGGTTGGTTTTGGCCAATTCTTTTATTTTCTCTGCGAGACATCAACTTGACACTTGGACTCTTGCCCCCCAGAAAGCACGTGGTATGGCGTGATTCTGTGGGTGTTGAGAGTTCTGGGTCAGGGCTTAAAATCATAGTGCGCGGTCATTTTGCATCAGAGTTTTCTCTGTTACGCCATACTGACGAGCCCCAAAAAGGGCGAAACAGCTCTCTATGGCTACAAACCCGCTATGTTTTGAGTTCTTTCGGTCTCTTGTTGATGTCTTGCAGAGTTAAATTTCACGTAGTACGATCAGCATTGCAGTATTCTGCTTGCAGAATTATATGTCTACATTTTTATTTTTGCTGATCAGGTCTTTACAGATCCTACGTTCTCGGCATATTCGTTTGCGGTCCAGTGCAGTCCCTCGTGGTTTATATTTTTACTTTAATGGGCTAACTTCGTTCAGTAGTGTCGAGAATTTAGCATGACTCTCTCTCGTCTCAATCAGGCTTTCAGGGGCACCCAAACACTGTTTCCTCCTAAATGCATTGAAAACCATGATTTTTTAGGCTATCCAGAGTACTTTCAGATCTCTAGAAATGCATTCTAAGCGGCTCTATAAAATTTGTATCTGTTCGGTCGTGGCCTATAGGGCAACTTGAGTCTTTTCGAAATTGCAAGGGCCTTCGTATTATTTTCCCGAAAATTTTAGATGCAATTTTAAGTTTTACGAAAGTGAAGTTTGCTGACTCCTCCGGCTCCATCGCCTGTTTGAATCCGAAAATTTTAGGTTCCTTTTTCTGCGAAAAAAAAGGGCTAACTTGGGTACTGAAATGCGAAAAATTGTACTTTAGAAAATCGTAGGGAATTTATTAGACATGTTACGAAAATTGTGACATGAATGGAACTGTCATCTAGAAATTTTTAGCCTTCCCCAAGCTATAGAAAATTCTAGGCAATTTTTGCTTCTCCGAACAGATATTTTACAGAAAACAGTCGTTAGGTGCCCCTGGGCTTCATCCGATCGACTCCTCGGTTTTGATTTATGCCTCTGTTTAAAACTGAAATAATTTTTGTACTTTATACTTCAACTAATGCTCCATTCACACCAGAACTTGTTAATATTAAAAAGTTGTTTAGTGAAGCACAGTTTAAAATTGTTTTCCTCATAAAAGCTGCTAATTGACTTCATTTTAAAGGTTGAAGTTGAAGTTCACTGATTTGAGTCCTATGTAAAAGTTTGTGTTCCAGCTATTTTCTGTGTTTCCTTTTTTAAAACCTGGTTTCATTAAACAGGTTTAGTTGGTGTGAATGAGGCATACCTTATTTCCTTAGATATTATCCGCCCCCCCGCCCCCCCCACCCCCTTCCTTTTTGGCGATGAAATTTTTAAAAAATAATTATAGCCTCTCTCGAATAATCTCACCAGGACCCCACACAACCCGGTCGCCATATCTTCTCTTTCTTTTAAGTTAAAAAATGAACAGTTACAAATCACAGGTTTTGTGACAGTTTCATGCTACGGTAATTTTCATGTATTCAAATTTCATCGGAACACTGTTCTGTTTACTTGATTTGCATTATTATTTTTTAATTTCATGGGATAATAAAACAAAATATTTAGGGCAAGACTTCAGTAAGCAGTATATAAAATAATCGCCTCCCTCAAATAATCGCCCCCTTTTGATGCGAAAAAAATGATAATCGCCACCAACTATTCGAGGAAATACAATAAGTTCGTTAGATAAAAGTTGCGAGGATGTTCGCGCACGTTCCAAAGATGAGCCGCAGGTGGGCATCTGCATGTCACCACTTACAATCTTCAGCTCTGACATCTTTCTAGAATCAAAGCAGGCCAACGCGGCTGTATAAAAAAATATCGGCAACCCAATCAAAGCCTAAAGAGCTAGTTAAACGGGAATAGGCGGAAATATGGCCTTTTTATAACACTGGCCCCAGCACGGTTTGTCAGGAAGTTACTCAAATACTGGTTACAGCTTGAAGACCTTCCTCAAAACCTCATCTTTGAGAACAACTGGAAACTTTACAAACCGAGCACAGGAGATAAGCTACCGAAAACACCTTTACTGATACTAACTTAATGTGACCAATTCGATTCGTTGAGGATAATTAAACTACTGAATAATGTTCAGGTCGATAACACAACAGAGACAGCCGGACCTCTCGCAAACGTTAGTCAGTTACTCACAAGGCAAACAAAGAATCATTCCACAGGGTCTTTCTTGTTTTGACAATCCGCGGATAGTTGCAGACCTTTGCCTTTAACTGTGCAAAAATTTCTGAATAACCTTATATAACATTTAATTAGAAAATAATAATCAAATAACTTGGGAATGTATATTAAATTGTTAATCTAAAGCTGATCTAAAGTGACTTCTCTCCACATCACAGAAATTAAAAGAGACCAAATCATGACGCCGCTCTCTGGTTCTGGAATTAGCTTATTGCTCCTGAGTTCAATGCTTTGTTTGCTCCAAACAGGTAACATTTTAAAGCGACTATAATTTATTTGGTTCATGAAAGCATTGTTAAGCAGTTATAAAAAAACAGGAGCACACACCGAATGTTTCTATATACAGTAAGTTAGTTCAATTTAAGTTTCTGCATGGGAAACCCTCTCACCTACCCCTCCCCTAAGCCAACATTTTGCCCTAAGCAAGAAGTAAGTGTTTAGGGAGGGGTAGGTGGGTAGCTTCCTAGAAACCTAAATTGATTCAAAATGTTCTTATATAAATGGGAATTAGCACAAATTTAGGCTATTTAGGTTCTTATTATAAATAAGTTTCAATTTTCTGTGGAAGAAAATACTTTGTGTAGCTAAGAGTATCAGTAGAGGTATTCAGATGGATTGATGTTCCACGTTAGCGGCATTTATATTGCAGTTGGAGTGATAAGGCGCGTATGTCTCCAATAAGGATGCTAAGTGTACAGAATTTTTTAAAGATTTTAGAAAATAAGAACCTATTTCAAATTTTAGGCTTAACAGGTTCTTGTTAGAGGGGGCTTAACTGGAAAATTTTGGCCTAACGGGTTCTTGAAACAGAAGATTTTTAGTCGCGGGTTTTTACTGTACGTCTAAAAGTACCTCAAATGGTTAACGTTCTTAATATCCTTATTTAGAAGCCGGCAGTTTGGTTAACTCAGAATTGCCCTAACTTTGTCGTCTTGAATTTTTTAGGTTGCTTTTCGTCTCGTCCAAAACTGTTACCTACCCTGATCATGGGTACGGTCCTTTCGAAATTTCGGGGACGTTTTGTCTTTTATGCCATTCAAAATTTTGAGGAGACCCCTTTTTTAGAATAATCGCAAATCTTAGTGTTAACACGTGAAAGCCACAAGCTGCAGAAATCGTAGGTAAGTTAGAAGAAAAATTCCGAATATTTTAGGTGATTGGAACGGCTACGCCAGAAATACTTAGCCTCCTTCGAGCTTTAGACATTTCCAGGCAATATTTACTCTTTTGAACAATTATTTTAGAGATAAAACGTCTCTGAAAAAAAACACTAAGGACTAGAACAAAGTTCTTCCGCTAGTTTAGGCGGCACAGAAAAGACAGAAAAGATACACCCCATTTTCTACTTCTGACAGAAACTCTTTGGTATATACATCTCACGTATCTATAAATTACTATGGTACACTGATCTTTGATCATCTTCCTCGCCTACACAAGCTCTCAGCTAATCAGCTATTATTAGACGAGGCTCCTTGATACATTAAAAACTCTCAAGCGAACGTCTTTGTCTTTAAAAAAAAACATCATCCATATTGGATTGAACATAGTGAATTTCAATATAAAGAAATTCTAAAAAGATACTGAAAAATTGGTTGATGGGTTTCTGTTCTCTGAGCCCAAGCTAAGAAAACATCTCAAATTTTTTGTTGCCCAACTGTCAGTGAGCAGTAAATAAGGCCATTGATGATTCAGGAGTCATATCACAGTATTTTGTCAACAAATAAAGAATGTAAAACTGTGAAAGGTTTGAACCCAGGAGTCATTTCAAAAGTAGGTTGAGTTTGATCGTCCGGGTGAACGTAGTCGTGAATGGGACTGTTGTTGACAGTGACTGACGTTTCGACAACCTGTGCGGTAGTCATCTTCGGAGTCAAAGTGAGAAAAATAAAGAATGCTCGGCAGTGTTCTAAAAAAAATAAAGTGCAGATAATGAGTGACAGTAAAAATGAAAGGAAAAAGACCATAATAGAACTGGGACAGAGAAAAAGCCTTTTTTGCCAAGGGGTCGTCAAAATGTTTCGAAACAATACAATTTAAAATTTGGCTAATAGAAATTGATATTACGCTTTCCGTTGGACTGAATAAATAGAAATGAAGCGACCCCATATCCGGTTAGTTTGAGAAAAAAAAGATATATATAAATCATACGGGCAAAGGGCCTTTCCTTGTGCTGCCCAATAACTGTGAAACAGTCTTCCGGACGATATAAGATCTTGCAATTTGCTGACTGTTTTTAAATCTAAGTTGAAGACATTTCTTTTTAAGCGTTATTTTGTTTGATAGTTTTAGTTTTTTCATTAATTAGTTTGAATGATCGTTTTTATAATTGCTGCGGAGCGACCGTAGGGAGCGAGCAGCAACATAATCAGGATTTAAGGGAAATATATAAGGGGCGACGAATTCTCGAATTCATCACTTTTTACCACAACGCATTGCATTTAACACGAGGAAATTCGGTGGTTGAGAGCGTGCCCGGGGAGCGAGCATCGTTGCTGCCCAGACTCAGAGTTTCTTTGTGGCAAATTTTCTACTGCACGGTTAGAAATCTTACCAAATTTAAGACACGCAGGAGTCTTTCAGATGAGTACGATGGTTATCTTGGGGATTGGATTTCAAAAGCCTTTGACTCGTGCAGGCGTTAAACTTGACGAGAAGATGAGCATTTGCTCTTCGACTCTGCAACACGGGGGATATACAAATTCCAGCTTGCTAGAAGGTGATGTGAAAGTGAGAAAATGTCATGCCATGCTATTCTTAAGAACCTGTCTGAGCCGAAAATGAATGTGATTTTTGACCATTAGCTTCAAAATAACAGCGCAAATCAAGATAACAAAACATCTGTTTTGCGTCCTACTTTGCAGACGAGGACTTGTATCAGCGTTTTGTAAAGCATAATTATGTTCTTTCATTCATTCATTGCCATGGAATATGCGTTTACATTGTTCTTTTACTGTTAATGGCTCGGTTAATGCGGCACGATAATCTTCCTGGCGGAAGTTTCACCCGATGGAAAAGGCATCAAATTAACCCCAAGGTTGCGTAACCAAATTGCGTAATCAGTCACTGTAGTGTAGTGGTTAGGTGTAGTCGCGTCGAGCCGAAGGTGCCCGGTTCGAATCCTTCTTCACTCTTTTTTTTTTTCCTTCTTTCTTTTTTTTCCGTTTTTCATGTTGTTGTTTTCTATAAATGTATACATAAATAACTGTTATTGAATAAAGTGCAATGAACAACAAGAAAAATATTGTATTTCCAGAGAAAAGACAATACATCGTATATTAAATATATAGAATTATAAAATAACTAAGATAGTACGCGTGCTCTGATTGGCCAATAGGAGTGTTTGCATGAGAGTATGTAAACATGGTTTGACGTCAAGATGTTTTGTTTTTCGCGCACTAATCACGCAAGCGCGAATTTGAAAAAGTTTTCGAGTTCAAAACTCGACAAGTTTACTTTATTTACCCATTCCTTCGTCATCTGAAACTTGGAAAATCGTTACAAAGGAGGTATGTCAATTTTTTTTCGCTTAAGCTGACATTCTAAGCGAGAAAAACCCGTATTTTGGAAAGCATCTTTTTTTGCAAAACAAACACTGATTACGCGTACAAGCGTCGTGTACAAGACTTCGCGACTGGTAAGAATTTCTCTTTTAATCAATGCTTTAAACAAGAGAGTTTTGCTTTTTTCTGAGGAAAGTTATTTGTAAAAGCAATGAAAAACTTTTTTCCTGTGTTTGCATATCCTGATATAAACACGAGAGGGGTTGGGAGAATTCGAGACAGTTATGCAAACCCTCGACTTCGTCTCGTGTTTGCATAACTGTCTCGAATTCTCCCAACCCCTCTCGTGTTTATATCAGCCTATGCAAACACGGAAAACGTTTTGTATTGCTTAAATATATAGCCGGAAAAACAATCTGAACTTCTATCATTTCCTACAATTTACTGTGGGAAAACCAGAGTTGATAACCACTTGATCATTTTCTAAAGAACGTTCCCACGAGTTCTTTCTATAGACTGATAGTAATTGTTACTCTTTCCGACATGTAAATAGGTCATTCAATGTCATTTTCGATTCTTTTAAGTCTCACTGTCTAAGTAAATGCCAGTATCAACAGAATGTGCCGCAGCATTACTGTCTTTTAGATACCCTAGTTTTAATTGTAAATATTGTAAAGCACTGTTGAATTTCTAGAAACAGCAATATAAAAGCTTATGTTATTATTATTATTATTATTATCTCTATTATCACAGTCTTTGCTGGTGTTCTTTTTGTGCATCAGCCAGGCGCAAACCATGCACCTAGAGCGTCAGTCACACGAGTCAATCATTCTGTTCATACACTGAGAACCTTTCTGAGGATTCGTGCAGATCCCAGCATGCAGATCTTTTGAATCTCTGTCATAGTAGCTCTCTCTGATACTTTCTTGATGTTTTCTACCATACCCTTCTTCACTGTACCAAGTGCACCAACAACCACAGGGATCACAACGGTTTTCCTATGCCACATTCTTATTATTCTCATTATTATTATTATTATATTGTAGGATTTTAATAGTTAGCATTGTTATGAATAAAATATGTTCAATCACGAATATTTTTTTAAAAAAATTATTATAATTATTATTATTATTATTATAATTTTTTTTTTTTACTTCAATTCAACTCTAAGTGTAAGGGAGTTATTAGGTAATGCTTTTCCATCGTAATTAGCCTGCGAGCAAGCTCTCCTATTTGGGCGAGTGAAGCAAGTCTCGCGAGAACGCGCGAGCGGGCGGCGAAACCGCGAGGGGCCGGCGAAAGGAGAGCAAGCTCTCCTTTCCTCGGCCCCCTCGCTCGCGCGTTCTCGCGAGGCTCACTTCGCGTACCCAAATAGGAGAGCTTGCTTGCAGGCTACATCGTAATTGAAATACTTATTTTTCTCTTCGAAACCGCCCATCTGTACCCCTCCCCTAAGTCAACATTTGCCCTTAGTGAGAAGTGAATGTTAATGTTGGCTTAGCGGAGGTGTAAGGAGGCAGTTTCCCAGAAACCTTATTGGCCCGTCCCTTCCTGACAATATTGCCTTTAGTGCATCCAAAGGATTTGCCTCAGAAACAAGTTGCCATAGATGCCTTTGAGGCTGCTAACCCTCACCCAGTGTTCAACCCAGCAACGGCAAAAGAAGCCAAAGTAGTCTGCAGTAGCGAGGCGGAATGCAGCGGAATGCCTAATAGGGTGGGGCGCAGTGAGTTATCGACAATGTTCCTCAGCTGCAAGGAGGATCCTTCACCTGCTATTTGCGGCGTTTTTGTTGGGAGGAAAAGACGACTGGATAAAGATGAACAATTGATTGAAAGACGAGCCCCTCAACAAAGATGTAACCCTCGTAACCCAGTTTGTCGTTTCAACGGTGGTCTAAAGGAGATATTCAAAAGGACTGACAGTATAAAAGATCCGGAATTGGCAGATGATACCGACAGTGAAGACACGAAACCTTGCCACCCAAGATACCTTGACTGCCGTTTGGGTCGCAAGCGTTCGGTAAGTTGGCGTCTTGTTTATTCCCCATAGAAAAGGGGTCCCAACCCAAATAGGTTTTTCGGGATGCGAGATTTTCCTTTTTTGGGATTTTAAAGCAAACTGAGGGCAAATTTCGTTCCGGATTGAAGACAGGCACGGGATGCGAACTGGTAAATCGTTGTGAAAACTTGTAAATGGGCCACACATTTCTACCAGAAACGTTTTCAATGTATTTTCAATGCGGGGCCATGTTATGGAATAACTTGCCCAAAAACTTAATGCTGCATCCGTTGAGCATTTTAAGCGAAGTTTCAAGAAGGTAGCGGATATATCGGATTCCCACACAGCAATCATGTAAAGCAGTTGTAATTAGTTTTAGTTTTTAACTTAAGCTTTACTGATGATTTCCTGTGTTTAAATAAAGATTTACATACATACATACATGCTACCGACTTAATAATCCCTGGAATTTTCCAGTGGAAAGGCCAAAAAGTTAGTGTTCTATTCTTCTGTGCCCGGCGTTTGCAATAAACTGAGACGCGTCATTACTGATAGACGAGTCATTACACGAAATGATCTGGGTTTGATCATTTGGGACCGAGTCCTTTTGTTAATGAAATAGACTGCCGAAATGACTTGTAGGGTGTTAGAGCCACTTTGATATCAAATAAAGTTACTTAAAATCCGCTTTTTTGGCTCTAACGTTAAAGATAATACACACAGGATTTTACGACGTTCCGGCAGCATCCGTCTAGAAAAGGCGTCATCACTATAATTCCTTCTTCCTTGGCCTCCCGAGAAAGTGAACAGTGCATGAAACACTACCCCTCCTCCCCCCCCCCCCCCCCCCTTCCCTACCCGTCTTCTTGGGTCATATATGACACCTTTATCAATACTGCAAGTCTAGCAATGCAAAGTGTTCTGTATATCATTTGATTTACCCAGGGATAGGAAGGAGCCATGTAATACAAAAAATGTGTTTCTTTTCTAATCTAATTGTAAATCTCCCTCATCGTAATCTTTGAAATGTTATTAACACCAACTTTTACAGAATAGCACAGGACTAACAAAGACATAGGTCGGGTCGGTTATTTAAAAGAAGCCTAACTTAAACCGCGGTTTAACAACTCTTTGGACCTCCAGGTCTCTTCCGTAGTGGGTTGTTTTAAGAAGATAAATGCTTTTCTGGTCTACTCTATATTCTTTCACAAAACTTTTCACAATAATTTGTTTTGAGATAAAACCATTGGGCAAATTGAAAATGGTTTAGAACTTGGTTTTGTTAAACATTGATCTCTACCTTTTGGCTGCCACATATCAAAATCATCTCAAAATCACTGCAACCTCGTCCCCAGGGCTTAAGGGAAAAGCCCTAGGGACGAGGAAGAAATCTCTAGACGGCTTTCGAAACAAATCACCTAGTCACATGGAAAAAAAAACCTTGTTTTCGTTATAATTTTGTCCACAGATTTCTAAACGCTTTGGTGTCGATTGTACGGAGCCGCAAAACTGGCAAGATCCCATGTGCAAATGGCCGCATGCGCAGACAGAGTAGTAGGACATCAAATACCATTATTTTAGAACGGAGAAGGTAATAGAGTTGTCTTCCAATGGCCGTTTTCATACTAAGGACTACGCATTATCCGTCTGGACAAACTTGGGCAATTATTTGTAGTTCTTCTGGTTATACGTCTTAAGTATAAAGACGGGCACGAGACGCATTATGTGTCTGGACGAACTTTCCTTCGTGAACGACGCACTACGAAAGGTAGTTCGTCTGGACGAATAATGCGTCTCGTGCCCGTCTTTATACTAGAGACGCATAACCCAGACGAACTACAAAATATTTGCCCAAGTTCGTCCAGACGGATAATGCGTCCTTAGTATAAAAACGGCCAATGTATTCCACAAGGACAAGGTGAAAGTTTCCCTTCGCTACACCTATCAACAACATCACGTGGTCTTTTTCGAGATGGTAATTTCATCAGTGAGGTCGAATACACAGATAGAGGGGAAACGATGCACGAGGTTCTGGGAAATAAGTTCATTTGTTGCAACAAATTTGAAACAAATTATCGAAACAAAGCGTAAGTGGATTAAAACCCCAAATATATCTCATCAGATTATGTGAATCCCATTCATAAAGCCCAAGAACTATAAATCTTCATCTAACAGTTGCTAATAACATTCTACGTACGATCTTTGAAATATGATGCAGCCCGAAAACTGTCAATTCTTAGGAAAAATGCAATCAGTGTACCTAAGTGAAAAGTAAAAACAGAATAGAGATTTTCGCTAAAAATGGAGTATTGCTTTGACCACACAAAAGACTTTCTGAGAAGTTTCACTGCGACGAAGATTCTACCGAGATAGAGGGAGGTCTGGCTGATTTTGGCGGGAAAATAAAAGATAAGGGGAGGCCCTTCGTTAAGAGCTTCAATGACAGACGCCCCGCTAAAGCGCGCTATAAATTGTTTTGCTCTCACTAGGAGCGATCAAAACGTTGACTTCCCTCCCGATCAATTTACGTTAGAGTTAATAATTCAATTTTTATTTAAAAGCTTACCCAAGCTTGTAAATTCTAATTATAAAGCAGGATCTTTATAAGTTACACTTGTAAGGCTGACTTAACCTTGTTATTTGGTCTTTCCTTTCAGAAGATTTAACAATCGCTGGATATTTCTATGATCTCTTTGGAGTTTGCCTATACAAGACGCAGCACGACCAGTTATTCACAAAAAATAAAACTTTTGCCAACTCCTTGAATATGTAAAAACTTAACAACAAAGCTTTAAACTAAACTTATGAAATAAAACCCGTTCATGTGGACCTTGACATCAACGTTTTCAGTCCTTCTAGATTACTCATCTGTCTCCCTTTTCAGTTCTTGATAATAACTGAAAAAATGTTCGCAGAGAATAATTGAAAAAATTGAGAAGTATCAAAAGTACCGCCGGGGAAAACTGGGCTGAATTTGCACCCTATTCAGGAAAAGTGCATTCTAAGCGGCGCTAAAAAATTTGTATCTGTTCGGTCATACTAGGGAAACTTGAGTCTTATCGAAATTACCAGGGCTTCTCAATGAGTATTATTTTCCCGAAAATTCCAGATGCAATTCAAAGTATCACGAAAGTGAGGATTTTTCTTATTCCCTCTCTATCACATTTTTTAATCCGAAAATTTAGGTTTCCTTTTTCTACGAAAATTAGTCTAATACGGGGAATAAAATGTGAGAAGTTAAACTTAAGAACATCGTAAAGGGTGATATTAAGCTTCGAAACAGGTAATTCACAAAAAACAGTCGTTGGGTGCCCCTAACTATTCCTTTAGATGTTCCAGGCTCGGTGAATCCTGAACTTTACTAGACTTCGCGCGCATAACTGGGCAAGAAAGAACGCCCAGTGACTAGGCTGCTGAGTTTGTTTGTTTTTTTTTATTAAATTAAGTGAAGTCGCTGTCGGGACACGCGGAGGGGAAACCGAGTGAGAAGCGATAAGCGAGAGCGTCATCCCCTCCCACTGTAGACGCGAAAGTGGCAACCTTTTCTTTCGTGACTAAGAAACAAGTGAGACTGCTTTGAAACTTCGTCGACATCAGTCCCGAGAAAAGTCACTCTCTTGAAAGAAACGATTAACGTTTTCAGTTCACTGGGATTCCTTCTCAGACTTTCCCATGAACGATGCGATATATGCGGACCGCAAAAATGAAGCAAAGAATCAGGTGGTGTTCTATAAACTGTTGAGATGTTTCGAATTAATAAATTATAAAACACCACCTCATTCTTGTTCCACTTTTGCCGCTCTTCGAGATTTACACCCTTTTAAAAAAGTTACCGCTGGAAAAGGTCAACCTCTCCACCGAGTCAACTTCAGATATGATAAAAAAGTGATCCCTTTGTCCGAGCTAAGAGCTAACAACAGCCTCGCGCATTGTCTCGCTTGACCACGTTGATCCGGCTGGGCGGCTAAGAGAGTGACCCTACCATCGAAAAAGGATGACTCGGCTAAGCAGTTCACCGTTCCAGCCGAGCCAACTATTTTTTGTTCGTGTTAACGGTTCTCTAAGTTTTGTAAGGAAATGTAGGGAATTTTGTCATAAGTAGGCGAGCTCGGGTAGGCGAGTACCCTGCGAGCAGTGGTTTCTCCAGGCCGGACGCTACGCTACGAGCGTCCGGCCTGGAGAAACCACTGCTGGCAGGGTAGTAGCTAGGCGAGTGAACCTTTTAAACGGGACAAGTTTTCTCTGTATAACAGGGCCCCTAATCTTGAAGCTGGACATGCACCAATGTTCACAAAAGGCGTTAGTTCGATTCTCGGTCTGATAATTATATTTCAGTTGTGTTTGTTGTTACTTCCGAGCGCAAGGTTTTACTATGCCCTACTGGTCATTGTTCCCCCAAAAAGAAAAGAAAACATGTTCTACTTCGCGATCGGTTTTATTTTTAAAAATCTGCATAGATAAGTTAATTAAAATTCAAAGCTCTTATATAGGTACTATATATTAGTAGTTGTTGGAAAAGAAAATAGAAAATATTTTTCATACAACAATAAAATTAAAGTCCCAAAGAAGATTCTTCAATTTCTCATGATAATTGTAAGAATGTTAGAAATGAGCAGCGAACTTCGAAAAACAGGAAAAAAAATTAAATTCTGTTTATTCCGACGATAAGGGTTCGGGTTAACAAAGAAGGTCCTTAATAAATACTTCTAGCTTTGAAACATTAAGTTCTATCACAAATACCTATTTTTTTTTTTTTTTTTAGTTTCTTCCCTGGATACCAAAGATGTTTTTGTTTTGTTTTTTGTTTCTCTTTTCTTTTTTTCTCCAGACCTTATCCGTAAACATCTTCATAATCAAAAATACACCCCTTTAAAAGATAATTTCCACGCATTCAGAAACATTCAAAGTATACTCTTGACGTCAAACATCCTGTTTATCGGATTATTTCATAATCCAGGAATCTCCTGCGACTAAAATGCAGTTAAAACTTGAAGGATTGCCAGTACCTGACCACAGAAGTTGTTCACTCAGAAATGCTCGTCAGTTGCCTTACCACATTAAACTTGAAAAACTCGTTACCGAGCTACCTCCTTTCATTTAGTAACTAGAGTAACACATTTTTGGCACTGTGGAATGGAAGACGTTGTCATCAGCATTCCTTCGACTATAATATTGTCCTTCGATCTAACAAGGGAGAAGGAAGAAATGGCGACGCTAGTCTCAAAGCAGCGTAATTCGTCCGCGTGTTAATTTCGGGCGTCAAGAAGTTTCTTGACTCGATTGAAAGATCGAAAGTTCTATGTTGTGAAGGCAGGTTTTCCTCGCTTTCCTGTCTGCAGTCTTCAACGTCAGGTTTCTCCGTTACCGCAGATGCTGTGTCTATTCCGCTCGAGCAATTGTCTTCATTACCTTCGATTTCATCAAAGTTCACTTGGATTTCAGCGTCTACCATCGTTGCTGAGGGAAAACAAAAACAGGAGTTAAACATGCGCACTCCGTGAGAGAAATCACAGGTATAATTTTCCTTCATTGATGTTCCTTGAAACAACGATGCTAACAGTGTGCTAGTATCCATTAATTAAATGCGTTTTCCCTAACCTGCGCGAATGTTTTTGCCTGCGTAACCGCCATATTGAATTCCGAAAAAGTTGAGAGTTTAAGCGAGTCATAAGGCGAAGGAGGGCTTCTCCGAGGAATGAAGGCGAAATTGGTATATATTTACAAATAATTAGACCTTCCGGCGAAAAGCCCGTTTTGCTTTGATCATTGCTTCACGAGCAGACTTTCTCAAATAAGTAGTCCGGTGGGCAAGTCTTACAGATTATATGCGCTTCAAGGCTTGTACTGCTCGGTCAAGGCATAATAACAACTTACCTCTTCTTTTGCAAACGAAAATTGAGTCAAAGAACACTACAACGGACAGAAATCCCAGCACAGCAGCCGCACCTGGTACAATACTTTGCACTTGCCGGACATATTCAGCACACGTGGGGCATTGAGCACTGCAGAGGAAAAAACTCTTTAAATCAGTTTCTGATCGAATGGCTCTGATAGCCTCAAAAGGTAGACAAAAGCTAACATGAAGTTAACAGAGCTGTGTCACGGCTCAGTCTTGTTCATTGATTCGCTTTGGAACTTTACTTTAGCGACGAAATTACTTGTAAAAGACAAATCACAGCTTCTTGATGAACAAATATACTTCCCTTGAGCATTATATCAAATGTTACAAACAACAAAAGTGAAATGTGAAAATGAAATAATAAATCTCCCAAACACCGGGCGGGCGCTCTATCCTCTGAGCTACGGAGAACTTATAGAGAGCGAGGCCATACATGTATACTAGGTTGATATTTGACACGCGTCCTGCGCATACTTGTAGGATCAGCAATGTCGAGATCGTACTGGCAAATTTAATGCTCGGTGAACAAATGTGAAATGTTGATTATTATTTCATTTTCACATCAGTTCACCGAGATCAAAATTTACCACCTTTCACTCCTAGTTTCAACAAAAATGAACTTTGAAAAAATTACTCTTAAGCAAGCAGGTTTTTAACCTTCTTTAAGTTTGGTCATCCGTGCCTACTTTTATATTTCCTGTTTTATTAATACCTTCTTTTAATATTTTGACCTTCCATTTTATGTTTCACTCAATTCCGTAGCCGAACCTACTGAACCAATTTTGATAAAATTCGTGACACAGCTCTTTTAACCAAACAAAACAAATTCACATAAGAAATAAGCCAGACTGAAACAAATTTTCTAAATACTTCCTGAAACCAAGAAAGCTCACCTCTGTTCGTCTTCTGGATTCAGATCTTGAATGATTTTAAATATGGCTCCACTGAAGACTTTATCAAAGAAACCAATAAAACCATACACAAATGCACCGGAACTCTGAAAAGCAAAAAAAAATTGCAGAATGTGCAGCATAAACTGGTTGTTACTTGAAAAATCATATGTTTATCAGTGTGCTACTCCCACGTATATAGGAAGCTGTCAAGCATACAAAATTTTATAGAAGTATAGAGCGTTTTCACTCACGTGGCCAACATCTAAGCAAATTAAGTGAAACAAAAGAAAAGCGTTTACATAATTGAGTTCAACTCCCACACGCGGTATTTTTTTTGGAACACAAATATGGCCATCGTTTTATTGTTTTGGAGCACCAAAATGGCTGCAAGGAACTCTCTAACCGATGACATAAGATCAATCCAGAACCTTGATGCTTTTAAGAATAAGATTAAAACACTACTTTTTAGAGAGGCTTCTATTAGTTAGTTGACTACCCTTTTTTCCTTTTATTGTATTTATTTTCCTTAGTTAATCTTAGCAAGTCTAATATATCATATTTTTTAGATATTAATTTCTACAACTGTTATATATTTTCTTTGATAACTCAAATGTGTTTTTATTTTTAGAATTACGATTATTGTAAAGCGCCATTGAGCTCACGGAAATGGCGCTATATAAATTCTTGTATTATCATAATTCTTGTATTATCAAGTGTAACCGCTCTATATTTCTATATTTAGACTGTTTACCTTATCATGTCCAATGAGCTGCGCGATCAAAGAAAGTGACGTAACCAACATCACAGAACCTCCGCTGCCCATAAGTATAGAAGTAGCGTATACAGCTTGTCTGCCACTAACATTCTGAACAAAGAACCAGAAACTAGCACCGATTGCCATAACAGCACCAAGACAGAATGTGATCTGAAAAGTGTCATGAATTAATCACAAATTAATGTAAAGAGAATGAAGGATACGGTCACCCAATATAAAAGTCTTGATTATCAAGCAAATACTCGTTATTGGTGCAATCAGAAACTAAATGAGAAAAGAGTGTGGAGATTAGGTTGATAAAGGGCTATTATTCGTGTTAACCAACCTTGCTTCCAAAGCGTTTGTTTAAAGGCTTGACAACAGTGCTGGCTAAAACTCCTGTTACCAACACGACCAAAGGAAAATATGCAATAGATTCCTGTGAATTGAGAAATACACCAAGCTTAGGGCCTCTTCCGATAAGCACGGTTGGCGGGTTCTTCCAACCGGGATCTCGGAAAGCGGCCTGGAAAATTTTGCCTCAAAAACACGGGATGTAAGTGAGATGAATTTTTCGCAACAGCGCAAGCCCGGGTGGATTTGTCTGCTGTATTTCCACAGCTATAACAGTTGCTAAAGTTATGATAAGCGCGAAATGAACTTTGGGCTAACCATGTTTCCTTTGTTTGTCGAATTTCGAGGCAGAAGTAATTATCAGGATCTTTGGCCTTTTCTCATCATGGAAACGGGGCTGACAATTCTCATATGAACCAAGGGCGAAATTCGTCCCGGTAACCGGGCCAGCCAGGTCAAACGGGCTCATTCATGTGAAGAGGCCCTTGGCGACTTTTCCTTAAATTTATCTGGGAACATTTTAATAAATGACGTCATCATAACATCACTACAGTCTAACCTCTCCTTACGGACACCTCTGTAATACGGACACCTCTCTATTACGGACAGTCCGTTTGGTCCCAGAAATGCCAAAACTCATAGATTCCCTAACTCTATGATACGGACACCTCTGTAAAGCGGACAATTGGTTCTGTCCCTCTGGTATCCGTATTAAAGAGGTTTGACTGTACTATTGTTTAAGATAATTTATGTGTTAGCCAAATTCCTAATTTTATCAGACACATTGAAGAGGGATTTGAATTTTGCCAATAACTTCGATAATATAACGTCATAATGACATAGGAAAAACGAATAATGATCAAAATGACTTCTATACTCCTACCTTCTCGAATCGCATCGTCTCTGTTAAGTACAGAGGTAAATATGACTGAGACACGTTTACATACAAACGAGTACAAATGTAGACAGCGCCAACCTGGAATTACGAAAACAAACGTTCATTCAAACTTTGGCCTGTGTTTTGGCAACAAAAATTCGTGAACCACAAAAAAATAAATAGGTAATTGGAGGAAATGTCCTAAAATAGGCTTAAAATGAAGCCGAGAAAGGTAAAAAAACAAGTATCTCTAATCGTGTGTTTATTAGCCAAGTTTAAGGATTGGTTAGAAATGGGTCTCGATTTTGTTCAGGAAATGCCTAGTTTAATCTTCTGATAGTTTGAAGTTACCTGCAAGTGGCAAGTAATTGACCGTTTTCTAAGCATTAGGCCTCGATTCAATTCTTCAATGCTTCTTTCTTTACAAGAGAGTCATAGTGGAACTATGATGATGTCATGACGTTAAACGTTTACCGAGCTCAGTGAAGTTGTCGAGAAAAGGTAAAGCCGGGTTAAGTCTATATTCCTGCTAAGTGGTTCTTTAGATCGAAGCTTAACTCAGATTTTATTTAATAGGAACTAGAACGACTAAGAATATTTCTATTACCCATTGACAGGACGCCAGCCCATCGCATGGCCACGCCATGCATTAAATTCACTGGTATACCCAATTACACCCCTGGGTAGAGTGTCAAGCACTGCGAGAGTAAAATGTCTCGCCCAAGAACACAACCGACAATGAACCTGACAGCGCCTGAACCCGGACCTCTCGATATGACGTCCAAAGCTTTAACCGCTGCACCACTGCGCCTCAATGTGTAGAAAATCCTTAAATAAGAACGACCGAGACCAGATTTTATGAGCCCGCGAGACTGAGCACCCCACCCAAACTCTTGTTTTCACTAAAACCGCTGGACGCCACAACCTGGTTGAGGTCGTTGTTATCTAAGGTCTACCCAATGTGTAAAGGCGACGACGGGTAAAACTTTATTAGCAGTAAAACATCTTCAATAATGAATACAAGTTGGAACTCCCTAGATTGCGAACCTCTTACTTCTTGCTGGAAAGGTCGAGCAAACGTAAAATATAGGCGGGCACCAAGCAGGCAGATCCTCGAAGAAAGAACTTGAAGCTCTACCCGCTTGTTATGCGAACGTGTGCTCGCTGGGATAGCTCGTCTTACCCCAGTTGGTCCCTTTTTGAATAATCACAATGCCTTGCAAAAGTGCTCTCTTAGTGTCGGTGGGATGACTCGACGGATTGTAAGAGAAAAGTCAGGCTGTCATAGATCCCTGGATCTCCTCTGTTTCATTAGTAGTAAGCGAAATTCTATGTTTCAGTTAGGCATAGGCCAAACGTCTAACTTTTCATGATTAAGTTCATGAAAATTTATACGTATGGCTCAATTAAGTTCGTCTGAATGAGTTTGGATCGTCCAACACGTTCTATCCGTCAGAAGCAGATGGATCAGAGAACGTCTACAGATCGTCTTCGGGACAAAGGTCGATCTTCACATGCGACGAACTTAACTAATACTAAAAATTTGTATGATAAATGTATTTTTAACCTCGTTCGGAGAAACTTTATTACTGATCTGATTCATTTGATTGGTTCGACGAGTCCTAAGTTCGACGTCTGACCCAACAAACGATCTTAACTAAATACAGGTCAACCCAACTTAAACGGTTTGGTTCGTCTCATGAAAAGTTCAGGCAACTTCCGGTTGCTCAGTATTTATGCCAAATGGAATGTCAGCGTTCTTGACTAGTTACGGTCAACTCTCGCCTTGCGGACGCCCCGCGATAACGGAAACCCCGATAATATGGACAGCACCTAAATCCTCTGCGAAAACAAATTACAGACGTGTGACTTAAATAAACTCTCGATATTACGGACTCTCGCTAACGAGGACACTAATTTGAGGTCCCTACAGTGCCCGCAATAAAGGGACTTGACTCTTAATGCCTTAATTTGCTTACAGGTTAATTTAAAAATTTGAAAACATGTAATTAATTCACAAACCTTATACAAATCAGGACTACAGAGCCACTGCTTTTTGGTTTTCTCGCCGTTATGAAGAGGACCTCTGTCAATAATTTCTTGAGAAATTTGCTGAGTTCTTTCACAGTCAACACTCGTCTGAGACTGAGACCCCGGCGCTGTAGCCAGGCCACCATAACTAGCAATCTCCTTTTCCTCATTCTCACGTATCGTCATAACAACAGCAGGCGATGCTCCACTTCTCCTACTGACCAAGTGGGGCTGGTAAACAACCCTGGTCAGTAAGGCTACAGGAAAATCAACAAAAATGCTTTCTACTTAGTTTTCTACCTATTTGACGCCTGCATCTTTTAGGAAACTACCTCACACGACTTTGTGAATGTAACATGTCATTATGGTTTCTGAAGGCATCTGAGAGATCAAGACACTTTGGCACAAAATGAACTCCTAAATATGAGGAGTGTCCAGTACAGCCTTAATTTGACAAAGGGAGTTTATCGTTTTGGGGGATTGTTTTGGGGGTCGGTTATTACGAGACTAAAACAAAAATGGGTCTAAACTCAGCCCCACCCCTCCCCCCGACTTGAAAAAGCCCCATAGTGCTATTCGACACTCCAGCGCATCCCCAACAACCCCCACAAGTAATCCGATTACTGAAGTAACATTTTATTATGGTTTCTGAAAGCATCTGAGAGATCAAGACACCTTGGCACAAAATGGACTCCTAAATATGAGGAGTGTCCAGTACAGCCTTAATTTGACAAAGGAATTAAGTTTATCGTTTTCTCTCTTTTTAAAGACTTCTTTTCCCTAAATCTCATTGAAACTAATGAAGTACTGGGGCCATTGTAGTACTACTAAGACCAGCCTAGTACCTAAGATTATTCAAAAACACGGGAACAAACACGCGTTTATTTTTCCGTGTCAAAGTCCGCGGCGACACAGCAATTTTCTGTTCATGTCCGTTGGGATGTCGGAAAAGAATGCTTCTTGACTCAAAGATGCTGAAAAGATTTTATTAAGACAATTTCAACAGTAGAAGATTTTTGAGCAAACCTTGTTAATTCAAAATCGAGTCTTTACCTTTTCGTTGGCTGTTATTCCGACCAAATTTGCTGTTTTTCTGTTTTCCGTTTTTTCGTTCCTCTAGCCAGCGAAGTAAAGCATCAGAGGGAGGTTCTTTGATGCCAACATGGAAAATGACGTTAAAAACTGTGCCCGTGCCAACGACTATTAAACCAAGATACTGAAAAATAAACGGAAAAATATCATTTTAGGCGGGCTTGGTAAGGTTAGCTGCAAAAGAGGCTGAGCTTGGAGCACTCTTTAATACTTAGTTAACGCCAGAGACCTTCAGTCAGTAGTTTCAAGGGCGAGAACAAATACGAGGACGAGATTTAACTTAAAGTGTTTTCGCGAACCCCGAATTGCTTCATTGCAATTTTTTTTCACCGGAATAGTTTGCACTGTTTTTTTTATTGAAGGAGATTAACTTCTCTCCCTATCCCAAAATGATAATACTTCTAAAAGTTGATAACTCGTTTCCTCTATTAAGACATTCTCGCTAAAACCCGTAGTATAATGACGACGGCTACCACGTTTTCCCTTCAAAAGACGCTGGTTCACGCGCTTGTTTTAAGAGTCTAAAGGTCTCTATTGCGCATTTGTGGCACCCGTCGCACTCTCGACCCTTGCGAGTCCTTACAGAGATTAGAGGACGTGATAACGTGAACGTTTGCTAGTTTAAGATGGGTCCGACCGAGAGAGGATAGTGGATGAAGATACATTATTTAAAACTGAATCATTAGATAATACAATTCTAGAGCTCTGATTGGCTTAGCCATCATGATATATGAGCCAATTTTTAAGCTGTCTCAATATGGTAACTGTACGCGTCTGCTCAAAATTAAAAACTAGCTGAAAATCGGTTGTTTTTACAATAAAGTCGGGAAGAATTCTCGATATTTAGAGGATATTATTCTTCTCGCGCTTGTCGGATATGAGATGATTACAGCCAACTCATATCCAACGCGCACTCGTGGAATAATTATTAATTATCCTCTCCACTCTTGGTTTGGCGGGGAAAGGTCAAGCTGAACAGAGGAGGCAACTTGAGGTTTCAGAATGACTATAACCTGCGAAAACAGCCGCTTCTCCGCGCTTCTCGCCGGTGAAACGCCCCTAGCGGCGAGAAGCGAGGAGAGACAAATGTTTCCGCAGGATAGAGTGACATCGTGAAAGCAACTTACCATAAATTGCTTCCACATTGTAGACGAAATATTCGCTTCCGAGCTTCTTCCCAGCAGAATCCACGTCACGGCAAAAACAAAAATTCCACAGATGAAACGCAAAGCTGATCTGTTAACAAATGGAGTAGGAAAAGGTATTTTATTAACTACAGAATAGAACATGACCTTTTTTCTAAACAAGGAAAACCGCTCAATAAAGTCCTCCTCCTTCCGTATTGTAACTGGTTATGTCGAAAACATATTTGGTTGAACTATCCTTTGCTCTCTGCATCTCTATTTTGGCCAGTTCTTGGAGCAAACTTTAATCCATAGGAGAAAATAACCTGCACAAAAGGCCGCGTCATTTAGGGAGCTGAGAGATATTTTCTGCAAGATAGAGAGCGTTTACGAAACATCTACACTTCATTTTAAATTGAACAGTTTGCGCGATATTCAGGCAAGGGGAGTTAAAAGATCTATATGTCACAAGGGTATTGCTGTTTTTAGGTCAATTCTGTGCTTTTGCCCAAAAAATGCTCCTGAAGAAGATATGAAACAAGGTAATAAGGGAGCATTTTGTAGCGAATGGCATAAAACTTGAGAAAGTTGGGCTTCGATCCATGTCCCTCCTCGCCATCCGTAGAAACAGTCGACGGTGCTTAAATGAAGTGTTAAAAACCAACACTAGACCGTTATTTTTTAGAATTCAATTGATGCAAAGAGATATTTTAGCTTTTCAAAAGTATAGCAAATTAAATAGCGCCATACAGCCCCTTTAACTGCTGCTTTTCTAAGATTGTTTTTCGTGCTATCGGGCCAGAGTGAAAAAAAAAAAACAAATAAATACGCTGGGGAAAAAAGTCACCTTTCTTTATAATAAAACGATGTTACTGTATAATCGGTGAAATAAAATTCATGCTTAATGCTTTCTTTCGCTTTCATGCTCTTTATCCTAATCTGGTTATTTCGTACAACCTTTTTAACTCCCAATGTCCGATATACAGAGGACATGATATACGTATGATAAGCAGTTCCAACTTTTAAGATTGTGGATGAGATCTGACCATTCAGTTGACCATTCAAATGAAAGCTGCTAAAAAGTACTTTCAACTTTAACTTTAACTTTCTTATGTTCATTCTTGCAATATCAGTTACAAGTGATCTTGTAGAAATAATACATGATACAACTCCTGAGAGGAACTGTATAGAATATAATCAGAAATGAAAACAAACAACTGCGGAAAATGAGTGTACATTGACCAGAGTAGCCATTGGTTTTGGAGCTGCGGGTCACCACCATGTTCAAATTACACTGTAAATGTGGCTTTAAACCTCAAAAGTACGCAATATGTAACTAGAGGGTGTATTAGATTTTTTCAGTTTTCAGTAAATCAATGTTAGGATCTTTCTCATATTTCGATGTTGGTTACAACAAAGGGCTAAAGCTGCTAAAGGTTAATCCTTCTATTTGCACGTGAGACGTGATTTTGTGGTGTCGAACTGCGTCATGGGATTGTTTTGGGGGTCGGTTCTTACGAGACTAAAACAAAAATGAGTCTAAACTCAGCCCCACCCCACCCACCCCCGACTTAAAAAAGCCCCATAGTGCTATTCGACACTCAGGCGCATCCCCAACAACCCCCACAAGTAATCCGATTACTGAAGCACTACGAAATTCCGGATTTGACGTTACTCTACATTTCGCGCGTGAGAGTCTTGGCAAAGCTGACTCATGCATGGTGGTCCACAACTTCCGTAAGGGTCACAAGAAATGCACACGCAAAACTACAACTGAGAGAATGATACGCAGATTGAAAGACTAAAGTTCTGATCATGAGAGTGCTGCGCTTCCATCCACGATAACTTCTTTCACCACTTACTTCAGTTCTAAAATAAGCGCCAACATAAAATCAACAGTTTTCCATCAGACATATCAAATTCACATACATGCACTCCTACACGTTCAAAACGCCGTCCAAATCGCGTGACAGATCCGCGTTCGTTCTGCCCTTGCAAGGCAGTTTATCTCCCAAGGAGAGTTTTCTAAGTTCTCACGTATCCCGGATATTTAAAGAGTAACAACTGATCCTACGGCATCGTTTCTCTGACTGCTGTTAATTTCAGACTCAAAAACTTGAATTGTCTCTTCTCCTTTACTTGTTTATTTTCTTTTATTCCAAAACTATTTTTTTTTTCTGAGGAGTCTTAGGAATCATGTATCAGGGTTAAAGAGACCAAGTTCATTGAGGAAACTCAAGGAAGCCCGTCCAAGGAAATTTTGCATCGGATGACTATCGAAACGGAAACTACCCAATGTTATTTAACCCCCCAAACTGGTATTTTGGAAACGACTTGTAGGGAAGAAGTCACGATTGCTTTTGCTTTCACGTACTTTGATCACCAAGTTTCCTGCAAACGTAACCTTTTCACTCCTAGAAGTTGGCCAAAGCAAGAAATTCACACAAAAAAATCCAGAGAAATTAATACCACTTTTAACAAGTATATGCAAAAGAGGCTTTTATTGAAAGGTAACACTATAGGATATCCAGTCCACAAAAGTAAGAGTAATAAATTATCCAGCCATATATTGGGGGTCTAGGGATAAGAGGGAAAACAACGAACTGACAGAGAACAGGAAGACTGAATCAGCCCCTGAATTTTAGTCATTGGATGATTTGCGTAAACGATAATTTTTACGAATGATTGGAAGACCCTTGGGAATTGACCTTTTTTAATGAAATGAATACGTAAGAGCATAAATGTCTTTCTAGCTGTGTGGCTAACTATGGGTCATTAATTAATTACACTGTCAGTATAGTGCACGACAGCGCGCGATGACTTTGACGTAACTAAGGACTTTCGGTCGCTTCAACGTTTTAACGCAAATTAGCAAAAGGAGTAGTTTAGAAAATGTATCCCCGTTAGGCGTCCGTCAAATTTCTTGATCATAGTGGGTTTCCTATTTCCTTTGCGTTTTTTTTTTTTTTTTTTTTTTTCAGTCTCTTGAGGACGAAGACTGTCAAATGTAACGAAGATAAATCGTAGCTTAAGGTGTGGTAAATAGATCAGAGCCCCATCCAGACTCTGTGCTACAAGTTCAACAAACAACGTTTACAATAATTGCGAAACTGAGAAATTAAAAGGAAACCTAAATGACGCATTAGGACCACATGGGTACAAAAATACTTCGATTTCGATTTCGCTGGTTGAAAACAAAAACACGGACTTTGTTCTGCTTTGTTCTTAGTCATGGTTCGCTAGTTTTTTACAACAAACTATATAGAACATGAAGTAGTCGAAAAAAACAATCTTTTTCTCTTTATATATATTTAGTTCTTTTGCCTTTGTCTGCTAAAGTACACAGCTAGTACATGACAATAGAAATTTTTACCCTTAAGATCCAAATTGAAAGTGCACGTTTTTGTGTTTCGTAATGCTATGTTGATATTACAGAATGTCATTGAAATACACCTTTCTATGTTAGTAAGGGTTAAAAAGTCAGTGCCAGCCCGGGGTCGAAAGATGGGAGAAATTTTAAAACAGCAATAGATTTATCGCAAAAGTCAATTAACTAATAAATCCAATCTACCATATTGAATTAAAGCAGCACTTAACAACATTTAAATTTATTCAGCTAAATCTGTTTGAAGACAAATAAATATTGTACAACACAGCGTATTGTTTCAAACGGAAAACCACTTCTTACCTTATTGCATTCAGCTCAACTTTCTCCGATTCTCTTATAGCAATCTCTGGAATCAATGAAAGATGGCTAATTTGCACGCATCCCCAGCCAAACTGAAACACCGCAGCTATGCTAATATAATAGGCAAGCTTAAGTGAGGCGCTTACTCCATCCCCAAGTAAGCGAGTGAATAAAAGTGGAAAGGTTATACTGACACATATTGTACCGATGAGATGCCAGATTTTTCTTCGTCCGTAGCGACATACTGTTTTATCGTTTAATATTGCAGTGATTGGTGTACAAATCCCATCTGTAACTTGTCCTAGCATAGCCACCAGCCCCGTATGGCTATTCGACAGGCGAGCCACTTTAGTAAGGTAGATAATCAAGTAGCTGAACCATGCATTTGCAGCGAGGTCATTCAAAATGTGTCCGACGCCGTAACAAAATTTCTGACTGACCGGCAGCTTCTGTCCTTTTGTGGTGCCAGTCTTTTCTCTGCCGCGAAAGCAGCGACAAAGTAGATCCATGGTAGGTGTTCACAACCAAATGCAGCGACGAAACAAGGGCAACTGCTTATGGAACTGAAAGCCTTGCGTTTAATAGCCCGTCTTATAACCAAATTTGAATGGTAACAGTCCCGCCCGCTGGGCATCTGAGAAAGCGTTCTTGCAAGTGATTACTTAGGGCACTTGTTGCGTCATAACCACCGGAAGTGACATTGGGCAGTTATCTAGTGGTGTGACCAACTTACAGCTCCCACCAAAACCACATCGATCGAGAGGGACTGAGATTGGACTTTGGACACCTTGTGACATGTTATACCAACTAAAGATGCCTACGATGTCTTGATGTATTCGCCTGCCGGCCTTTCTTTTGCTTTGAGCTTATATTTGGGAGATCGCGTTCTCGCCAACAAAGGTTGAGTATAACGAGTATAACTGTATTTCGGCAAATATTGTACGTGAAGGTTTAAAAAATGTTTCAGGTATTTCATGGGTTACGTGATTCTCATCTAGCCCCGAACACTGTTGGTGGTTTTGGTGGATGTTGAAGTCTACATCTACCAAAACTACTCTACCTGTCCAGACCGCACAAATGATGAGCCCTTACCTATAACCATTGTTAAATCTCCAAAGACGCAAGGGTTTTAACTTTTTTAGGCGCATAGTTACGCTTCTGCGAAGTACTTACGGACTTTTTAAGACCACACTCATAATTAACAATTATTCGCCGAAGGCGAAGTTAATATTGTTGAATAATTGTTTTAGTATATTCAAACGAAGTGATCTCAACAGAATCAGAAAGGAAACCATTAAAAAACGATTAGTTTGATTGACGGGTGAATTCATGCGTGAACACGAAACCGTAAACAGTGGATGAATACAAAATCAGCTAGCCTGCGAGCAAGCTCTCCTATTTGGGTAAGCGAAGTGAGCCTCGCGAGAACGCGCGAGCGAGGGGGCCGAGGAAAGGAGAGCTTGCAACCATCCCTTACAAATTTTCACTTGTACTTCGCCCAGACGAAGGGAAATACCATTGGCTGAAAAATGACGTTCCGGAAATCAAAGTTGATTGATAACAGGCTAAGCTGGCACCCGCTTCGTCTGTGTGTCAAATTTGGTTCTCAGGGGGATCTGATTGGTACCGAGAACTTGTTTTAGCCCTCAAAGCAGACGGGCTCGTTTGATGTAATTCTCGTAAAGAGAATATTGCGAGCCGAGGATAAGTAGGATCGAGTTTGTGGAAGGAAAATGAAAACCCTTCATCACTGAGCTGTATTCGTTTGTGTTAAGCACCTTGTTTAGTTCTGAAAACCGGGAGAGTGAAAGTGAAGAGTGATTCAAGCGCTGTTTTCCAACATCGGTTTCTGCGCCCGGTTGAATTCTACTGGGTAGAAGAATTCAGAAACATATACTTGACAGTGTAGCTGTGTAGCGTGACCGTAAAGAAGGAAAAGAGAAAGAGTTGGAAGCTACTGGAGTAAAACTTAAGAGAACCAAGTGCAGGAAAACGTTATTCTCCAGCTCCAGACGGACAAATATATGATGTTTTTGTTGATGATTGCGATGGGGAGTAGTCTTCCACACTGCCGTAGGGATGACTTTTCAAAAGTAAACGAAACGAGAATCAAATTAGTGAGTTCTTATCCGAGCGGACCCGTTGAAATTCGATGTCCTCGTGGAAAAAAAACATATAAAAACATTGCTTTGATGCTGTTGCGAAAGCGATATATAAATAAATAAATAATTCTACGCGTCCTCGGCTGTCTTGACTAATTACTTGACAGGCGGTTGTCACTTTTCTAATCTGCGGCACGTTTGCGGTGACAGTTTTCACGCTTTGCGGAGTCCCGGGGTTTCCGGGGTGGAAATGAAAATTTAAGAGAGATCGCTGCAAGCTCTCCTTTCCTCGGCCCTCTCGCTCGCGCGTTCTCGCGAGGCTCACTTCGCTTACCCAAATAGGAGAGCTTGCTCGCAGGCTAAAAATCAGCGTGTCCCGCCACCTGCGTAAAGAAAACAAACAATGTAAGATAAGTAACAGCTGGATAAAAAGTGTATAATTATTAGCATTCTATTAGTCTGTAGCAGGCATTGGAGTTTATAGGCGCGTCAAACTCGCATGATATCCGGTCGATGTCTTATGATACATCCTCGTGTGGTTTTCTTACCTCTTCTGCATCTTTTCGTTTTCTCTTCTCTCCAGCTTTACTATCTATGCCGTGCTGGCAATGATATAACTTTCTTCCCAATATAATAAAAGGCACACCAGTAAAACTGATTTTCGCTCCTTGAGTATCCCGTGGGTCTTCTTAAAGTATTTTGTGTTTTTTTTCGAATGATCTGTTGACAAGTGGACGAGGTGAAAACAAAAGGTCAGAGAAACTCGATAAATCCTTCGTTTATTTCATGATGTATATCACAGTTGTGGGGATGCAGAAAATATATCAGGGGGATACAGTTTCATACATAATGTTAGTAATATGTTGCAAACGAACAAAGCGGCCAGAACGAATCGCAAAGCTCGCTGGTAAGTGCTCGTTATTTCTCACGCGAAGGAAAATTAGGAACAATCTCTGGAACCAGGGTAGCTAGGTGTACATTACAGCGAGCTTTGTATCTCCCCCTCCCCCTCCCCCCCCCCCCCCCCTGCAAGAAGAGGTTTCTTTCCGGCATGGATTTTAGCATTCCACCTAAAGTTGTTCGTGTGGCTGACGGCTGGCATCCGCGCCCGGGGGGGTACTCCCGCGAATTTGAGATAGGGGTGTGCCGCGAAGGTTCGTGAACCCTAACCCTATTTAAGGACTAAGAAAGCAAATACTGATACCCTTTTTAAAGTGCCCATAACCTAAAAATTTTTATTTTCTTATCTGAAAGTACACATTGAGACAGGAATTTCTGCGAAAAAATTTAGCGATTTGAACAAAACGTGACTTTTTTACGATTTTTTAAAGTCTTCGAAACTTGCCGCCATTTTGGTCCACCATTCGCATTAGTCTCCTCTCGGTCGGACAGGATCCGTGACGTAGTCGTGACGTAGCTTCAGGAACTTGGATCAGATCGGCCTGTCACATCTTTTCTTCCCAAGCCGAGAGGTTTTGCTGTGCTTTTAGTTAGGTCGTTTCGATGAGGATCTCAACCAGTTGCCTTTCGTTTGTTTGTGTATGACAAGTGAGGTTCCTGAATCTACGTCACATGACGTCACATATGAGCCGGTCAGCTGTAATGGTCAGCTGAACGGGTGTGCCAAAGAAATGTAGACTTAAAAAAATTATTAAAAAATCACGTTTTGTTCAAATCACAAAATTTTTTCGCAGAAATTCCTGTCTTAATTTGTACTTTCAGATAAGAAAATAAAAATTTTTAGGTTATGGGCACTTTAAGGCCCAAAGCCGAAAAATGACACCCTATTCAAGGGAAAAACAAAATTATTAATGGCATGAAAAGAAAAACGTTATTTCTTCGCTATTACATTGGATGTATAGCATCAAGCATAAAACACTAGAATAAGCCTAGTTTAATGACATGCAATCATAACCGGCAGGCGTTTTCACACTCCAGTATTAAATAATACAATTAAGCCACCCTATCTAAGAACCACACCAGGGATACAGAAATAAAAGGGTCAAACAAGATACCCTATTTAAGGACCGAGAACCTCAAAAACCATACCCTATTCCGCGGCACGTACCTGTATAGCCCATATATGGGAGTACCCCCTCGGGCATCCGCGTAGGCTGGCTTGTTTACGAACCACGCAAATGCTAAGAACCAAGTAGGAAACAAATGCTAAGAACCAAGCAGAAACAAACCTCTAATAGCAGCTATATATATTGACTTCCAAAATTCTAAATTTGTAAGACTTATGAATGTACATAGGGACTACATAAAGCAGTTTCAGTAGATGATCCTTAGATACACACCAATGTTCCCAAAATCTTTGTTCACTTTGAAGCAGGAAAACTTGGTCGTCGATCTCGTTTCAAACTCTCAGGGGCACCCAACGACAATTTTCGGAAAATATCTGTTCGAAAGACGATTTGAGATCTAGCATTTTCGAAACATTTGTTGTAAAGTCACTGTAAAATTTCTTGCTTGCCTGCCTCTCCTAGGATTTTCGAATATCTAAAAAATGGTATTATTTCCCATTTTAAACAGATTTTTACCCTTCAAAGGTCACCTAGAATTTTCGGGAACCTTTTTTCTGGCTGAAATTTTCGAAAAGGTAGAAGTTCAGCTAGGAAATCCGAACAGGTGAGAAATTTTTAGGGGATAAAAATATGCCTATATCTACCGTTTAAATACTAAATTACGTTTAACAATACTATGTTTAAGCGGTTTTGAAGTATATTGTCGTTGGGTGCCCCTGAACTCTGCGATGAGTTTATAAGCCTCTTGGACGGAAGAAACATATCCAAAATTCTCAGCAAATTTCCTATCGAACACGGGTTCGTAACTTAAAATTCCCGCCATGTTGTTCCTGTTTGTTTTTTTCCCGGGAATGATGGGATTTGGATGTTCGGTTGTGCGTGCATATCATCCGTACAATTTCCGAGAATCTTCGGTTACGAGTTTTAATGTTCAAAGTTCAATCTCAGTCCCTCTCGATCGATGTGGTTTTGGTGGGTGGAATATAATGCCGACCTTTCAAACCAGGTCAGCACTCGTTAACATCCGTCGAAAGGCCCTTTGACACCTTATGAAGTTTACACAAAGTAGATTGAAGTACACATAGCATCAACCCCAACCCAAAAAAGAAACCTAACCAGTTTCGAAACAGTGCTTAACCCTAATCAGTAAAGGAAGTGCTTAACCCTAATCAGTAAAGGCAGTGCTTAACCCTAATCAGTAAAGGTAGTGCTTAACCGTAATCTGTAAAACGCAGTGCTTAACCGGCTAATCCAAAACGATAAGGAATACTACGTTGTGTAAACTTCATAAGGTGTCCAAGGGCCTTTCGACAGATGTTAAAAAGTGCTGACCTTCAAACCAAAAGGGTTATGACGTGCAAGAGTCGTCCGCGTTTATGTAATGACGTTGGGACCTGTGGACAAATCGACAAACGACGACATTTTCATATCCTTCATGACTCATATTTGAGAAAACGTTTGGCTCTGTAGTGAAAGGATGGACAGTGAACGGTAATTATTTTAGGTTATGAGAACAGGAAAATTTATAGCTCTGTGAAATAATGAAGATGTTGATGTGTAAAGTCAAGTTGACACGTTTATCGCCCGGACGGAAAACGTCCTGTAAACGTCTGAAGCTCGAGTTCCCTCCCCTCCAGTTTCTTCTGTCCGATTTGCCTATGAAATACCCCGCTCATAAGCTTTTCCCGTTCAAAGTACGTGGTAATTTTTTAAGATGTATCTAGTTAATGCAGATATCATCACCCTTTTACACGTATATGAGTTTCTCGGCCAATGTCTACACTTTTGACATGCCTGTCTTAATAATCAACATGAACTTGTCATTATAAATTTACTTTAAAATATCTAGGATCAAGTCATCGTCACCTGCCCATACGCTTGATGAGGTGTTCTTCCCTCCAGAAAGCTACAAGAAATATTCATGTCTTCCATCCTTCGTGGAGTTCCTTGATAAACATCTTAACCTACCTAAAGATGACAACAGTGATATTGAAAGTAGCTATTGTAACAGTTCAATGAAAGATTTACCATTCATGTCTGCGGGGTATAATGTCCAAGGTGCCAGTAGAATTGTTGCCGAGGGAGATAGATCAAATGGTGCTCTAGCTTCTGTTGGTCCTCAAATGGAGTTTCCATTTGTTTCTAAAGTCAGTATTGAACGTCAGAAATTATTGATGGAAACTCTTCAGATGATCAAGTGCAGGGAGCTGGCCAAAGTAGATTTAGAGAAGATGCAAACTGTTCAGGTATAAACAATGACTGCTATTGAATTTTGCTGATACAGTAGAACCCCACCTTAACACCAGTCTGTTTATACAACCACCTAGTTATTATGACGCCATAATGACCCAATGGTAAAAAACACTGTTCTTTATAATACTCTGCAAGGCTGTGCTCTAACAGTGCCCATTGGCTCCTGGTGACTAACTTTTGCTCCTGGGTGACTAGAAAATCTAAGTTTTTTTCGTAGAAATTATATGCTGGGCACCCTAGATTTCACATGTCTAGAGAAGTGGGTACCTTTCAATTTTTCTTAGAGCTCAGCCTTGCCCTGTAATTACAACCATGCACATTATCATTACGACCTGGCTTTCACAGCAAAAAGGTGGTCATATTAATAGGGTTTCACTGTACTTACAGCTCTAACTACTCCAGGGTGGTTGTAAGTTATGTGGCTACATTGCAGTATAAGTCAATTCCAAGAGCACCCGTCACCCAGGGTTGTCAGAACGTTTTGAAATATATGGCTGAGTTGTCAAAGTAAGCAGCCAGTCCAGGGATATTTTATTTTAAACAACACTATCCGTTAAGAAATGCCAAGCAGAGTAGCCGGCCGATACTAACCAAGTAGGTGGCAATTTTTGCTGGCAGCCAGCTACTTTTGACAACCCTTCATCACCCCTCTCCCTCATCCTGATTTGTCCTTTTACCAAAAAGGGGAGGGGGGGGACTTCAATATGAAAATTATGGGGTTGCTCATCATCTCATGTAGGGCTAGAAGTTACAGATTTTGGTGTCACTTATGGTGTTTTAAGATGGAAAGCCAATGTTTTTACCCATAACATTATCACCTAGGGTTGTGGGTAAAGAAATATCTGTGTGAAAAACATTGGTGTTGTTCGACTGTGTTGGAGTAAGGTCTCTTTTAGGGTTCAAATTTTCCTACAAGTGACCCTATCTCTTTAATATGGGAGTCCCCCCTCTCTCCCCCGGTAATATCTTAGGTTAATTATGTACTTAACATTCTGGTTACTTAAGGTTTCAAATCTTACAGTTAAACCGGGAAAACCGGAATGTTATTGTGCTGCAAGAAAATAGCGAATCAGGTGTGAGAAAACTGAACCACAAGCAAGAAAGTTAATTATCATTCGATGCAAATGTTTCTTCCTTTTCATTTGCCGAGAGCCCACCACGTGACCTGCAAATAACTGCCTACAAATAATGGTGTGCTCATGCGCAATGTCATTCAACTTTTTTGGGCTGCAAATACTATTCTGCTCGTGCGTAGATGAAACCACGCTTGCTCCTTGCTCATTTATGTGATTTCTGTCATTACTCCTGGAAGGCAGCCCATGCTAACCGCTTTTTGAAGGTATTATTTATTAAAAAGCAAACTCAGTTTGTGGCTAGTTGCATGTCCTGATCTTTGCTGTGATTGGTCACAACACAATTCCTGAGATATTTCAAGTGTTCATGGTTTTCCCGGTCACACTGTAATAACCATTCCTGTTCACTGTTTACAGGATCTAAAGATTAAAGTTTTAACAGAACAAGAAGAATTCCAAAAGTTTGTTTACAAACATGTTAAAGCCAACCACCACCTTTACAACTATATTCACCCCAATGGATGGGACTACTTCAAGGTGATTACATTACGATTGTGTTGTCTCTCAGCCATTTACTTACTTTCATACATCTCTCTTAATGGAAATTAACCTCTGCATGTTTGATATTTTCAATCCTGGGGCCTCGAAAGTCCTGGTAACTTTTCAGGCCCAAAAAGCTGTTTTATGTTTGTCATGTTTGCATTCAAGATCAAAGTTTCAGTAATTTTGAAAATGATACAATGAAACTACCTGTTAATGAAGCAAAATTGACCAGTTTGTGAGCTAGGAACTTTGCTGCTATTCAGTATTCAACCTGTTGATTTTAAAATTTGCCTTCGGGCCCAAAAGTTACCATGCCTTTCAAGAAATGACCCCCGTTTTGTTAGCTACCACATTAAACAATTTATTTATTGTGTTTTTAGGCAAAAACTGAAGAAAAACTGATGGAGGTCAATGCTCATAACCCTGTGAGTTTTTCTGCTTATTGTTTCAGTTTATTTCAACAAGTCATCAGTTATTATTTGAAATAATTATAGAAACCAGTTTACAGCTGAAATGCACTACATCACATGTAATATTGTTTAATCTGCTTTTCCATGCTTCAAGTCAAAATTGGTAAATGTTTTAATCACAGCACCAGTTGAACCTCGATTATCCAGACTCATTGGGACTTGAGTAAAATTAATAGTCTGGATAATCTAAAATATCAATCAAACAATCAATAAAGCTTTATTAATGGTATCACTTCGTTAAAAAATGCTCTTCCAGTGAGCCGTTTACATAACAAAATTTTCAGAGAAACTACATAAATACTAAATATATCTATATATTAGTACAATCTATCCTATAATTAAGTACATAAAAATCAATCAACCTTAAAGGTACATTAAAAAACTAAAATGAAATAAAATTCTATCTCAACTCCCTCAAGGCAATCCCGGGTTCAAGACAGGGCAGACTTGAAAGAGTTGAGATTTATCTCGTCTTTAAGCACATTTTCTAGGCCATTCCACATGACTGCTCCCCTATAGCTAAAAGCCCTCTTAGCAGCTTCAGTACAGGGCCTTGGTACAAAAATGTTGTTCGAGGCACCTCGCACGTTATAGGAATGAACCCCAGAGGTTGGTTTAAACATGTTTTTTAAACTCTCGGGGTAAAGGTTATTTAGAGATTTAAAAACACTTATTGCGAGCTGTTTAGAGCGTCTTTGGTCAAGGGTATCCCATCTCAAGTCTTGGAGGATATCCACAGATCTTGTATTACCAGTATAATCACTAAATGTTATCATTCTCCCAGCCCTATTTTGCAATCTCTGGAGTCGGTCACACAGACCTTTTCCCATACATCCCCAGACTTCGGAGCAATAATCAAAATGAGGTGCAACTAAAGCATCATACATTTTCAGTAGGGTTTGGCGAGGCACCAGGGAACAAATACGTTTTAAGGCCCCTATACCTGCAGATATGAATATTAATGAGACAATAATGCAAACGTAGGGAATAAAGAAAACAAAATTTAATTGTGAATTAGTTCTTACTTGCATTTATGTACAGTCTGTATGTATTATTTATTTACAAAATAAAGTGTTCATGTTCGAAACAGATTAAAACAGTGTCTTAAACACACCTTTGGAAGGATTAATGAACTTTTAATCATTTCAATTTTTGAAAATCACCTCTTACATGTATTAATATTCGATCATGATAAAAGAAATCGGGATCAAGGAAACAAGTCCGGATAATCGAGGTTCAGATAATCAAGGTTCCTCTGTACCCAGTCAAGAAAGAAAAACTGAAGGCAGCCCAATACTCTGATCCTGTGACATCCAGGGTGCCCAGCATATGATATCTGTGAAAAAACAAAGATTTCCCAATTGCACAAGGGAAAACTGGAAAGCAAATCACTAGCGGCCACCGGGTACTGCTTGAGCGCAGCTCTTCCAGTATAGAACTCAACTATGTTAATTTTGTTGGCTGGTTTATTTCTCTTTGTAGCAAAAGTATTCTCTACAGGAAACCATTGGTTTGGCTGTGGGAGCTGTATTTAAATCTGATGCAGTGTTGACTTTTGAGCAAACCTTACAGCAAGTGGTGAGTTTTCAATTAAAATAAAATACAGTCATCATCAAGAAACATTACAACTGGAAATACAGTACTTGTAATTTGTACCTCAAAGCTTAAGGACTCTGAACAGAAAATGATTTTTACAAAACAAAGCTTATGTGTAAATAAATGGTCTTTGATATACATGCAGTGTTCCCTAAATCATTTATGTTTTATCTTTCTTTTTCTTTTCCTTTTTTTTTTTCTAACACAGGGGAATGTACCATTGCTATCTCTTCCTGCAAGTACTGGGTTATTGCTTTCTGAAGTCACATCCAGTTTAGAACAGAGAAACAAGCAAGCTACTACAGAAACAAGCAAGGTAACTTATTGACATGACAGGATTTCATCAACAGACTCAAAAGTTACAACACAACAAACAGTACCACAGGAAAATACTGCTCAGTAGCTTTCAATAATATTGAATGGTCACACCATAGGATTTCATCAACAGACTTAAAAGTTTGAACTGCCTTCTACAGCATAATAAACAGTACCACAGGAAAGTACTGCTTAGTAGCTTTCATTTGAATGGTCACACCATAGGATTTCATCAACAGACTTAAAAGTTAGAACCACCTTGCTCAGCATAATAAACAGTATCACAGGAAAGTACTGCTCTGTTGCTTTCATTCAGTAAATGGTCACACATAAGGATTTTATTATAATTCTTGTTACAGAATCAGCAGATAGAACCACATCACATTTCTTTACAATTGCCTTTGGGAATTCTGGAATTAACCATCCAATGGTATGTTTCGTCATAAAGAAGAAAATTACTTTTCTTTTTTGCCTGAATGCCATACATGTTACAGTTGCTGTTTTCAAAGAGGCCAATGATCGATGTTTAATTGCAAATGTGAAGCAGTTGGGAAAGCATCATTTAAATATTGGTATATTCCAAATGACAGACTTTAATAGTCTCCACACTAAATCTGTAGTTCATCGTTTTTTTCTTTTTTTCTTCCCATCCCAGGTTGTGAGTGAGGATGCTGTAGCCATGGATTTGGCAAGAAAGCATAAAGTTGATATTGTGATTTCTTCCAGTGGATTGAACACTCTTCTGGATAATCATGCCCCTGACTATAGAAAACAGTGGCAATTGCCTATCACCGTTCAGCAGCTTGAAGGTTCGGTTTTACTGTATTCAAGTTCTTAGATTATTTAAAACCATCATGAATTTGTACAAGATTGTGGCAAGCTGGCCACTTACCTCTGTCTATGCTGAGGCCCTGTTAGGGGGGTGTGTAAGAGGGGGTGGGTCAAGTGTGCCTAACTCCCCCCCCCCCCTAACAAACCATTTTGCCCTAAGTATGAAGTTAGTGTGAACACTGGTTCAGGGGAGGGGTACCCAGGGTGCCAGAGACATTTCTAACGCGGTTTCCGGTTTCTGTCAAGCTAATCACAAATATAAAGATGAACATGTTCTTCAGTTACTGGCCATTCTATCTATTTGATCAAGCGTAACAAAATTCCCCTCCAAAGACTGTAAACGTCCAGCATGGGAGTAGCAGTTTTGGATCATTCGTGTAATCGAGGTAGAATAGCCATGTAATTGGAGTCCCACTAAAGTGTATGTATGGGTGGGGTTTGGTACATGTATGTATTCGCAACTTAACTCTTTTTCCTTAATATCGGCAAAAAGCTCAAATGGAGACAGAGAGTTCGGCATTCTTGCCGTCCTTTAAGAATTAACATTCTTCTTGAAATTTGTAAGGCTGGAATAAAAAAACGGCCTAAATAAGGGCAATGCTAAAGTTTCCAATCATTTTAGCTTCCTGTCATTTTTGCTTTAGACAAAATAACGCCACACAATATCAAAATAGGGGCTCGAGTTACGTTCATACAACTTATGAAATGACTCCTGGGTTCAAACGTTTCACAGAAAGTATATACAGCTATTTCGAGAAAGGTTGTCGGAGGAAATGTGCACGAGACAATCCCGAAAGGTAATATGGGATATTATCAATACACTGCTCCTGACTTTGTAGCTGTCGAACCTACTTTTGTTGTTTTTCTTTAGCACTTGCAAACATATGTCCATGGCCTCTCGTGCCATTCTTTCAACTTTCTTTGAAGAACAGTGAACTCAAAACCACCCACAATACCTTTCGGGATTGTCGCGTGCACTTTTTCCGACAACCTTTCTCGAAATAGCTGTATACAGTGAAACTTGTATTAGGGTGACAGCCGCCGCAGGATCTTTGCTGATGTCTGCTTAACCCTTTAAGCTCCAATACCAACAAACAAATTCTCCACACTGATCTTCATACCAGGCGCGGATCCAGGATTTTGAAATGGGGGGTGAATTGTTGTAATAATAGGGCCATTTATACCAGGAAAAATAAGTCGCGTCTTAAATAAGACGCGAACTTTCCGTATAAACGGTACATTTCTTCTAAAATAAGACGCGACTTAGCTAAGACGCGTCTTATTTTAGAACAGCCCTTAACACCTGTTCTTAGATAAGACGCGAATGCATAGTACGCATGCGTTAATTTTTGGCGCGCTACGTTGGATTGCCGTTGCTATAGGCAGCAGTGACATGAAAACGAGTCAAGAACAGCAATAAGACGCGAACCATTTATACGAGCTGTTCTCGTCTTAGATAATACATGCTCGTATAAATGGTACAGTTCACGTCTTATTTTTCCTCGTATAAATGGCCCTAATGTAATAGAACCAAAGCCTGGTTGAGGTGTTTGAGGTCTGTGCATCAGCATGATTGAAGAGGGGCTCAGAAAAAGAGGGGGGGGGTGAAAATTCACCCATTTAACCTCCCCTGGATCCGCGCCTGCATACATTTCCCTTAAAATTAGTTGAGAGAATTTGGTTATAGATCAAAGCATTTTCTCTTTTGTGATCATTTCATTAATTCTCATAACCTTTTGACTTGATAATGTACTAAGATTGTAAGGAGAAAGTCGATGTTGGTCACTATTGAGGCTTAAAAGGTTAATAGAGGTGTCCGCCAAATATGGGTTCGTTTTCCCTAAAATATGGGAAGAAATGTTTGAAATATACTGAGCTATTTATCCGCTTTATATGGGTTCCGCTTAATATGGGGTCGTTTCACTGTATATGTGCAGAAATCGAAGCGAGAACACGATAAGCCCTTCCGTGGATACGAGAGGGTTCTTTCTTGCTTGCGGCAGTTTGCCTAGATGTGGGCTGCAGGCCGAAGCCACAAGCGGCAAACTGCGGAAGTCACTATAAAAACTTACCGAAACCGGAAACCGAGCGTGAAAAGTGTCTGGCACCAAGGGTAGGTTAGTCATCGCAAGGACAAAACAACTGTTACTGCTTATTGATGATGACTGTCGGCATGCTCAAGATACATGTATTGGCCATGACGTGGGAATAGTTTCGCGCGCTGCGTAAGACTGATATGAGCCTTCGGCTACCCATATCGACTCATTTCGGTCCGGCTATCCAGGTGCTATTTTGGCGAAATTGTCCACCGGAGGCTAAATCGCTTTCACTTTTGGTGCTAAGACAGATCTTTTGAATTCACAGTATTTGACTTGTTCTTTTTGTTTGTTCTCTCTCTGATGTAGGAACGCAAGGTCAATCCAGTAACCAGAGAGTAGTTTTCATCGACAAACCTCTTCCACCGCAAAACATCGATCCTCGCTCAGTTAACTGGAAGTACTTCAAGTGTACTTTACGAAACCTACTTTGCACAAAAACCGGTCCGAAAAACACAACAATGAATAATGGTCAGGATAGAAGTATCGGCTTAAAAACAGACAAAACTGAAGAGGACAAAAACGACACTGCTGTGGCTCTTTCAGAGCACAAAACCAGAAAGCGCCAAGCGGTGGAAGACGAGAACGAGCTCAAGGAGTTGAAGAAACCCAAAGTAGCTAAATCGTCGTCGAGTCCAGAAATTTACCCTTGTGAAAGAGAGAGAGATTCGTCCTTTACAGAAGAAACAAGAAGGTATTTCGTTTACAATCTGTGGAGATTTGGGAAGCTTAAGATTTTGATTCGCTGCAGTGTAGATGCTTATAGAGCAGATCCTGACGGGCAGAATTCCTTCACTTTCTTCAGCGTGCTTCCCAAACTTGAATACCTGCCTACGCTTGGACATGAAAAGCTTACGCCTAGTGAGGTGGCGCGGTTATGGCTTCACGGATACACTCGTCCTCAGACGAAAATCATATGTGGAAGAATCAACGTATTTAACTCAGCATTATTACGAGTTGACGAGCTCTCTCTGAACGATGTTTTACAGCAAGGAACGGATTTTAACCCGGCTCAAGGGATGAAAGTGGTTTTTCAAGTATTTCAAGCTCTCATGCGACTTCCTGAGTCCAAGTTCATACTATCTCACAAGTCCGGAGATCTTCATAGCTGTTTGTACAAGAGTTTTGGGTTCTCGAAATCTAGTTCGAGATCTTCGTTTGAAGTCCAGACGTTGAAAACTCCAGTTTTGACCAACTTCTCCGAAACCACCATTCCTTGGGTCCCGATCGATTCTAATCTGTTTTTACCATGGCAGATAAGGGAAAAAAGAGTTCCCTGCACGTTTCCAGCCGTTCTGGAGAAAGATCTAGCGCTAATGGCGCTAAAAGAACAAGAAGCGAAGGGAAAGAAATCCAAGATGAACAAGAAGAAAGGGAAAAAGAAATATAAAGGAAGATCAGAGGGATTTACACCTAGAAAACCAAAGCCAGAACATGCAACACAACAGTCTAGTGATATTGCTGATCAGGGAAGCAAACCTCAGAACACGAAAAGTCAAAAGCGCAAGTTTCATAAACGGTGGCAAAAGTGTCGTAAGTCTGCGTTGTCGGCTAATTTTTACGACACGCCGCCGGTGGAAAAAGAAAGTGAGGTATTTTCAGCTGCAAGAATGGCGTCCGGTCCGGTTACCTATGACGATATTGATTTTTGAGAAACAAAGAAGACAAATTCCCTTTTGTTTTAAAGAATGCAACTACAGAGCTAGTTGTTTAACAGGAAATTGATAGATTGGACTAGGGTTCCGCGTTTTTATTTTTCCCGTTAATTTTTTGGATCCAAAGGCACTATTTCAATGTCATAATCTAAAGAATGGTAGTGCGAATGCGAAGCGACAACAAGCAAGGTTTGCACAGTCTTGAAAAGTCCTTAAATTTCTGTGACATTCCTTAAAATGTCACTGAATTTTATTGAACTTTGAATGTAGTGGCCTGGAAAGTGTTTTTTAATGCTTTTTGGTCATCCAAGACAGAATGAAAATTTATCCTAGCTCAGAGAAGTTAAAATGGTTTGCATAAGGAGACTTTGTTTTATGCAGTTTTCTTAAGGCCAGTGTTACACGAGCGAGCACTGGGGATAATGGTTATGGTGGGCACTTGTAGTTCAGCTGTTTGGGCCTGGGGCGGATCCAGAGATTTAGATCATAATTTTCTTTAAAACAAACTGTCAATAAAAATTTCTTTCATCTTTCCCATATACCGGAATTCATGTTTGCATCTGCTAGAGTTAATAGGCTGCTGTACGCGCGCATTAGAATTTAAGGCTACGTCGATACGACACCGGACAGATTTCCGACCAGTTCGTGAAAATTCGTGCGCTTAGGTTTTCCGTTCCATGGAAGCACGCTAACCGTACGAAAATTTAGACGCCTAACTGTTCAAAAAAGTTGAACGCCAAAATGGAGGTCAAATTTTTTGCTGGTACGGTGGAATATTTGACCTGCACGCTGTGAACACCATGACCGTCTAAATTTTTGTACGTTAAAAACGTGGTTTCATAGATGCGTGGCGGCTCAGCTGGAAGACGTCATTTTGGATTTTTTAAAGTAGTGCTCTGCGCATGGGTAGATTGTAAAATCACAGTTGGACAAAACAGCAAGAGTTAAAATTCATGCTGATTCGTCAGTTCCGTGTGAACCGAGAGCAAAATATTGAACGGTTCCGCGAGAACGAAGTGTCCGGTCAAATTTTTCAGCCGGTGGAGAATTAGTCCGTTTCCTTGTAAACTTGACCTTGGTGATGTCACACGAGACGATTCGCAACGACAATTTTTAGCGCAACACAACACAGCGTTGCAACATTGCGAATCGTTCCGTGTAACATCACCTTAAACAACAACGACAGCGACTACGTCAACGAGAAAGGAAAAGAAGCAATAGGTTTAGATTAGCAAAACAACAACTTTGCATGACGCTTTATTTTTTTGCACATTTCTTAGCCGTCAACTAGAACTAGTTACTAGTAGGGAGCTTAAGCAAAGACGTTTTTGAGCGACGCACGTCAACCGGAAGTTAGGTCTTCTCCCTTACTATATGCCTTGACGCTAAGAAATTTGTATTGCTAAGTTTCTTTTCTCTTATAAGGACGATTTACCCGAGAGTTTCAACCAAACCACCGCCCAATGATGCAGAAAGTCCACTTCCGGTTGACGTCCGTCTCTCGAAAACGCTGTTGCTTAAGTTACTGCCCGACTACGACGTAAAGGTGATGTTACACGGGACGATTCGCAACAACGATTTTTAGTGCAACACAGCATTGTTGCGACATTGTTTCGAATGGTTGCAACATTGTACCAACATTACAACGCTGTGTTGCGCTGAGAATGGTCGTTGCAAATCGTCTTCGGCGTGTAACATCAATTTAAAACTTCCTAATTTCATCAGTGTTTTATGGAGGACGTTGACACACAACAACTATTTTCTTTTTCATTTTGTGAACTTAGTTACAGTCCTTTAGAATTCAACTCCTGAAAAATCACAAGCATTTGACAAATTAAAAGAGTTGGAGTTAGAGCGATAAAGTTTGAGACAGCGCGAATTCACTCTTTGGGTGGCAGTTTTTAGCTGCCGTTTCCGTGGTCGTTGTTGTCGGAGCTCGCTGAGAGGGAGAGGGACGCGCGCGTGTTCTCTCCCCACGCGCGATCGCTCATCTTGCGCCAAGTATTTCTTATGGGCTGGCCACGCGCGCTAATTCGTTATCTTATGGACTTGGGTAGAAAACAAATAACTTATGATATTGCGTTTAGTATGTTCGTCCAGTTGAACACCAGAACGTAAAACAAGATAAACAATGAGAGCCGTAGCGAATGAATATTTTTCAGTTACAATGACATTGTTTCACAATGCTTGACGATTGCTTAGCAATCAGGCAATTTTGTTTTTTATTATAATGGAAATCACCGGTAAGTCGATTAAAGACTATATCCAAAACCTACATTACGTTGCTAGAGCGTAAATCCCACTTAATAAAATAATCGCTCAAGGTTATGTTGTCGAATTTACCGACTTCGCTGGAATATTAAGTACTTATCAATGCTTATTTCATCGTTTGCTTTTTGCCGCGTAAAATTATGGCTATCGCTAACGGCAGTAGTAATTTCACTGCAGTTTCTTGTGTTCGTCGCCGATCAAGTTTGGTTTCAAGATGACGTTGTAAAAGATTGTGCTACAGAGAAAATTGCAGGTATTGTGAAAGATCTTTGTCCTTCGATAAGTATAATAGTTCAAATTGTTGCCCTGTATACTCTATTTCTTCGGTTAAAACGAAGACCCCGCTTTTTTAATTTACACGAATAGACCGTATTCACTGGTTTTGCTTGTATGGAAAGGCAATTCGTATAAGGAAAAATGTACGGTTTCACAAATATCCAGATCCGTGTGGACGCGGAGTAAAATATACGCTTGGGGCAACGAATTTAGATTTAAGAGAAAAACCTTTCTTTTTTGAAAAGTTTTCATTGATTTTTAATAAGTAGTTATAATTGACCCTCAAAAGTTGGCAGTATATTGCGTGGTAGGTAATTCCACCTGAACGAAATGGATAAAGGTTAACCGTTTTTTAATCTTTCTAATCGACTTTGAGCAAGTAAGTGGTTTTGGAACCTTAACATAGAACTATGAATCACTGATTTCCTGTGGTAGCCTTATTTAGTCTTTATATTTCGTGATGATTTCAAGCGACCAGTGTATAGTATGCATTTGTTTCATAATTTTTGACGAATTATGCAAACTTTAAAACTCTCAGTTGTAGGAGTTAAGGCTTCAGTATCAAACAAATGGGGGATGTCAGACTGTTATTCACCTTTTGCTTTTTGTTGCTAGTAAATATAGCATCATATCACTCGCCCAGTCGGGTTTGTATTTTTTTTTTCACAAAACGCCTTCTACAGGGTGTCCCAAAAGTTTGTTCCTCTACTTTATAAGTCTGTATTTCAGTACGATTGAACTTGTTAAGCAAATCATTTCCACAGAAGTTGTGTCTTTCAATATAATTCACTATTTTCATACTTGTTGTGCCATTTTTTGACTCGAATATTCGATCTGTGTACCTCCGCGCCAAAGGTGAGTGCGCGAGTATATATTCCAGCCACATATTTTGTGTATTTCAAAGCCCGAATTGCTCGAACTCCTTCCTTGCTTTCTTGTGAATAGCACGTACGATAAACCCCCTTAACGCAAAAACGTTCAGCTGCGTAAGAGCATAAGACTGTATACTTCGATTTACTGGCTTATCTGTTGTAGAAATTGCTAAAAACTGGAAAAATCCGAATGTTGGGTGGTAGAATAATCATGGAGAATTGAAGGTTTTGAAGGCAGGAAACTAAGGTCAAAATAGATCATTTGTGGGTCCACACGCTGTATCCCACTTCATGCCGCAACGGCTACAGAATGTGATAAAAAAAACAAAAAGGGCATGCCAGTTACTGAAATTCTGAATACATGTACTTGATAGAGAAATAAACATCTTCTAGAAATTTCATGTAAAAATAAAGTTTTGATCAAAAGTTATAGTGCATGAAATGAGAGGAACGAACTTTTGGGACACCCTGTATTTTCGATCCTAGGACTTTGTTGACTTTGTAGTCATCGTAAAAGTATAATGATAATATATTCGAAAATTATCTGACATTTCGTTTTCAGTACAATGTTTTACAACATTGTTCTTAATTTAGAATCCAGTCAGATTAAAATTTGAAAACTGCGCGTTAACGATATTTTTTCCCTGGTTCAAAATTGGCTTTTTTATACTAGAGGACGCATTATCCGTCCAGACGGTAATGCGTCTATGGCCGTTTTTATACTTTAATAGTACCCATTATCCGACGAGACGAACTTGGGGAAACATTTGTAGTTCGTCTGAACAGGGGTCTTTTTTGCATGAGCATGCGCGACCGCTGACTTGACAAAGAGCACGCGACCAGTGACAGCGACCGTGGTGCATAGTCGTAGGAGCCAAATTGTTCACTTTGAAAGCTTGCTTGACATTGAAATGGTAGCAGGAACTTAGGAAAGAGCTTCGTTGTACAAGATTGATGCGCTGAACGAGGCGAAAGAGCAATTTTCTCAAGGATGTCTGACACGAACATGGCTGCTTGTTATTGTTTGGCGCTCGACTCGTGTCTTGATTCCCGTTCAAGAACCGCAAAGTTTGCCATAGAATGCATTGCTGATGCGTAGTTATTGAGCAAAATGTTCTTTATTTAGTGTTTGTCTATAAATCAGATGTAAATTAGTTTATCGATACCGTAGAGGATTTCTGTCAATAATTTGTTCATAGCTGATTTAGCCATATTTCGGGAGTGGATTAATAACAATCAGCGGGCGACTACCACGCTGTTATCAGTTGGAATAGAAAGTTGTTCCCTTAAGTACTTTAGCGATACAAAGTTTGTTTATCGGAAAATTGTAGAACGTCTTGTTTTTGCGTGGACTAACATTGTAACGCATTATTAACAGGAATATTCATTTAGCCAGAACTTAAGTGCTCTAAAAATTTTTAACTTTTGGTCGGCATCACATGTTTACTGTACTTCTTGGGAAACCTAACCGTTTGTTTCATCGAAATTGGTCACAAGATTCGACTATAAGGGCGGTCCTATTGAATACAGTTTTGACTGTGTCTCATTGATATTCATTTTTTTCTATTTTTCGAGACATACAGAGTGACTACCACCAACATCTCACCAGGTGACTAATCTACGTCTCGTGTGCTGTTAACTTTGTAGCTTTAAAGTGCTGGGAAAATTGTAGAACATATATTAATTCACTGCTGAACTCAACATCGGCTTTTGCGCACTTCGAGCCCGCTCGCTGAAATTTGCTGGGTTTTTTTTTTTGGAAAATTTCTGTTCCTTTCTCATTTCAAAACGAAGAAAATTGAAAGTGTTTACTTGCATCAACAAACGTTTCGGCACTTTGTTTAGACTTTGATGAAGTTAGCGCAATCCTACAGTCACTACATATACGCGCAATGTTGTCCAGGTCAAGTGGGGAGGTGAAATTTGATGGTAGCTCGTGTATGTTAAAGCCGGTCTACTTCGCTTTTGTTAAGACTATGTTACAGTTTTTTTGCAAACTACACATTTTGTTAAATCACGAGCACTTTCGCCAAGACCAACGAGAAAAATAATCTCGACGATGGCTTTGAGACGCGCCATTTTGATGAAGGCACACCCTGTGGTGAGCTTCCATGCACATCGCTTGTTCAGCGGTGGCGCATGCTTATGCAGAAAAGACCCCTGTTGTTCGTCTGGTTATGCGTCTCAAGTATAAATACGGGCACGAAACGCATTATGGTTCTGGACGAACTTTCCTTCGAAGTACGTCTTAAACGACGCACTACGAAAGGTAGTTCGTCTGGACGCATAATGCTTCTCGTGCCCGTCTTTATACTAGAGACGCATAACCAGACGAACTACAAAATATTTGCCCAAGTTCGCCCAGTCGGATAATGCGTCCTTAGTATAAAAACGGCCAATGTTTCAAATTGTTTGCCTGAAGCTGAAGGTAAGCTTGTCTTTTTGCGGTGAACGCTGGAAAGGACACGACGCAAAACTTCCCGATTTTTGCTGCGCCGGGTAAGAATACTTCAATACCTACAGTGGAATCTCGATGTAAACGAACCTATATAGCGAAGTCTTGGTATAACAACAAATAATATTTTTTTGCCCTAGTTATAATAAAATGTATAGGAATGAACCTCGATATAATGAAACCTCTTTATCGCGAACAGACTTTATCAGTCCCTTGTTCTTTCTGAACCATCCAAAGGCTACTGAAGAACATACAAAACTCGATGTTCGGTCTTGATCGTTTACCTACCAATAACGTCACTACATAATACAAGCGCGCTTGACATTTTTTAAGTTTTTAGATTACATTTTTAAAGTATAATAATACTTTTTCACAGAAACTGGCTACCAAGTCATCAAAAACGAGCGACGTATCGCTTCATCTCAAGAAATTAAAGACATGAAAACCAACGTCTATTTACACGAGAAACGATTTGAAAATGTTGTTAATAGAACTAGCCCCGAAATACAAACGTCAGGGGAAACTTATCAAGTAACAAATCAAACGGAAGGTATCTCTAATCGACAAGCAGGAAAGAACCTTACGACAGAAACTACTATAAATGAGCAACACACATCTAGAAATAAAGATGAAAAGACAGTGAAGAACTTTACAGAAAGAGAGATAAACAAGGAAATAAGTCAAGACAGTGCTATACAGAAAGAATACAACTGTAGGCAACTTAGAGAAAGGCAATCGGTGAGTATACATAATATATGAATGGAAATATATGAAATGAGTCATACATTGAACTGCGGATAAAGATATGGAAATGGAAATGATCCTCGCAGTTGAATAAACAACCTAAGCGGTTGAAAAAGAACCTAAAAATTCATGCTTGACCAGAAATCGAACCCTGATCTTTGCGATGACCGACCGTAACGCTCTCTCCATTAATAGGGACCTTAAGATACGAGGACGGCGACGGCAGACAAAACGTCGCTGAAAAAGGGAATTGGCGTTCTTTCAATCTTCATCGCGATTACTCCAAGTCACTAACTTTGTCAAAAGTAGATGAACCCTCCTAAAGTTAAACCCCTAAGAACCATATCCAAGTTCAGAAAGGGAGAGGAAATTTCGTTGTCGCTTGTGTACTTCCTCTGTAAAACGTGAAATTAGGCGTTTTCACGTTGTAGTCGTGCAGTGACGGCAAAGAAATGTACAAAAAAGCGTGATGCACGTGCAAAAATTGTTGTTTTGCTAACCAAACCTATTGTATTTTTGAAAGTTCTCGTTGCCGTCGCCGTCGTCGGATCTTAAGGTCCCTAATAAATCCAATCAAGCCAACTGGAAAGCGGGCCATTGTGAGTTCGTAATATTCCCGTTGGTGAAAGTGACATGAAATGACTCATTTTAGTTTTGAACTGCAGATAAAGACATTAAAATTAGCTTGATTCTGCCTAACAGATAGAGCGTTGCGCACGGTCATCGCAAAGATATAAGGGCTCGATGACGGGTCAAACTTGAATTTTTCCAGGTTCTTTTTTAATCGCTTAGGTTGTGTACTCAACTGCGAGAATCATTTCCACTTTCAGTACACAAAACATCAGATGCAATGTCTTTTGATATAATATTGTTCATTTTATCACGGCGTCTTCTTGAACCGGTTTGAACCGGTCTATTAAGCCACTGTGTAACTGGTCCAAACACCTTTTTGCTTTATCTTCTTTGTCCTGTTTCAAATGTCGTATGATACGTGCTACTGCAGCCGTGCCAAACTTGCTTGACTGTAGCCGGACTGTAGAACCACTAGGAGACCCCGTAAAAACTTCAAGTCGCTGTTGTCTTCGTTGTCTAAAATGTTTATAGACACCGTAGAGCTAGTCTCACGGACCTGTTCACTTCACCTGACTCTGTGATACATAGGAGACCCATCAGAGGCGGGACAAGTGTCTAGACGACGTTGATCGCCCCTATTTTACTGATCTTGGTCTTTGTGAGTAAGCTTTGGGGACATAAAGATATATTCATTCTTCTTAAGGAGCCTCGATGGTATAGCCTAAAAGTAGTTAGCCTGTGCCAAGCTCTCAGATAATAGGGAAGTCTCGAAAACAAGCCAAGCGAAAACAGAAGGCGCGTGATCTGGGAAAAGGAGTGGTGGCAGGAAATGAACAACATATACAACCTCCCCATCTCCCCAGCCCCCGTGCGTCCATTTCGCATCAATTTTTACGATCTCTGCACATTATTAGGGGCATTTACATTTGAGGACGAGAGCGACCACGATTACCATACTTGACTGGAAGTTTTTCCGCAAAAATAGACAGTCCGGAAAGCTTCATTGTACTTTTGATTCGTCAGAAAAGTTAGCACTGTTACCTTTAAGTCCTCTCCCGATCGCAAAATAATAAAACTTTTAACATTTGATAACTCCAGTTTCCGCCACTACGACTTCTCGTTAAAACTCGTAGTAATCTAGTAATCGTCGGTAGTAATCTACTATCTTGGAGCCTGGAACAGGATAGAGGTACTCAAACTTAGATCAAAACTTAGAACTTGTTATTATTGATATTTATAGTCATGAATGTTTAAAAGTTCAACGTGAAAGTGTTTGCTTTTTAGGTGAATGGTTATCTAAACATGCATACGTGGTATGGATGGTGTGGTATGGCGGTTGATGATCTGAGAAGAGAACCACTTTTCCCATTCAAACCTCATGTAAGTCAGGCAGCAATAAGTTACATGCATGATTACAGCAGTGTATCCAAGACGATGCTTACAGTTCTATATTTTCTAGTTCTTTCAACTTGAAGGCTAAGACATACATGTACATACAAAGTGTACGGCTAGCCATTTCTACACCTGAAGGGGGGTCATCAGCTTAATAACCCTATATTAATAACTGCCTGATCGCAGGTTAAATTGTCTACCATTAAAATCTTGCCATATGCTAGCTAACAATAAAGTTGGTAGCAATTCCATACTTTTCAGCTCTGTGTTCTCATTTCTAATTTCTTGTTAGGTAAATGATCGTCTCGGAAGATTTGTAACAAACGTAACCGTGAAAAGAAGAAATACTGGGAGGCGAATATTTGGCTACGTTCATCCTAGAATTACAGGTATGAAAAAATGTTTTCAAATATTTTCGGTGAGGGTGTAAGGGACAGAACTGGAGTAAATCGGAACATTTTTGGTACAGTCGAATCTGTACTAACGTACCCCTTTGCTTGAACAAACAGCGCTTGCGTATATGCGCTGATTGACCGAGTTGACCCGACTAGGCGAGCCATGAAACTGTGTATTTGGACGACAGTTGGTCCTGCTAGGAGGGTGATTCTACAATCAAAAAAAGGTGACCCGATTATCCGGGACACCCTTCTAGCCGAGGCAACTTCTTGTTTCTCATGTAAACAGTTAGAGCGATTTTCGTATGACCTTGAAATGAAAACGCGCGAACAAAACAGAAACAACAAACAAACGGAAATAGAGCGATTTGATTGGTGTATGAAACGGATACAAACGCACCTGGGTTTTGGTTGGCTAAGCGAACGCGCGGGTAAACAAACTTCATGCCCGAAGAACTTTCTAGAAATTTCTTTGACGTCATAGTGCAACACGATTGGCCAATCGAACAATGCCTTCTCCATATTAGTGTTTCTTTGGCGGGAAAACAAAGAGGCCATGTTTTGATCTTTTCATCCATTGGCTGATAAAACAAAGAACGAACACTTACCGAAACCTTTTTCAAGGTCATACGAAAATCGCTCTACCAATTTTTGTAAGCAAATGTAGGAAAAGTTGGCTCATCCAGAGTAGCTTGGGTTGCGGCGAGTGTTGAGTGACCACTCTACTTGGAACAAGTTTTCTCCATATAAACTGCGCCTCATTAATAGAGGTCAACTGCATTTTTTAAAAAGTAATCCATGTTAACAGTTCTAATCAAGGCATCATGATCTGTGTCTGAAGGATCTTAATTGTCAAAAAGTATTTGATTTTTTTATTGTTATTTTCTTTAACTTTCTTTAGGTGATTACGTATTCGCCATAAGTTCCGCTGATGGTTCAGAATTGTGGCTAAGTACCGACGATGACCCACATAATTCCAGGAAAATTGCTTATCTCGGAGAGGTAAGGAAGATCAAAGACTTTTGAACCAGTTAAAAACTACAATCCTAAACAAAAATCCTTGGAAAAGTTACATGCATTATTCAAAATTTTCGGTAATTTCTGGGTGCCCTCATTAAACAGAGCATCCTTTTCGAGTTTTTCTTGCAGTTCTCCCTCCCCCCCCCCTCCCCCCCTACACAATGTTCAAACTCGGAAAACTTTCTTGATAGACGTGTCCAACGTTGTTCGTGGGGTGGGAGGAGGGGTTAGGTATGTGCGAATTGAAAATAGCTCCACGCAAAAGTATCCGAAGACTTTTGTCCATGATTGTAGATAAGGGGACTTGTTTTCCTGTTTTCACCATTCACACTACAGAGTAATGAAACAATTAAGGACGGCTCTTGAACTAAAGAGAAAGAATAGATATTTTCATGGGTAAAAAAGGTGTATTTTTGTTTGCTTGTTTGTTTGTTTCTTTTTTGTTTCGTTTTTTTTTTTTTACGGCAGCCTGGAGACGATTATGCAGCATCAACTCGAGTTGCTGAATTCAGGTCAAGAAAATCTCAAATTTCTGAGAAAATCAGGTAAGTACACTTGATTATGACAAAATTATCATTTACTAAAGCGATTTTAAAAAGAGTATTTTGCCAGCCGCTTACTAATAATGTTTTTATTTCCTTTTGCGCTGAGAGAATCACATTTGGCTTGGTATCTACAGGTTAGCTGGAGAAAAAGTTTATTACATCGAAGTTCTTCAAAAGCAAAAGCGCGGAATTTTGGATCATGTAGAAGTGGCAGTGAGTTTTAAACGTACTTTAATTATTTTTTTCTTCTAACAAAAAGGAAACCTCTTAACGCATAAGGGACGAAACAGGCTACAACTTTGCATGTATTGCGGACCTATGCATGTCATTTGAATCAAACCAGGTGAACCCAAGGTGGACCCAGGTTTCTGGTTTGATTAATTATTTTAGCAGTTATAGGAATGAAAAAAGCTAACGGCGCTTGTCTGAAAGCAAATCTGTGTCAAAAAAATCGCTCTACAATGTGATAATGCATGCTAAGGGGTTAATTGCTGGTGATAATGATCAACTAGCGCAAAGAGGGTCAGTTCTAGATAGACTAAGCTGTCAACTCTGTCCGTATTTTAAGCTTAACCATTTAAGAACATAAAAAAAAACTGAGAGAAAATTCATGCTTAAAAAAACTTTGTTCGGATTTCCACCTGTATGAACTAAACTGTCCAGAATCGGCTGAATTCATAATGAGTGGACCTCAACTTAAAACGACAGGAAAGCTACTTAAATACTGTGTTACTCCCATTCTCCGCAAAATATTTACGTTCGTTTCAACGTTCATCCTTGGTAGAGAGTCAGAAAAATGTAAGAATAGGTAAAACGCGCGTTTCATCTTACTAGATTTCCCTTATCTTTAAACTTTTCACTAAGGTCAAACGTGCGAAGTAATTTTTCTGTCTTTTTAGTGAGGTTTCATTTACCATGAAGTGAAAATAGGAGCATATTTGTTAAGAAAAACTCCGAGTTGAACTGTGAAAATGAATTCCTTAGCTTTAAAGTACTTTGCTAAGCTTTGCCTTTTCTTTTTTGACCACGTTTTCGTTCCACAGTGGCAAATTCCAGGCAAAGAACAACTGGAAATTATTGATTCGAAATATATTTCTCAATACATAGGTAAGTATAATAATAGAACTGATTTACATGCCGGTGTTGAACTCCAATAAAGTTGTCATGAATACTGTTATATCTTTCTTATTTCATGATCATCTTTCCATTTCTTGGCAGATTATGCAGCTGATGAGGCAGAAATCAGAGCTCGGAAGAAATGCATCTGTAAAGATCACCCCACTCTTCCTTTTGCATTCAATAAGGTGATTTTAAACGATTTCATGTGAATTATTTTTCCGCGGGACCTTTTTTGTCAAATTCATGTTGTACTTAATAGGGAGCTTTAGCAACGACGACGGACGGCAACAAGAACGTCAAAAAAGCAACAGGTTTAATAATAATAACAATAGTTTTGCACGTGCAGCACGCTTTTTTGTAAATTTCTTTGCCGTCGCTGCACGGTTACAACGTAAAAATGCCTAATTTCACGTTTTATGGAGGACTTACACAAGCGACGACGAATTTTTCTCTCTCCTTCTAATCAACTTGAGCGCGGTCGCCAAGGAATCAACTTCAAGGAAATTTGCCTACATTTGACATTTTCATCGAATTGGAAAAAATGCGACAAAGTTTGAAAAAACGCGAATTCATTTCAAAAGTGACTTTTTCGCTGTCATCGCCGTCTTCGATGCTAAAGCTGTCTAATATATCAAGAAGAGCCTCTCGGCCTTAGCTTTCACGAGTCTCCAGCTGGACTAGCCAAACCAGAAGGTCATAGGGTTTGGCAAGAGATAATGAGCATTCTCTCTTGGGTTTGGTCAATCAGCATGTCACGATCGTGAGACAAAGAAATAAAGCGTTGAGTCCCCGAAAAAGCGCTTCCACCCGGTTTTCCCGGGGGAGATCATTAGCTTCGAACACTGTTGCATTGGGGACTCGACGTTTTTGCTTCGTTTCACGTTCGTAACATGCTGATTATCGCATCATCTTTTAAATTCATTTAGCGGTCAAGCTTAAAATTCGCCATTTTTTGGTTATATTTTCATCATAGCGCTACCAGTTGTTCCTTATAATAGGGTACAGCCGATAGTGCTTTACTGTTTTACCCGACAACGACTTCCAACAACTTAATTTCATTTACAGTTTATGAGTTATGACAAGTACGACATAAGAGAAGACTTCCATTCACGCGGTGAGATGAGAGTTATCTTTTCATCCTTGCATCTTTTGCACTATTTTAACAGTACAATTAACCTACCCATACGTAGGTAGGATTGTCTTGTACCCAGGAACCAGTGTGACTCAAAAGCTGTACGCAAAGATCCTTCTCCTTCTTAAGATACCCCACGTGAGCATGAATAACACGAAGGAACCTTTGGGGATGAGATTGAGTAGCAGCGTCTTTCCAGGACTTTGTTCTTCGGTTTAGGGGGGGGGGGGGGGGAGCGAAGGGAGAGGTCCTGGGAATGAGTTTGGTTCTCAAACCAACGTCTCGAGACTTCACAAATTAAATCTCGTTAGTATTTTATTTTCCTTTTGAATGCACGCGTAGTATGTGGACTCATTGTGTTTTCTCTGCCCAAGTTTAAACTCGGCCGAGCCACAAACACGAAGAACTTATTTATTAATATATTTGAGCGTATTCACATTCGAGGAATCCTTGTAAATAAGCCCAGTGACTGTTTCTACAAAAACCGTGAGGGGAAACGCTTTTTCAAAAAGGCAAATAAACTTGATGATGATGATGATTTTTATTATTATTATTATTGTCCTCACATAATGTTTGCTTAGAGTCTCTAGGGCCGGGATCAAACCATGATCCTGGGGCACTAGGGGATAGCCAGTTTTTAGATTGATAACACCCTCCTCAGAATGTGTGCTGTACCTAGCAAGGTTGTCTTTTGTAGTTTATTATTATTATTATTATTATTATTATTATTATTATTATTATTATTATTATTATTTACATAACATTTAAGGGTGACTTTCTTTCTAGACAATATTTTGAAATGTTGATATTGTTTTCATATATATCACACTGTCAATGGGAATTGATTTTTCTAGCTGAGACATATATTGAGTAATGGATGCAGTGCACTACGAACAATCTTTCTAAAGTCCAAAGTGTATTCTATTTGGAAAAAGTGCTAAATTAATCAAGAGGTTTTGATTGTATTTTGATTTTATTCCATGCAGTTGAAACTCTTGCTCATTCAGAAGTGTCAGATGTGCTCCCCTCTTGTCCTTATAACCCTTCTTATCTTGTGTCAAGAAAAATGGGAGAAAATGAGGCTATTGCTAAAGGCTACGTAAGTAAAGTTCTAAATCTCCGACTTGATGAATGAGTGAGTGAGTATAGTCTAGTCTAGTCTAGAGTAGACTAGACTAGGACTAGACTAGTCTAGCAAATAAAGGGAAGTACAGTATAGTATAGTATAGTATAGTATAGATAGTATAGTATAGTATAGTACATGTTTCTAGCGCCTCACTAATGAATAAATGAATGAATGAACGAATGAGTGGGTGAGTGAACATATAAATGAATTAATTTTTAACTCATTAATCAATTAATAGAGGTGGTCTTTTATTTAAAATTCCTCGTTTTCATTTCAGATCCTTCGGGCGCAAGTTTACCCTGACGACAACACAGATAAGAACCAGTCAAGTGACATCAACAATCACATCAGCTGGGGAAATCCAAAGCTTCCTAAACAAGTAAGATATTCGTTCCAAAGTGATATTTATATAATATAAATAGATTTAAAAACTTGATAAAATATTTTGCCTTTCAGGCAGATCTCCAAGACACATGTAAACTGAATCGAATCAGGACTTTCTGGTCCTCTTTTTTCATATTTGGTGATGTCGTTTATCTGATGAACTAGCTACTTTGGCGCAATTTGATGACAAGGCTGAAAATGACAACTTTTCTCCTTTTTCTTTTTTAACATTAAAAATTCTTTCAGGAAGCTTTGGACATCGTATCCAAGTATATGGAAGCACTGAGGAAAAGAAAAGGGTAGGAATAGAAACTTTTGTCCGTCGTTCAATGTTATAGACGTCCACGTGTTCTAATCTACGTTCTGAGACGTTTGCTAAAACGTTCGTCAAGCCATGATCGTTCTTCTACGTAAATCTTAAAGGAAGAAAAGAGAGAGACAACTTTTACGTCAGTTTTGGGCAAATTATTTGGACCCCTTGAGTCAGCGTCACTTGTCTTATAATAGTTCAAGTTGTTGGTCGCCATCGTTTCCCATGCCTTCTAGAAGCCAGCTGGAGAAACGAGAACATCAGATAGGTTGTATAAGTAAATATTTCTGAAACTGAAAAAAATATAATTTATTTTGGTTATCATTAGAATAATCGATTAAATTGATCAAAATTAATTAAATGTCAAAAATGTAATATTTTTAGGGACAGATTTACGTTAAAAAGTGTTATCAACGTAGAAGAAAAGAAAGATCGTAAAAAAGGAGTGCGCTATCTACTGGAGCTGGTAAGAAAATATAAAAAATAGCGAACGGATGTTTAAAAAAGCATTGTTACCATTTTTACGAAAGGCCTTTGTTTTTCTTGTAACGACAACAACGAAAACAGCTTTTATTTAAACAAGGTTAAAATTATAGAGCTAATTCAGCTTATAGGGTCATGCATGTTCGCAGCAAAGGCGCAATGCGGAAGGTATTAACTTTTAAATATCCTTGCCATAATTCCACTTCAGATCGTTTACATACTATGTTTAACGTAAAATGTCCAAGATAAACCAACGATTTGCACATAATGATCACGAAGAGAAATGTATAGCGTCATTCACTCTTTTAAAACTAATAATGTTTCCTTTCCTCTTTTCACAGGAACTTGTCGACAATGGCAAAGGTAGAGTCTTAAACACCCTCCATTGGGAATGCGCAATGCGTGAGAGGTTAAGAAAGTAAATCATAGCTTTAAGGATGGTCAAAGAAAGTGATTTATTAAAAGTGGTGGAGCTTATGTTAGCTTTACTATTTATTTTATCAGCAAAAAAGCGAACTCAAATCATTGGAGTTTTGATCAGTCAACACACCACAATCAACTATTCTACATTTGTATAACTACACTTTAAAAAAGTTCAAACTACTAACCAATAAATTACTGTAATAAATTCACTCAACCCAGGTTGACCCAATTGGAGAAATCTAAAAGTAGTTAAAATGATAACAAGCATCTTTCATTGAACTGAGTAAAGAAAAGCTCTTTGAGGCAGCACTACGAGGCCCGGTCGGGTATAGAAATCGCACCCTTGAGTCTTCTACATGTTCAATTTACTGGTCATTATGAAAGGACGGGAATAATTCAATATTGCATCTCTTTTTTGAGATTCGTTAATTTTTTTTTTCTATCAGGCGGATCTCTGAGGGATGACTCATCGTTCATTGTTTTGATTAATTTTTAGGACGTTCTGTTCGCTTATCCGAGTATATTTACAAACCCAATCACAACAGTACCACTGATATATGCTATCCAGAGGGCTTCCAGTGGAAAAGGAATGTGTCCGTTTCTGTTGTTGTAACAGGTAAGCAAAACATACATCAAAATCAATAAATATCTAGTGGATAATAACTAACTTTTTGACTTCAAAATATATAATCTCTGAATTGGAAAATCAGTTGAGATTAACAGAACGTGTTGTTTAAAAATTTTTTTCAAGTATGTCTTGTGATACTAAAAGACTAATTTTTACTACTTGATATTTTTGAACAGTTAAAAACTATGGGCCATGGATTAAATTTCTAATCGATCAGTTGGCTTGGGTAAGTAGGTCTTCGTCTACAGTTACATTGAATCGAAATAATTACCTTAATCATTCTCATAGCCTTTTCCAGAAGTCCTCGCCCCACCCTCCCACCCCGCCTTGGACGGAGGACATTAAGATGAATTCTCGCTTCTGTAACCCCTTCCTAATTGGTAGGATTTGATTTGTTACCGCGCCACTCTCTCGTGCTTACACTAAACAGTCACTTCCTTTTAAAAAAAAACTGAAAAAAAAAACTGTTTCTACGTATTGATTATCTATAGATTGCACAAACTCAAAAGTACCAAGTATAAGGTTTCGGTTGTCTTACACAAAGATTTTGCTAACCCGTCAAGGTGGAGTCTTTCAGTAATACCTTTAATAAAGTAAAACTACCATGGGGTACCTCCCCAGTCTTAAATAGGCCCCCCACTCTTTAACATGCCCCCAAACTAATTTTTTTTTGTCATCTTTTGTCTCTAATAAGCCTCTACCCCTGTCATAATCATCCTAGGAAAACCTAGCCCCTCGGGAGAGATTACCGAGCAATTAAGGTCACATAAAAAAGCAAATTGCATTCAAGATTTTACAAACATATGTTTATATCTCATCAGTTTTACAAACGAGGAATTGATCGGAACTTCTTCCTTGTCATTGTGGATTTCAACAGTACAGATGTGGATATTTTTAAGATGAGGGAAAGAAGTGCAATAAAAGACAGGTGCTTTGTTTATAGCTCACAAACTTGAAGCGTGTTACGTTAGACTGTCTAGTTAGCTAAAATGATCCAACTGTTATTGCGATGGATAGATTTTCATGTACCCCGTGCTACTCAGCGTGCAGGATGTCTGTCACGTGAACCGATCAGGGCCGGGGCTTTAGTGGCCTATGACGCGGATTTATCGTGACGTCATTGTTTACATTTTTGCTCATTAGCATACGAGTTAATCCATAGAAAATTTAGTCGTATATACAGCTATTTCTAGAAAAGTTGTCGGAAAAAGTGCACGCGACAATCCCGAAAGGCATTGTGGGTGGTTTTGGATTCACTGTTCTTCAGAGAAATTTGATAGAATTGGCAAGAAAGACCATGAAAATGTGTTTGCGAGTGCTAACGGAAGCAACAAAAGTAGGCTCGACAGCCACAGTCGCCAGGAACAGTGTATTGATCATATCCCATATTACCTTTCGGGATTGTCGCGTGCACATTTCTTCTGACAACCTTTCTCGAAATAGCTGTATACCAATAGGCCATTTGCACGATGACATCATTTACTACTACGGCCAGAATCTTTCAGGGTCTTCCTCTCTTTTGCAAATTATGACTTTTGTCATTTAAATCTCGCTGGGATTACCAAATTCAAATATGAAAACAAAAACGAAAAGGATTCTGGTCATAGAAGTAAAATGACGCCATCGTGCAAATGGCCTATTAGGTTCAAAAATTAAAAGAGCTGGTTTATTTCTGCAGTTTGTGCCAAGTTTCAGCTCTTTGCAATCAGTAACAAAGAAAATAGCAGGAATTGAAAATTGCAAAATTGCTGGGTGGCAAAACGTTAATGAGCTCATACATTCTGTGTAATTTAGGGATTTTTCAAGGAGAATTTCTCCGAAACTACTTGGTGTATCGAACTCAAATTTTCAGAGATAACTGAAATTGTTATGCTCTTTCAATATTCTGAAATTTCATGATATTATCTTTATCAGATAATGATAAGCCTATGCTAATGAGGCAACAAATGTAAACAAGGATTCGCTTATAGCTTCCACAAGTCTCCTGTGATTCAGTGGGTAGAGCATCTGGACTAGCTACCAGAACGTCAGAGGTTCGACTCCTGTTTGAAATACTCGGTGGATTTTTTCTTCTGAGCCACCTGTATCATGATCCCCGCTTTTACTTCGTGTTCCGGACACACATGACGTAAAAAAAAAGACTTCTTTGTTTTCTGTTCGGGATAAAATCTGTTTGGTATAGATCGTTTTCACTGTCACACAACAAAAAAATAAATTGGAAACCGTTTAGTGGAAGAAGCCAAGAAAACGAAATGTTATTTCGTTTTAAGAATTTAAGAAAACTAATTTATAAACAATTTTTCCAAGTCTCAGGTCTTTGTGGTCCACAGTTTCTGAGTTATTTGCCGAAACTTTTCACGCTTGTTTGTCGAGCTTTGTACGGAGGCGCCATTCGCCGTTTTGGTGCACCAATATGGCCGCCGGAAATCAACAAAAACATCTGGAGTTCACTTTTTCTACAAAAGCTCTTGTTTTCCCCCGAGAACTAGAATACGTGCGCATAAACATATCTTCTATAAAACTTGAAATGGTTATAATGCTGAAAATCAAGAGGAGCGACCACAGCATTCCTATTTTGGTGTCACACACTGTGAAAACTCGGAAGTTCGAATTGCTGTGTTTTCGAAATGAAACATGCTACGGGAATGGAAACTTGTACAAAGATTTATTTTTTGTTTATCTTCAACCTTGTGTAAATAAGAATTCGTAAAAGCTTTACAATTTGATGACGTCACTGAGAAAACCATCTATTGTTTCATGGTTTTTGTTCTTTTGTCACGTAAAATGTATCTGGTACGCTAAGAAAATGCCTGATCACTGACTGAAAAAAAAGACATATTTCTCATGAAACATAAATTTTTTCTAGAGCTGGGAAACAGGGTACCAACAAATTCACCTCAACAGTTACTGTTTAAATTTTCTTACTGTTGCGGATAACAGCAACAGAGGAGGTTTTGTAGCTTGGAATACAGAATCAGATTACGCCAAAGATAAAAAGGACAATTCTAAAAAAGAACACGGTTTTAAACTCAAGCTGGCAAGCCAAACTTAGAAAATCTGGTTTTATGAACTTACTTTAACTCTGGTTTTTTTAATATCTGACTCATTTATAGGATTATTATATTAAAACACTTCACTGACTTTTACAAGACAAAGGCTCTTAACGACGGAGTTCGCTATGTCAAGGTGAGACTAACGTTTGTTTTACCTGTTTTAAAAGGTGAAACAAATTGAGTCGCGGTTAAACAATAAAAGCATTTTGATGTAAGGTGTCCTACAAGTTGTTCAGTCTCCTCAATACAGCGTGGATAGATAATAAGGCGGCCCGAGCCCTCTCCTTCTGAACACTAGAAAGAAAGAAAAAGAGTTATCAGTACAAATGCTCAATAAATCTAGTATGTGTTGTCAAAGAGCCACGAAATTGACGTTTTAATCTGCAATCCTGACAACTAGGACCCCAACAGCATCATATTTACCGCGGATCTACACATCAAGTTTCCAGCGAACATATTTGATGAAATACGTAAGGCAAGTAAAATAATTATTATTATGTGGAGATCGACAGCGACTTCAGCAAAAACGGTAGAAATTAAGTGCCCAAGTTTGAAAGCATAAACGAAAACTGTCGCGTAAAAGCTTAGAATCACACTGCGCTTCTAGATAAACAAGATTTCTTTATAGATCCGATAAGCTGATACTTCAGCATGATTTTGCCGTGGCTTTGTCTTCTATTTTTCTTTGAAAATTTAGTTGAGATCCTTCTGTTTATACTTTATTTTGCAAGAAATAAACACTGACTCTAGGGCGCTTATAACCATCAGTCAGTTTTCAGATCAGAGTCCAGCCCAAAGATGCTTTTACTATACTGTCAAGGTTGCGGTTGTTCAAAACGAGGGTAGCGCTATCCAACGTTTGAGCAACCAGGGCCAGCGGGATTAGTTTACTGCAAAAGAGACAGTATAGACAAGGTAGGAATGGTTTTCTAGCGAAAACCTTTGAAACAGCCCATTTCATTTTCAAAATGACCGGTCCGGCCGCCCAGTTTTGGCTGAGACTCCTGCTTTTTCTGAGAAACCTGATACAGCATGACTCGTAGCCAAGTTTAGAGTTCTTAACAGCCTCTTACAGTTAGTTTTTACCATCTTCGATCTAACAAGGACGAAACAACTGTGTTTGCTACGCAGAAATCCACGTTTTATTTTGTTTAAGTTCTATCAGTGTCGTGTTGATGTATTCTGTCTGACAAAGTTAATTTTCTGTGGTTATTTGTTATACTCATGCATGTAGCATACGGGTTTGCAGTAATCTGCTTATATATAGACTATACAGCTATTTCAAAGAAACGTCTCCATCAGTTGCTTTGAAAACTTTAATAGACTGCTTTGGCTTGATCAGTTTTTGAGAGAAAACATGAAACTTAAAGACCTTAACTTAACACTTGCCGAATTATCTTTTCTGTACAGCACGCTATTCAAGGACGTAGCTTTTACTCGCCCGCTGTTCTTAAGCTGAAATGTGGTTATTCAATAACGCATCAACAAGGTATTAATTTCCCTGGTATTGTCTTTACTGTGTGTGACCATACGACGCAGCTTGGTCATCTTATTTATTCCCGATAGTGCAAAGAGACTGGCTATGAAACCTGCTGACATGAAAGACGAAAATTGGGAGTTACGTCACTTACCTGACCTTGCACAATCAAATAAACTCAATTGAGTCCTGGGACTCGATGGAGAGAATTTATACCGTTTTTTAAACAATTCACTTCAACGCCAATCCCCATGGTTATTAATTTGGCATTTTCTTCTAGTGACTATAAATGCGTATTTTTTTACGTATTCGCCATTTTATGTCACGCGATAAGACAATACCACTAATCAATTTTCCCGCTCTTTTCATCACTGACGGCTTACACATTTTCCCGCTTTTTTAAGTCCATTGAAATCTGATTGGCCATGATTGATTTTTCTCTCCAACTCCTGCATTGATAAATACTCTTTTTTGAATACTCTTGCTGATTGCATGTTCTTATAAATTTCTTATTCTTTACTACAGCTTTCTGGGAGATGATGGGATATGGTTTGTTTGGTGGGTACAAATCAGACTGGGACAGGTTTGAGGGAATGGACGAGGCTAAGTTCACTACAAGATGGGGAGGGGAGGACTGGGATCTAATGGATAGGTAAGCGTAAACTTTTTTTTAAGGTTAAGTTTCCACCAGGCCACAGTTGTTCTAACGTCGGATAAGGCTATCCACCGGATAAATCACAACCCAAGGTCCAGTTTTTCAAAAGGTGGATAACGCTATCCACTGGATAAATCTCTATCCAGTGGATAGAGCAATTGGTTTCCCACAGGGATATTTTTATATTCACTGGATAGTAATTTTCTGGTGGATAGGGTTATTCAGCATTTGAACAACCGGAGCCTGTATAATAGATGATTTGTTACATGGATCGGCAATCATTATATGTATACGCAGCTTGCGTCTTAACACGTTTTCGCGCTCAAAACTGGCACCATATTTCCCACGTTTTATACTCCCGAATGTGTTATGTGGAGCTGGAGCTTAAAGTAATGGTTTGTAAGGCCTCTAAAGGGTTCTTAACACGGCTCCAACGTCTATGCTTTACTGACTTATGAGCCGCCGGATGCTCAATTTGGACATACGCATGAGACACTATACTTAAGTTTGCGTTATACTCGATGGATTGATTGTGTAGTTTTTGTAAAATCTATTCAATTTGTGATTTTGTTTTTAACAGAGCAATAGGCGCTAATTTAGAAATAGAGAGGTTGCAACTTCCAAAGTTTTATCACTACTTTCACGAAAGAAGCAGCGACTGGTACGAAAATGCAAGAATATGAGTCTTTTGTGATCGGATTTTGTTGGACTTGAGCTTTGAATCATTGAAGAATTATTAAAGCCTCTTTGGCGGACGCTTAACTGAACATGAGAGGTAAAAAGTTCTCAAGACTTAATCCTTTAGTTGTCAAAGTCTGGTTTGACCATCCGCCGCCGCTGGTACGGCATTTATAATTTACAGACGTTGAGCGTCAGTAGTACAAAATTCCTCGCAAATTAAACAGAATAAGTAACTTAAAAGTTTGGCATAAGGTGAAGCAAGCTTATCGCCTGAAGTATTTTCTCTCACGATTTTTACTTTATTATGGTTATTATTATATTATTATCGTTATTATCATTATTATTATTATTATTATTATTATTATTATTATTATTATTATTATTTGCAAGATCTAAAGTGTTCGTTTCCCATCGACTCCTTTCTATTTGGTCAGTCGGCGGCCAGGAGAAAAGGGAAAAAAAAAGAAGACATAAATAATACGCGTATGATCTTAAATTGTGAGATTAGGCCTTTTCAAGAATTCCGTTTCAGAAATGTAAGCTAATATTTAAAAACCAGCTTGTAACAATAGCATTTCCATTTCATTTTAGCGAAGTGAGAGAAGCAGGGGCCCGCGCGTGTGAGAGCTTTTCGTCCATGACCTCGCGCGTCTTTCGTGCTTCTCCCACTTGGCTAAAAAAAGGGAAATTGTTACGCAGGATAGTTCAAATTAACTAAGTTATTCATGAGTAATAAATAGCAAAAACATTTACTGCCTTGTGTTCAGTGTCATTCACTGTATTTGTTTAAGTTTTTTATATTGGAGATTAATGGATTTGTTATGTCCAGAACTTGAACAACCTCGTTCCCAGGGCTTTTTCTGATAAGAGGTTTGTTTCAGAAGAAACTTGTGGCTTACATCGACTTGGGGAAGTGAAAAGCGAAAAATTTGCTTTCTCAACCGAGTTGGTAGATTGAAAAATATCAAATGAATCCTATTTTGAACTGCAGAATGATAAAGATATGAAAGTCAACATGATAGTCCGGGAGCTAGGGACGTTTTGCTTAACCCAGGGGACGGAAAAGGTTTGACGATGGATTTTGATAGATTAAAGCACCCTTTTTTGGCTAGATAATCGTGGTTTCAAATTGTGATATACGTTTTGAGTTAGAGCCGTTTGAGTTCAAAGTTTGCAGGATAGTAGGACTTTGCATTCCAAACCATGGTATGTTTTTATTTTTCGATTTTAATGGTTTTTGGCGGGAAAATGACGTCACAAGATTGACAGCAAAATTAAATTTCAACTAATGGCGTAACAAATAGGTAATTTTGAAGGAAGGTGACGAGATAGAAACAAATGTGAATTTTTTTTTGAAAAACTCAATTGCTTTAGGAGATATAGCATTTCGAAATGTGCTTTTCCTTCTAAAAATAGTAACAAAATGGCGAGAATTTCACAAATCAAGGATTGATAATTCTTTACCAAATTGAGCTTTTCAAAAAATGTTTTCACATTTGTTTCTATCTCGTCAACGTCTTCTCAAAATTACCTATTTTTTAGGCTTGGATAAATTCTGCCGGCAGAATTTCGAGCAGAATAAGCGATTTTTGAGGCGAGCATTCTGCCCGCAGAATAAGGCATTTTCGAGCGGAACTTGAGCAGTATAAGGGAAAATCAGCGGCACTAATGATAAGCATAACAGTTGTAAGAAAAATTTAAAACTAAATAAAATACAAATGGAAAATACCTGGTGATTAATTTGATTATTTAATAGCTACAACGCACTCATATTAAAAGTAAGACGAATTTAATACAATTTTGTACGCACAAGGAATATGTATTAGTTTTCAGGGGTTAGGCTGAGGCTCCCTTCTACATTAGCGAAAACAAATACCGAGCAGAATTCGAGCAGGATAAGGGTGTCCGAGCACAGTTTTGAGCAGAATAAGCGATTTTTATGAGCACTGCCTGCAGGCAGAATAATCCATTTTACGAGCAGAATTTATCTATGCTTATAGCCTTCGTCATTCTATTATGAGTTTTAGCGAGAATATCGTAGTGGCGGGAAAAAGTTGTCAAATGTAAGACATTTTATCAATAATTTTAGATTGTCTACGTCGCAACCTTTAAGTAGGTATACAGGGCCTACGTTTACCCTCTTGTATGCGTTAATTAAATGTTAATTAGATTCGCTTACATGCGGTCAATTTCGAGCGTATTATGTGGAACACCGTACACAAAGCCAAATGAGTCAGGTGAGAATGCTTTTTAGCATGTTATATTACAATCAAACCTTTCCCCTTCGTGCAGCGGACAAAGCTGTAAATAATGACAATCGATTCTATAACGATCGATAAAAATGATAATCAATAAAATAAGAACCTCTTATCTTGTGAGTATTTCTATTGATTGATCGATTATATCGATATCAGTTGATCTATAGTTATCGATCTATTGATCGGTTTATATCGATTGACGAGCCGGGGAGAAATACTTGGGCATGTTTCTCTAATCCTATCGGTTTCGTTTCTCTGTCATGTAAAGGCTACTTTATAACATACCAGTCATACCAAGTATACATGTCGTTTCAGAACCAAAACAATGTAAAACTCAGAGTTGAAAAAAGGTAATACTATGCTCCGTGAAAAAACAATATGGTGAAAAAAGAGTCTGAATGGGAAAAATTGTCTTTATTTTTGGTCAGTTGTTAAACAAAGGGTACTTTTGTGGTGAGTTAATTTTTTATTTTTTTAAGGCGTCGATCAATAGTTTATTCAAAAAATTCTATTTAAAGCAAAAGTGAACTCATAATTTCGACTTTCACTTCATAGCCGCCCTTGTTGATGCTATTTCAAAACATTTTTGTGTACGTGTGGTTTTTTTTTTTTTGGTAGCAAACTACATAAAAAACTACATTAACTACAAACAAAACCTACATAAAGCATGAATAAATTAATATACTCTTTAAAATATAACACTAAAACAAACATCCTGTTACTCTAAACACGCTTCCAACATCGTTGAAGGCCCCTCCCTCAGCAACACCGTGAAAATGTCCTAAGGTATATTTTTATTCTTGATTAGATCTATAGGAAGCCTCAAGAAATCGAGAACTTCCATCAGTAATCCTGGAAAAGCACGTCATTTATCTTTAGCAAGAAATTTAAAACATAAAACGGATGCATTTAAATCGCCTCCAATTTTCACAATTAGCGTCAGAGAGTTTAATGCGTTCTTCTGCTCAGTAAAGTGGTACAAAGTATACTCTGAAAACCAGAAATTGCCAATGAAGGTATGTTAGCCTGATTTGTGAGAAACTATGCATGTAGTGAATTTATGAACTGAACAATCAGATACTACGTATTTTTATTTCTTTTCTAGATTGTGGCAACTGCACCCCTTTTCATCATCTTGACTCTTTCATGCGTTCTTTCTTCTCCAGTTAGAGAGGCTGAATCGAACGATTTTCCCAGTAAGTTGTTGACGTTACTTAGACATTATATAAGGTTTAATAAGGGTGCAGAATTTTCAAACGGAGATTAGAAGACACAAAGTAAAGACAGTAAAGTGACCGAGTCAATTTCAAATGTACTAGAATGGCTTTTTCAGGGACCCGGTGAACTTTTTGATTATGACTATTAACTCAGTAGTAGTTCAACATATTTTAAACTTAGCTTGCTTCAGCGAACGAGATACTTATCATGCAACATGGCCCCGCGTAGATATATTAGACGTGAATAAAGCATTACAGTTGAAACAACCTGCACTGATAAGAGGATAAAATTCTTCAAGCTTACTTTATCCCAGAATATTTTTCGTGCATGTGAGAGGTTAAACTACAAATATGTAAATAGACTCAAACGCACGGGTAAACTTCATACGACACAAATGTTACCTGGTCTTTATTTGTGTGTTTGTACGAAGTTCCAGCTCCATTTGAACGGAATTGACCGAAAAATGTGTAGCAGAATTATCAGCTCAGTAATAAAACCCGCTTAGAAAACAACTCCAAGGTTCAAAATGGCGCAGAAAATGCAGACGTACGACGAAATGAGTACCACTAAAAGGTTACCCTTGAGTGCCACAGGAATCCCAAGATTGACCTGCTTTGACTTTAATTACGACGGTATTCAAGCGCTTAAAATCACTTTCTTGAAGCGTCTTCTGCATGCTCTTTCCTTTCATGTGTTTCTTTGTTGTTGCGGAAACTATTGGTAGTTAGCTATAGGTTTGTTGTGGTATTGTTTAGTGTCTTTTCAATTTTTGTATTACTTCATTTCTTAATCACCCTCGTCCGAGACACTGAGAAACTACCAAGATTGCTCGGCTCGTTCATATTCACAGTTTGTTGTAAACTCTATAATCCCTCTAGAATGATTCTTAAAAAAATGTAAAAATTGGAAAGAAATAAGTTTCTTTTGTCTGAAAATGGATCGTTAAACGCGAAAAACGCTCGGCATAATCCATAAAAAAATTTGAAGATTGTATCACCCGTTGAACAAAGATGCTGTGTCACACCTCAGTAGAAGCACGGTATTTAATATTATATCGCTCCCTATCAAAACGGCGGTGCTTTTGTTGAAAGTATCTTGGAGAAGTCTAAAAGTTATATGAGCATGTTGGTTTTCCTGTGGAGTGCGTTTCTTAGAATTTGGTTTGCTTCAACTTTCAGCCTAGCTTAATTCATTTAAGCTGTTGTCGACTTCTAAATACATACCTGTAACTCAAAACTGGTATATATACCACAATTTGAACCATGAACTACCTAGCCAAAAAGAGGGTGCTCTGAATCGATCAAAATCCATCTTCAAACCTTTGCTGTTCACTGGGTTAAGCAAAACGTCCCTAGTTCCCGGACTATAAAGCGTGATTAAAGATGTATGAAAGTTTGACCAAGCTTTCCTGGGGTTGCCGGGGGTACAGGGGTGACGGAGGGATGAAGGGAAGGAGAGCTTGCACTCGCGTCTCATAAATTTAGGGGTGACGAATGGTCTTTGCGAGCATTCGCGAGCATGCCGAGCACTGCGATTTTTTTGCGAACACGAGCAGAAATAAAAAATTTGCTTTGCGAGCTTGCGAGCAACGCAAAAATTTGGGGAGCACGAGCAAGCAAGTTTATTTCAACCCAGTCCCGCAGGTGTGAGTTGAAATGAAAAAAAATGTAAAATGGCTTATTATGGAGAAAAAAGGTAGCTATCAAATTTATCACCTTATTTTTCACCCCGACTTCACGAACGTACGGCTAATTTTCCTTTAAATTCTGTAGAAATTGTGACAAAGAAATTAGTGCAATGATGGTTGGTTGCTCAACCTTCCAAAGTTAGCCGTACATACGAAATATAAATGCAAAAGAAGACATTTAACTAAACAATATTGTTAATTGATTGATAACTGAGCTAGTGATTATAAAGTGTTTATATATATCTTGAAAGGATAAGAAAATGATAAGATTTTATAAATAATTAATAAAGGTTAGACAACAAGTTTTTGTGACGAGGGTGTTTTTTCCCGCACAGTTGAACTGTCTTTAAAAACTTATCGACAGTGTGTTCTGTTTCACATGGTCGGATCAGTTTATTTTTTTTCCTTGTTTTATTTATTTCCTGAAAACCTAAACCTTTGCATTCTCTATTTAGTATAAGCTGGAACTTTTCTTAACCTATTTTCGTTTGCATGAAATATTTTATTAAACGGAACAGACTAGGCATATTACCGTGATGCTGCTGGGTCATATCTATCTTGTTTTATTTTCTCGCTTATGAATGGTTAACGACAACGGCAGAAACGAGCTAAATTTAAATATCTGCGTCCCAGAATAGGATGCTAAATGCTGATTGGCTGATTTCTAATCAGGTAATGACATAATGTCCCCCCCCCTCCCCCCCACGAGGACTTGCTTGCAGGCCTAACAGGCTAGACGCTTTTATTGGTGTAAAACCTTTGAAAACATATTGCCCTTGCGAGAAGATCTCTTTCAGAGATTAAATGCTTTTACAATTGCACAATAGGTGGGTCATTTGCTAGTTGATTTAGCTTCTTTGCAGTGGACAGGATGGGACTCGCGGTATAGAGTTTATATTGTAGCGGAGGGGAAATATGTATAATTTTGGCCTCTTATGCAACAGTCAAATTCAGTTTGTTATATTCCTGTAAATTTGTAATCCGTTTTATTAGCGGGAGAGAGACTCAATTTATTTAGTTGTTCTGGACATCTTTGATGCAAAACACTTTCTGAGGAACAATACTCTGAGTTCAAGGCCGTAAAGCTTGCAAAAAAATCTAGTTGCCTTAATGCCGAGTGTGGAACCAGACGTTAGCGGTGGTTTGCCACTTTTTGAATGTTCTTCTTTTGATCTGGCACCATCAACGACCTGCCTATGAAAACGATTACTCGGCAATTTTCTAGTCTTTCATCTCTTCGCTGTGGCCGCAAAGCTTCGTTCGCTTGTGGGAAGTTTATCTTTCACGCGCTGTTTCTATGTTCGATTTACGTTCGACATTCATTTCCTCTCCACGGTGATTGTCCAGAACTGACGGCTCTGTCGAAGGGAAGCCACTGGAGGCGGAATTCAAATTCCTGACACTTCACTGCAAGCTTTCATGATCTCTTCCTCCTTTTTCGCCCAGCCGCCAGAGCGCCTGGGGACAGCTAGCTTGCAGGCCATCCTTTCCTCAGTATTACCAAAACTGTCCGTTATGAATCACGCTTGGAAATTTTTTTGCCAATTTTGGCCAAGTTTCGTGTCCCCGTTTCCCCAGTCCTCTTCTTTGAAATTCTGCGCGGCCATATCGCCAGCCCGCCAAGAGCGAAAATCGGTCAGGCTTTATCGCCATGTGAGAGAGAACTGGTACTAATAAACAATGTTTTGACGAGCGCGATAAAAGCTACGAAGAAAGAGCTTTTTATCGGTACCTTGCATGCCTTGTCTTGGAATATTTTGAGACTAGCTTTATGTCGGCGAAGAGAGAGTTTCTTGCGAGGTTCTTGAGAGAAAAGTCTGGCTGAAGTAAGCTTTGGAAAAGGTTTTATATCTGCTGTTTGGTGCCCATATCTCAAAAACGGAAACGAGGAAAACATGAAGAAGGTATTTATCCTTTGTTTTGATGCTTTAGTTGCTTAAGTTTGGAGCTTACGCACGTGAATTTTTCTTACAAAAAATACCATTTTTAGGTCAATCAGGTTCACATCACGCTTGTTAATGTATGAACTAACAGGTTTTGGATGACTTGCGAGAAGCAAGAAAATCACTCCTCCGCTCCGAGGTTGTCCTATTCTCAGTAAAGCGATTTCTACTTCGTGAATTGTCAAGACAAAATGCTAACCTTCGTGGCAGATAATAATAAACAGCGAGGAATTTTGTTCGTTGAAAAGTGGGAAGTTACAATAATACATCATGTCATCGTCAAACAACACCAGTTCAGCCACGTTCAAGTGTATTTGAGGTCTCTTCTTTGACATTAAAACACCCCCACCAAACAAGAAAGGTGTCCCTTCAAATTTCTTAATGAAGGTAAGTTAAACTTATCGAAGCGAAGTTCTTAAAGAAGGCATTTTGAAACTTAGTTGTTACTAAAGAGATCGATAATTAGGACGACAATCGATATACATAACAGAGCTGCTGCTCTAAATGACATGATGTCTACTGAGCTGAAATATTACTGTATGAATAGTTTAACTTGTGTTCATTTCATTTATTGGTTTGAAATTGCAATTCCTAATGTTTTCACGGCTCTTCAATCCCGTTATAATCAGCCGTAGTTCGTCTGGCTTCACGTCGCCATCTTGAATTTGTCTTTGTTAGGAACCAGTCTTCGCACGGTCCCGAAAAAAGTTGGCCCGAATATTGAAGCAAAAATTTCCAAGCGTGAATGGATGTCCGTATTAACTAAGCGGGTGTCCGTAGGGGCACCCAGCGTCCTTTTCCGGAAAATATCTGTTCGGAAGACGATCTGAGATCTAGAATTTTCGGAACATTTGTTGTAAAATTTCTTGCTTGCCTGCCTCTCCTAGGATTTTCTAACATCTAAAAAATGGTATAATTGCCCATTTTTAACAGATTTTTACCCTAAAAAGGGTCACCAAGAATTTTCGGAAGCCTTTTTTTGGCTGAAAATTTCGAAAAGGTAAGTTTTCATCCCTACAATTTTTGGATCATTAGACTTTCAGCTAGGAAATGCGAACAGATAAAAAATTTTTAGGGGATACAATCTTGCACCCAGCGTTGCCCCGCTTTCCAAAAAGCCTGAAGACTCTGGGTACGAGATTGGTTTAAATACTAAAATATGTTCAACAATGTTATGTTTAAGTGGTTTTGAACTATATTCTCGTTGGGTGCCCCTGAGAGCAGGGTTCCGCTGTACATCAGTTTTGTTTTAGTTAACCTTAAGCTCTAATATTTACGACCGCACAGTCAGTTTAAACATGTTTAAAAGGTGTTTAGATAAACCAGCTTAATTTTTATTTACCTTTATCGATTGCAAATTTAGTACAATTATACGTGACGTGTTTATGTTCATTTGTATTCTGTATCATACTGTCTATGATCAGTGAGTTTTCAAAGTTACCGTAAAATTCCGAAAATAAGCCCCTCCAAATATGAGCCCCCCAAACTAGTTACGCGAAAAACCCTCTGTTAAATCGCCCCTCCAAATAAAAGACCCCACGGGATGCTTGTACTTGGAAATTGCCCTCAAATACAAAGTAAAACAAAGCAAAAACAGTAAATATCCTTTCAACTACACTGCTAGCCCAATCGATTTTAAAACGCACATTTAGTCTCCCCAGATAAGCCCCTCCGAATATAAGCCCCTCGAAAAATAACCTCCGGAGCTTATTTTCGGAATTTTACGGTATTTTAAAAACATGTTTAGTTGGTGTAAATGGGGCATTAGTCTAGGCCCGAAGCCTAGACTAATGCCAAAAGAATAACCTGGAATAATCTCCTAAGGAAAATATTTTGAGTAAAACTCGTAAATATGATTTTCCTTTTCAGTCTTTCGAACTGGGCGTCAAAAGCGGCAAACAGTTCAAATCACCACTTTTCGGAGCTGTCTGATGATGGATGGGAGAGATCTTTTCCTCTATGTAAAGAACTGCTTTTCTGCCAACCAGTGGAATGTAAAATGCAAATTTGAATATAATACCATATGCACAAAGGACCGATTCCGTTTACGCTGGAGCTGCTCTAAAAGGGCTCTCAACCCTAAATGCTGTGACCCTGTATGCCCTTAAAACATGTATCTGATAAACAACTTTTATCATCTGTTTTCGGTAATACCTTAAAAAAAAGGCTTTGCTGCTTCTCGCCTGAGAATGAAGAACAGTTCATTTTCTTTAGTGATATGCCACTTGCACATCTCCCATAATGCACCTTGTTTGCCCCCAAAATGTTGCATAAGCATTGTTTTCATTTTCTCTTGGGACGGCTGTAATACCCAGGGGAAATGAAAAAACAAAGGTTGTGCAAAATTGTGGGAGGTAAATAAGGTGCATTATGGGAGATCTGCAAGTGGCATATTCAAAGTAAGTGCAATGTAACAGTGATGTAAATGATTTCGTAATGTGTACACTATTCTGTAATAAAATACAATACGCTATTGCTTTTTTGCATGAATGAAGGTACGAAAACAACTTTTTGTGAAAGGACAATTATATTGTCAAGCCTTGAGCTCAGTTCTTTAATAATAAAATGTGCATAAAATACAGTCTTTATTTCTTCTCTTTGTTATCATTTATTTTTTCTATTTTTATATTTCAAATTTCTTTCAATCACTACTTCAACGGTTTTTGTTTTCAACGTTCACTTGCTAACATAGTATCATATTACACGCTATTCTCTTATTTTTAAATTGTAACTCGGCGTCTCATTATATGTAAGACCCTGAAGAACGAAGGCCGTGCCTTCCGAAATATTGGTTAAAAGATTATATATTCCCGACTGTAAAATCAGCCTTGCTTTTTTTGTCCTGCATTTTATCAAGACCCTTTTGCAGCATCCCTCGAATTCCCTGACGAAGCAGTGAAAAAGGTGAAACTCAGTTAGTAAACAGCTTGCACGTGTTTCAGCCAGGTGGCTTGTGAAGTAAGATTGTTGGTCCAGCCTAAATTCACAACGGGTCATAAACAAATTTGAGTTTACACTCACAAAAACTGGGAAAAAGTGGAACGGTACCTGCAACTCTAAATTTGTAAACAAAGAGTTTTCTCACTGCTTTAGGTGTCTAAGACCGGCCGTGGCAATTTGGTGTGCAATTACGTTAAACTTCACTGTACCGTGTGTCTGTTTCATAGCTGTGTATAGTATAGTATAGATGTGTGTAGTATCTGCGTGTAGTGCAATATAGCTGTGTATAGTGTAGTATAGTTGCATATAGTATAGCATAGATGTGTACAGTGCAACATAGCTGTGTATAGTGAAGTATTTAACAATTATTCCTCGAGCCCGGATGGGCTCCGAGTCAATAGCCCATGAGGCCGAAGGCCGAATGGGCTATTGACACAGAGGCCATGAGGCCATGACGGATAGTTGCCCTAAAAAGGTCACCTTCAATTTTCGGGAGCCTTTTTTCCGGCTGAAATTTTCGAAAAGGTAAGTTTGGATCACTATAATTTTCGGATCGCTAGACTTTCAGCTAGGAAATCCGAACAGATGAAAAATGTTTAGGGGATAAAAATATGCCTATATCTACCGTTTAAATACTAAAATACGTTTAACAATGCTATGTTTAGTGGTTTTGAACTATACTTTCTTTGGATGCCCCTGAAATCCAACTAGTTGGTCAAAAATATCGAGACAAAACAACTTTAGCTAGTTAAAGCTAGACTTTAATTAATCTTTTTTTGCCGCCAAAAAGCCGGCGCTTTTCGCTACTAGTGGGCTATAACATATAGCCTAGTAGTAGCTCAACCAATCAGAATGCAGAATCGATAATAGACCACTAGTTGGAGTTTACTAATTGTGGATAGCGTAGTATAGCTGTGTATAGTGCAACTGAATATAACTGTGTTTCCTGGAAAAGTAGGATCAAGGATAGGGGATCAGGAATCAGTTGAAAATATATCAAATAAATAACCCCAACGTGACTGAGAGCATTGAGCATACGTGGCTCGTATGCTCAACCAAAAATAAATCTGCGATCATTTCGATGACGAATTCCCCTTGTAGCAAACATGTCATTCACGTTTTTCTGCGAAGCACAAGAATTTCCGATGATTGATACACAAGATAACATTCACCGACTTTCGCGCTACCCCCAAGAACGCTTGATCGCAAGTTGGAAAACTGTCTATACTTGATTCCAGTGTAGTTTTCAGGGATTTTCAATTCATAAACAACGCAAACGTCTGTAATTTTATTCTTCCACTAGAGAAACGAAAAGAGAACGTTTCCTAAAACATTTGGAGACGCCGCCATTATAAAAGGATCAACAAAACGGGCCCGTAGCAGGGAGAGGGGCAGGGGGGCTCTAGCCCCCCTCCCCCCTCAGAAAATTTCAGACTTGAATGAAATTCTGCTACAAAAGTGGAATTTTTCTACTAAAATGGACAGCTGTCAATGGAAGCTAAAGTTTCAAAGTATTGTCGATCATAGTAAGATTATATACTGTTGCAGGAGTGTTCAATTTGGAATTGTGTAAATGAACTAAATCGTATTTTTGCTCTGCCAAAAACAACCAACAGCTTTAAAATATCTGCTTATTAAGCATCAAAATAGTCAGAAGCAAAATGGATCGAAATGCACCAGTTAACAATCCCTGAACTTTACCTCTTGAGCTTTATTGGTTTCCTAAGTAATCTGACATGTACCATGAAGCACGTTTTAACCGAGGGACCGAAGCGGAGTGGGGGGTGGGGGGTGTGGGCGGGAGTTAATGTGGGCCACTCGCTCAGCCCCCCAGTCATTTATGTTCGTTACGGGCTAGTCTGCTACACAGCCGTTTTAAGTGTCGTCAGCTAGCTACGGGCCTGCAAAATTTCCATTATTTTCCGATTCTTTTCATTTTCACCCAAGCATTGGCCGGTCTATAATTCCCAGGTTTGCTCTTTGACATCGAGTTGGATATTTCATCTGCTCGCGAAAAAGTAGTTTTGCGAGTCGTTCTCATCTGTGACGTCAGAGGAGACATTTCATGTGGAGTACATGACCAAAAAGACAACTAATATGGCGGACGAACTTTCACCATTTGCCAGCCTTAAGACCTCTTCTCACGAAATTCTAAGGTAATGTAAGTTTCTCCTCTTCTTAATATATAGATTTAGCCAGGGCTAAAAGCGAAGCTCCCATTAATAAATTTATTATTTAAATCAAACAATAAACAGATCGAAAAGCAGTAATACAGAAAAAATAAAATGAAAGCCAACCATTGAAAATGAGTGTTTAACCCTAAATGAGTGCTTAATCCTCATCAGTAGTAAATGAGCGCTTGACCCCAATGAGTGAAAGTAGATCAAGACTGCCTCAAATAACTCACATACCCACAGGCAATTAAGCAGGAAACATGTTTCATGTATTTGAAAATTTATAAAACGTAACTTTTTCCCATGCATGGCTTGCATGAATCGCATATCTCACTAGCTGGCAGATTGTCCGGCTCTTATCTGGCATATGAGAATAGTAATCCTGCTTTTAAGTTCAAAAATGCCCCCAACTGATTAATCATTTAGGTAAAGGACTAAATAATGTATCTGAAAAATCATAATAAAATGAATCTTGAGAGGTGAGTAATGTATCAGTCAAATCGAAGCTTCAACTCCCCCCACCCCCCGCCCCGGGCATACCCTTGCATTTGACACCTTTGCCATCCCTGGGAGGAGGGAATTTGATTATCAGAGTCTTCCAGGGGGTGGGGAATTTGATCCCCATGCGTTAGGGATGGGGAATTTCAACTGCACCCTTGATTTCATGTGAAATCTCTGGCCTGGCAAGCTATCATGGGGGACGCAGTGTTAGTACCCTGCCAGCAGAGGCTTTTCCCTTGTGTTTCTCAGCGTTGTACTGCCATTCTCTTTGTGGTTTTGGTTGCTCGCGTTTTGTCTTGGTTGTGAACCAGCCTAGGAAAAGACCTCCGCCGACAGCCGCTTGCGATTCCTGTTGAACATGCGCTGTAGATACCTCCAAAATCTAGGAGGTAATCACATGACTAAACCGGTTGTGGAACCGGTTTTATCAACTCGCTCATCTTTTATGTACTAGTTTGCTGTGCAAAAGTGAGCCCGCTATATCAACATGGCGAGTGCGAGTCATTCCCGTGGGAAATTTGACTCATGAATACATGAGCAAACTCTGGCGGCGGCATCGTATTACCGACACGTGACAGAAATTCCATGGTAACCGCATTTTCATCTCGCGCATGTTCAACAGGAATCGCAAGCGGCTGTCGGCAGAGGTCTTTTCCTAGGCTGGTTCACAACCAAAACAAAACGCGAGCAACCAAAACCGCGAAGAGAATGGCAGTACAACGCTGAGAAACGCAAGGGAAAAGCCTCTGCTAACAGGGTACAGTGTTAGAGGATTTTCGTGGAAAAGATTGTGCCTTTGTAGCCAATTGGTTACACGGAAAGGGCTTAAACAAGCTTTGAGCCGTATTTGAAGGTATTTAAATTTTAATATTGGATTCAGGCTTTGAATATATGAATGTATGAAGGTGTGTTTACAATGAAATACAATACCTATACCGGCGATTTAATACAAAAATAAAAAGTTGAACAGAGGTCAATTACTTTCACCTGCCACATGTATGTTAATTAATAAGGTGAGCCATGATGCATGTCAGTGTCATGATGAAGTAATCTCAATAGGTGGGATTTTTTTATATATTTAAAATGTCAGCAAAACCACAGCAACAAACCAATGAGTGGTGTCGGATCTCCTAGTTGTAGACCTGGATCAGTTCAATTAAACTTGTAGAAAAATATAAAATGGCAAACTGATCCTTACGGCAAGGCGATGAAGAAGTAAACAAAAGGATGAAACAAAACAATATTTATTTATAATTTGTTTAGATATAATTGTTTTGTTTCATCCTTTTGTTTACTTCTTCATCACCTTGCCGTAAGGATCAGTTTGCGGTTTTATAGATTTTTTTTATAGAATGCTTTGTATGTTGCATGACACAACAAAAGCTGAGCATTCAGTGACCTTGTAGCAGTGATTTCCGCCGCTTTGCACGAGACTTTTGTTCATAGTAAATACGCTAACAGTGTTTCTCAGTTTTTGTTATATTGAATGTGAATTATTTGCTGTATTTATAAAGATTTTGTTCGACAACTAAAGGTGTTTCTGCTTTCCTTTTGTCATTTATGTGCCTGTGAAATGTCCATGGGGTGGGGGCATTTGATCACCTGAATGGACCGTAGTGTGGGGCATTTGAATGGCATTTTGGCCCGGGTAGGGGGGAATTTGAACAATAATTTTCGAAAAAGTCAAATGCCCAGGGGGTTGCCCGGGGGGGATGTTAAAGCTTTGATTTGACCGATACATAAGGTTAGGTTAGGTTAGGGTTAGGTTAGGGTTAGGCTAGCCAATAAAATAACGTCTGATCAGGCTGGTATAGAGATCAGTAGTAAAAGAGGAAAATGTTAACGTGCCTGACTTTCCATATCTGCCTTATCAGGCCCTTTATCAGCCTCTGAAATTTATGCCTTGATTGATAGGTTTTCTTAAATTTTTATTGCTTAGAGGACTGGAAAGAAGACCATGTCCCAAGTGTCATGCCTCGAGGAAGTATTACTGTTATGTGTGCTATGTGACAGTTGGAGTTGATAGAAGTTTGATTCCAACAGTTCATCTTCCCATTAAAGTTGACATGTAAGTCAGGTTCCTCATAATATAATAATCATGTCAAACAATTTCACATAACAGTGGGAGTTGGCCTTTCAAGATGCCGGTAAGTTGTTCTTTCTACTGAGCTATGAGAGGCTCGTTATGAGTGAATCTATAAAACTATGTTCATGTGTAGCACACTTACCAAATAACTATGTAACCGTAACTATTTTTGTTGTATGTATTTACGTTGAAACGCAAATTAGAAATAAAAATAGTAATTAATTATTGGTGCCCTGGGAGTCTGAGAAAACAGCTGACAAATATTTTGTTACGCGCCCACTGGTTTCCCTGCAAAATGACGTCTGAGAAATGAGCTCAGAAATTCCATACTGATGACATGTCACCACCCAGATCAGGTAGAATGCCGCATCAGGTTGGTCAGCAATTCAGCTGCAGAAATATTAACAAACAACAGAAACAATGAACCCAGCCATGAATTAAGTGATAGAGCTTTAAGACTTAAAACTCCATCTTAGACATAGTAAAACAACCCCCTTCCCTGGCCCTTACATCTGCAATACATCCACTATGCATCGATACATCTAGCTCCAATGATGATTTATATTATTTATGGCATCTTGTGCTTTATTCATTCAGTCCCTCTAACCTTAACTTATTTCTTATAGAGAAATAATAAATATCTTAACAGAATAAAACATCAAGGAGAGTTGGTGGGAAAAAGTACAGCCACTCATGCACGGATCCTTGCTCCTGAGGATGTCACTATTCACAACTATCCAGTAAGTTGACAAACATTCCATTATCATGTATGTTATTTATCCTTTTAAGTCCAGTAGTGTCCAAGATGAATTTTCTCCTTACAATTATCCATACACTGTAAAGTTATGAGAATCAATAAAATGATCACTCAAGAGAAAATACTTTGATCTTTAAACAAATTCTCTCAACTAATTCTATAAGGAAATGTATGGAGATCAGTTTGGAGAATTTGTATGTGGATACTGGGGCTTAAAGGGTTGTTGGGAAGGAAGAGTGGCACAGTGGTAAGAGGACTCGGCCTTCCACCATTGTGGCGGGCTGCTCAAATCTCAGCATTGAACCCAAGTGTGAGTTTGTTGTTGGTTCTCTCCTTTGCTCCAAGAGATTTTCTCCAGGTATTCTCGTAATTTCCCCTCTCCTAAAAAATTCCAAATTCCAATTTGACCAGGAATCAGTTGATGAAGAACCACTGAGTAGATGTGCTACATACACCTCTTTAATTTGCTATTTATTTATTTTACAAATGTGTTTTATTTTATTTTATTTTATTAATTTCATAAACATTTCCAACAAAACATATTGCTCTTAATACAGTAACTGATGTATTTTATCTCTTTCATTATGTTTTCTATTTTAAGGCAGTTCCTGAATTCCAAGAAAAAGAGCAGGTACTGGCCTAATCAATGCCAATTAGCAGTCTATAAAGAGCTGCTTTAGTCTAGTCGTGAATAGTGCAAAGGGGTTTTAGTCGGATGTTGCAGAGAAAATGCATGTTGAATATTGCAAGGTTTTTTAAAAGATAATAGTTGACAGTATTGTGCGACAGCCCATGAGTACGTTTTTTAAAGAATTTATTGTGTTAAATATTTAGCAATTATTGGATGAGGTTGAGCAAAATATCGTGATTTGTCAGTGGCGAGCAGATCAATGATTTGCCGAAGCCGAAGGCTGAGGCAAATAATTGATCTGAGAGACACTGACAAATCACGATATTTTGCGATAACCGAGATCAATAATTGTTTTATCATTCGATCACTGTTTTTTTTTTTTAACGAATAATATCTTCGGAAAGCGGTTAGCGTGCGCTTCCTTCCAGGAGTAATTACAGAGATCACATAAATGAGCCAAGCTGGAGCAAGCGTGGTTTCATTTACGCATGAGCAGAATAGTATTTGCAGCCAAAAAGAGTTGAACGACATTGCGCATGAGCACACCATTATTTGTAGGCAGTTATTTGCAGGTCACGTGGTGGGCTCTCGGCCAATGAAAAGGAAGAAACGTTTGCATCAAATGATAAATAGCAGTTATTGGATGAGGCTCATGAGTATGATCTGAACAATAAAATTATTTAGCTAAATCAGTAATGCACAATCTTGCATTTAATTTGCAGGTGATACTAGTTTTTCCATCTGAGGTGAGTGAAACGTTACAAGATTTAAGGATGTAGATGTATGATCTTGTGTCTTACATATAATGTACAGCTTCACGCTAGTCTTGGCTACACATGCCAGTCCACTATACTTAGAGAAACGAAAAACAGACTGGTCACAGTCTATGACAGTTTGGCAGATTACTCCTGCAAGTGCTTGCTTTGACTGTACCACAGTTTTATCCCATTGCCACTGGTTCTTTGAAAGTGAGGGGGGCTGAACTGTAATGTTTGTAAGCCTGACAACCAAGAACTGCAAAATGAAATAGAAGAAGAGAATAAATTATACTTGTATGTAATTGACCCTGGTTCCCTCTATTCAGGGTCATAGCTACAGGTAGAATTATTCTCTTCCAGAGGTATGCACAGCTTCCAAATCGCCCACTCTGTCTTCCAAATGTTTTCACTTAAGACTTGATTAAATTTTTGTTTTTTATCATTGAGTGTGGTAATACAATCACCTTGCTGTTGGTCTTAGAACCATAGTCTTCCTGATCAGGCTTTCCCATGTGGCAAAATCAGGAAAAAACACCAACACATTTTGTTATGAAATGTTATCTTTAAGAGAAGTTAAAATGGAGTTACGTATTAGGCAACTGCTCCGTTTTTCAGGTATCCCTTATTTTCCATCAGTTTCTTTGCTTTCTCTTTCCCTTTTAATAATTATACAGTGTACTGGCATACACATGCATCTAGCTATATATGTCATTGCATTTTGTTATAATACACTTAACCTTTAACCAAGCTCTCCATTTCAAAATAAATGGCAAGAAAAGCAATCAGTGCAAGATTGACACAAACAAGTGGCAAAGCCACAAGAGCTGAGCATGCTAACTTTTCATGATATCCCCGAAATGGGGAGCTTGCTAGCAGGCTAGAGTACAAGTACACTAAAATTAATAAAACAAAATAAAATTATCTATTTTTGTGTAAGTGATACAGAAGTTGCTGGTTTTTTTATTTACACAATCTGCTGGTGTCTCAGGATGCTGTTTCCCTCAAGATGATTCATCAAGACCTTGACCAACAGGCAAAAGAACTCTCAGATGCTGACAAAACTGTGCTCTTTGACAGAGTCGTTTTTATTGACAGTACATGGCAACAGTGTCACCAAATAATAACTGTAAGTAAGTTGTAACTACAATGTGTTGTTACAAGTAGTGCAGTGAAGTCCTGCCATTATAATACCATAAATGATCAATTAAGCACCGCAGCGCTAATATTCATTTTCCCTGTTAAAGGTGCGGTGCTTATTTGAGAGCGACAGGTAAAACACTGAGGGGAATATAGAGAGAAGTGAGTGAGATGCATACTATAGTGAACACAATTTAATACAAAATAATTTCGAATGAAACACAAGAGGTATTCTGAAAGTAGTTTCTAAGTCTCTGTGAAATTATTGCTGCTCAAATACAAGAGCTAAGATGAACACAGTTTCTCAGTCTCTCTGTGAAAGTATTGCTAGTGCTATAGCAGAGGTAAACAAAATGCATTTTTCCTTTCCAGGACAAAAAATTAGATGGTCTCAGAAGGGTCAAACTTGAAAGTGCTGTGACACATTTTTGGAGGTATTGTAAATTGTAATTTTATGTAACAAATAAAATCACCATGAAGGATGATGCAGTCTTTAGTGTATTTGATTGATGCCATTTATTTTAATGTACGAAATGTGTTGCAGACTAATTAGAGATTCATGGAGTTGTTGACTTCTTTAGGCCTCAGAGGAATAAACCAGACACTTGCCTAGCAACCATTGAAGCAATTTATTACTTCTTCAAGGAATATGAACAACATATTTTAAAAAGGTACATAACCTGTAATCCCATTATTATAAGTTTTTGCTCTCACAAGTAATGTTTCCAATTCTGAGTGCGATAGATTTTTTGAAGAATATTTGTTGTATTACTTGAAAACAAATGTAGACACTGACTCAAAAAGGAAGTTCTGCTACTCCAAAGTGCTGTTCCTGAAAAAAAAAAAAAAAAAAGCCTAAGTTAGGATGCAGATTATACCATCCATCAAAACTGCTGTTCCAGACAGAAAAAAATTAGGCATTTTCAGAAGACGAGGCAAATATTGCAAGACTGTTCCACTTGCAATATGACATGCAGATTTAGTTCTCATGTAAGAATACAATGCTACTCCACCAGTACAACAAATAGTTATGAATACTAGTTTAAGGTACATATTAGGTACTGTAAAACTAGTATAATCAAGTGGACTTCACTAAGTAGAGTTGAGCATCAGTCTATGAAGTCCCATACTCGCTGTTACTAAAACTCCAGTGACTACAAAACCAGAACATTTACTACCCGGAGAGGCTGGTTCTGGGCTATCATATTTTCTTCTTGCACAAAAGGAGCTGTTGATTCAAGGATGTTGAAAAAGAGATAAAAATCGCTACCACCATAATGCTCTTTGCAAGCTTCACCATCCTGACAAGATGACCACCCCGGGTGAAAACTAAGCCTTCTAAGGGCTTGTTTATGTACAAGTGGGGAATCTTAGCGAAGTGAGGTAGCCCGCTTAGTCGAGGTAACCAGCCTGTCCATATAATCTCTCATTTTATTTGATCATGTTTATATGATAGGTGGGGTGACCGTATGAGAGATTATATGGACAGCTGGGTTACCTCACCTTCATGGGGTCCCCAACCTCCACGTAAACAGGCCCTAAATTTTGCAGAATTATAACATTAATATCTCTTTTAAAGAACTTTAAAAATGCCAAGAATTGTGTCTTTTCATTTAACAAGTGCTATGCAATATATAAGCCTATGTACAACAATCACTGTTCTTATAATAATTTTATTGATAACTATTAAAATCCTATTTACAATTATTTCGCTTACTGAAACATACTATTCCGTCAAAACACTATTTACAATTCCTTTCGATTAAAAAACACTTAGTCTTAATAAGAAAAATCATTTAATTATATCAAATTATAAATTATTCATCTAATAACAATAATAATGATAATAATGAAAAAAAAAACACTTAGTTTTGATTAGAAAAAAAATTCATTGAATTAAAGAAAAAAATTATTCGAATTAAAGACATCTCATTTCAATTGAAACAATCCATTTCGATAATAAAAACAAATTGGTATATACAAGGTAAAAGTAAGTACAAGAAAAGAAATAAACTACCAAAACCTATTTCAACAGCGTCTAGATAATGGCCCCCTCCTGGGTTTCAACGTCAATATCGGTATATACAAGGTAAAAGTAAATAAAAGAAATAAACTATTAAAACCTATTTCAAGAGTGTTTACATAATGGCTCCCTCCTGGGTTTCAACGTCAATATCAATGTTCTTAAAGTCACAAAAGGCTTTCCTTCTAGCTCTTGAACCTCTTAGGCAGATTAGTGCGGATCTTAGTAAGGCGAAGGATGTCCTTGCTCTTATCCAGGAGATTGTTTTCGCATAACGTTCTCCTTTCTTGATGGAGATCAGCTGCGCCAGTCTGGAATGGTATTGCAAGCACTCGTTTCCCATGCCGCCTGTTGACGTGAAAATAAGGGGTGTAAAAGTTCCTTGTTCGATATCCAAAACCCTCCTCGCGTAAAGGCGCTTCTTCTCGTTCTCATGATTGCGGTATATCTGTTGGAGCTCTAGGTCCCTATACGAATCAGCATTAGGGTGACAAACCCTCACGTCAAAGAATGCTGATCGTTGGTTCTCCCAGAACCCGCGCGCATGAATATCCAATCTCGCATCTGGAGCTCGATTAGAACCTCTTCCCAGCTGTTCACCCGAGATATCTTGCAGGACAGGCTCAATCTCAACATCGGTACAAACCATATTCAGGAGTTCGGCCTCTAAGTCCCTCAGCTCATTGTGACGTTGGGTAACGAACCCACCTCTCTTGCATATCATTGCGTGGTCCACTGTAAAAGCATCACCGCATACACAGGTGGAGGGGATATCATCAACCGGCCAATCGTAGCGCAGTTTGATTGCATCGCGGAACTCTCTCTTATTTAGATTGAAACCCATTTCACGAAGGGGGAGTACCGTCAGCCAAACAGATGACCCTTTTTCCGCAGCAAGGTCAAGTGCCCGTTGGACTTTCTGTGGGGCTACCCTTCTGATATACTCTGCCCTGTCTTGGAGCACCGTTGCTCTCTCACTCCTCATTGCCTGTTGTAATGGCTTGACCAAAGAATCATCCGGCATCTGATGGGATTGAGCCACGATCTGTTGGACCAGCGGGATGGTAACTTTGACGGAGGAGGATTGCTCAAGATTTGCGTCAAGACACGGGTTTGTCATGCCAAGCCCCCCTAGACGGACTGGCAGTGCTAAAATGTCCCTGTCCAGCGGAGTGCACCTATGCTCCGTAATTGCAGGGATGAGCACCTTAGATATGGCATTCTCCAAAGGCTCCAATAATTCTTGAATATCAGGCAAAGTTCTCAAAAAATAGGTCCATCGGTGCTTGAGGCCAAAGGTGTAAGCAGCATAACACGCTTGAGGCTGAGAAAGAGCAAACTCTGCCAGCTTGGTAATCTCGCTGACCCAGTTGGTCACCTTCTCGCTAACGTATTCCTCTAGATATTCCCGTGAACCTATCACCGCACCCAGATGTTTTTGTCCCTCTACCGTCACATTGACAGCCGTGTCCTTAAACACTTCTTTCACGCTTGCCTCTTTATCTGGCTTTGAGATAATCCAACATTTCTTGGGGTTGGGAAAATAGCCAAAGACTGGGCCAAGGCTCTTGAGGACATCCCACCATTTCTTGATTTCCAGTACAGAGCCAGCTCCACAAGCATCGTCAGCAAACCAGCACTGTTTAGTACTGGACGCCGCCTGCAGGCTTGTGATCAGCGGCTGCACACTTAAGGCGTAGAGGGCCATAGCAAGTGGGTCACCCTGTGTTGTTCCTTCAGCTGACATGATCTCTTTGCCGCCGGTAATGAACAAGCGTGCCGACTTCCTGTAAGTATTGATGGCGTATGCTGCAATTACAGGGCAGAGAACCCGGATATTATGCAGTGAAGTTGCTCTGTTAAGTGCATTGAATGCATTAGAAGCATCGATGAGCAGTACCGCGTCCGTGTCATCTGCTTCAAATATGGCATGCATAGCATGTATAGCAGCCTCGCTGCCCGACTTTTGACCTGCGCATAGCTGGAGTGAACCACTCGCCTCAACCACGTCTCCCTTAGAAACGTTCATTACACACTTTCCAATAATCCTTCGTATCACCTCGCCGACCCCTATAGGCCTCACTGCACCTTCACCTTTATCCAGGGGAATCAATCGGCTTGCCACCAGTGGCTCTATGGTTGCAGGGTCGATATAAGTTGTACATAGAGTCCTTGTCATTGTGGCTATCGCCTCGCATAGTTTTGTAGACGACTGTTTAAAGGATTTGCAAGCCATCATTCTTCTAAAACCATTAGCGTCAACCCCGCATGGTCCCCCTGATCCCTTTGTTCTTAACGCAGCCTCCCTTATCATCTCACCATTTATCTCTGAGTACACCGATTCAGGGATATCATCGTTAATCGGCCCGAAGAGAAGTGAGCCCAACGTTGTTGGTTGTGGGTTTGGATGTTTCTCTTTCAACTGGGCCATGACGTCATCCGTTAGCTCCAGCACGCCCCCTGTTGATGTTTCGCTAAGGAAACGCAGCGCTGAATTGATCTGTCCTTCGAGCACAAGCTTAGCAAATATCTTGGATTTTTCCGGTTGATCAAATGTCTTAAGCTTTCCAATACGCCCCTGGAGCATTCTACCTTCGCGTAGCAACTTGCTGATTTCCCCTTCCTTCCAGAGCGCAAGGCGCTTAGATAAGAAATCCTGATGGTCTTTTGTCTTAGATTTCGGGCTTGGCTTTTGAAGTGCAACAGCCAAAAGAACAAAGGCTGCTTTCAAGGATATGTGCTGTTGATCAGAGTTGCTATTCCAGTCATTAATGTGCGATGTAACCTGATCAATGAATTCCTTTCCGGTTTTACCATATGGCACCAGAAAAACATTCTTTCTCCATGTAACAATCTCATTGTAAGCATCTGTTATGATGGAGGTTGGTATAACAATGAGACTGCCATCACTCCGTGTGCCCCAAGTGACCATTGATGGCTTATCCACAACATTGTGCTCTGGCAGACACCCCAGTACACTCACATTGTCTAGATCGTTCTGCTCTATCTGCTTCATTAACTCTGCGTCTCCTGGGATTTCCGTACTGGTACTGGTCATATTCAAATCGCTCGCTATTTCTTGTGAATTAGCATATCGTGATTCATCACTTCCAGCATCTTGAAAATCCAAAGAAAATAAATCTGGGCCGTCTGAATGATTAGAAGCAGACTGAGTTCCGACGCCAAACATAGATTCATCAATTCCTGACATCGCCCTCGAATCACCCGAAGTGTTGTCCACTGACCTTTCTTGAATTTTTTCAAGTCTTGATGCTTGGTCCCGCAAATTTTGAGGTTTTAGTCCAAGGTCTCCATATCCTTTAGCGTCCCATAGGTTTTTCATAATCTCTATGTATCCCTTTTTCCTTCCATTCGCATTAACTGGGGCTCCGCTGGATGTCATTAGCTCCTGTGCCTTTCTTTTGCATTCAAGCAGGTCCTCGTTCATTTGGTCCGTCCACTTCACCTTCGCTTTTCTGGACATCTTGTGATGAGCCTAGTTTTAGCTTTAGCTGTACGTTTTGCGGTAATTTGAAAATTATTTGCGTCGGCTATTCAAGATCATATTTCAATCTTCCTTTAAGGCCCAGGTTTATACGTCGAATTTAGTTCCCTTTCCTTGCATGCATCGCAGAGTTTGTGGGAGCTCGAAACTAGACGTCCATCTTGGTCAACACCAAGATTATTTTCTGTTCTTATTGATTTTCTTAGAGAATATGATGGAAAATTTGACAATCTGTTGTATTTCTTTGCCTTCCAATACAACTTGGTACAAGAAGAGCAAATAAAAAGGTAAGTAATACTCTTAATCAGCTATATGATTAATATATTATTATAGTGATTGCGTTTGCGTTAAATATTTTGATAATAATTGTTAGAATAATAAATTGGATTTTTGAAATGGGCATCGTTTCTTCGAAAAAATAATCGGGGTAACAATGCTTTATCGAGAACTTTTCTTAAAATAGGTTTTCAAGCTAGAATAGTAGTGTAGTAGGGGCCGAACTGTCCTTTTTTGGCATGAAAATCTCATAGACGTGCGGGGGAATAAATTCCGCCTTAACATCGATGGCTTTTCTCATGAATAAAATGCGGTGGAATCTCGTTAAGGTAAGGTCATCTTTTTGCAGGTGGTTTGGTTTAACCGGTTTGAAAGTTCCGTTTTCAAATTTATCCGGCATAGTGTGGACAGGGCCTTAAGATAATATTATAAGAATAAGAATATCTTAAGTTAAAGCCGGTGTTTCGACCAATTTTGGCTCCAAATTCGTCTAAAAGACGTGCGCTGACGCCATAACCAATTTTTTCCCCATCCATCCTGATCCATATATATATATTGTGGTTCAATTTTATCCTTGGTTCAAATTTTATTTTCCTTTGTTTCAAACTCATTATCATGTTATTATCATATATTACCATACCCTAAAACAAAGGAAAATAAAATTTAAACCAAGGATGAAATTGAGCCACAACATATATACTGTAAACTTCCGTTTATAAGCCCTGGGCTTACACAACTTCTTTAAACCCCTTAAAAGGGGTTTTAGAAGGACTTACATCCCGGGGGAGTACAAACGGACTAAAAAAGCGTTTCAAAACAAGCCAGATAGCAGTGCTGATCAAAACAGTTTTTGAAGTAACTGGCTCTTTTAAACCTCAAGACGTCGTCAAAAATCAAATTCCTTTCAATACCAGGTAGAGGGGGGCTTATATCCGTGGGGCTATGATCTCTTGGTGGAGCTTATATCCGGAAGTATTTTGGTTGTTGTTGTTTCGGCCACAGTGGAACCTCAATTTAACGAACCTCTATATAACGATATAACGAACGCTCGAAAGAGAAGTCACCAATGATACCTAACCCTGCACTTTTAAAAATAATACTGAAATAATTGAAAGAATGACATGCCATTGTTTTCTACATCAAAAAACTCGAAAGTGAAGTTAAATCAAGCCACCAGATGCTAGTTAAGATCGTTTGGCCAAATGAACGATTTATTTTCTTCGATTGATCTTCAATGTTCAGGTTTCACGGAGTGCACTTCAATAATGATTCACAGAAGTTTTACAGTACATCACGATTCACGGACACCATAAATGGTCGATCACGGCGTCACAAAAATAAGCTGCCCCCCCCCCTTAACGGATAATCCATCCATAATAAGTATATCAATGGTACCATAAACTAAGCCCTTCTTGTTTTGTTAACTATTTTAGCCCAGTTTCTTCAATTCATTCTCATAATACTCGTCAATCACAGGTTGATAATCTGTTTGTTTAATCCGTTCATACAACTCAATGCGGCATCCGTTCTCTCAGTTACACTGGTCCAAAACTTTGGAATTCTTTACCTATTAATGTGAAGAAAATTAAGCCATTTTCCAGTTTTCGTCGACATATCAAGAATTCTGTGATTGATAGTTATCATTCTATTATTGATTCTTAATTAATGTTTTACGACTATATTATCTTTAACTACTATTTAATGAATGAAGTAATACTTTTTATCTAAAACAACTATTTTGTATCTATATTCCTTCTACTCATTTCTTGTTTGGGTCACCTACTCGGTTAGTTCCACGAACTATTTAGGTGTCCCAAACTCTGCACAATGAACCTACAATTGAAATTTTCTTTTCCTTCGCAATCTCTCGATTTTTCTTTTTTCTTTATATTTTAGGGCACTGATTTGTAAAATTAATTATTCTGTGTGTGAGTTTAAATAAAAATTGACTTGACTTGACTTGACCATCTCTAGTGTGAATACGGCCTATATGTCCTTGGGTATACCAGACACTCAATGAAGATGACTTAAATTTTCATTCTTGAGTAACTTTTCACTCTTTAAAGTGATTTCTTCTAAAACTGCTCATATTATTTCTTTTCAGTAAAAAGAAGAGATGACGCCAGATGACGGTGGAAGACGTGAAGAAAACACATAAAAACCTTTAAAACTTGTATCTAAGCCTGTAGCAATTTATGTACTATCGAATATATTATGAATAAAAGGTACTGTGAAATTAAAGCAAACAAGTCTTCACACTCTTCGCGAATATTCAGTAAACCCGACTACATCCTCTCCGAATCCATAGATATTCCACATATTCAAAACGAGAGTTCAGTTTTTCTTTGCCGTGGTTCTGTTAAATATAGCTTAAAAGCTCTTGCCAATAACTTTGAGATATTTAGCTCCCTGGTTAAATTGTCTCAGCGATTAGTTTCCGTGAAAGTAAGTTCCCGGTTCAGGTAGAGAATTAGTTGTAGACGGTTCACAGTCCCCTATTTTCCCGTAAGACCGTCGAGATCGAGCGCTTTGCGTTACTAGCCTGCGTTGCAAGCGTTTCCGCGCGAGTTCGTCAAGAAAGTTGGGACGAGAGCAAAAAGAAATAGATTTCGGGGGAGGGGAGGGGAGAGAAGGAAACTTCTTCTTTTCTCTTCTCCCCTCCCCCTCCCCCTTCCATTTTTTTTTGCTCCTGCCCTAACTTTCGCGCTATAACTAGCTTGTGACTAGCTTACCGTAAATCCTCTATTTGAGGTGGGGGGGGGGGGGGGGGGCTTAATTAATAGAGACGGGGGGCTTATTTAATTTAAAAACGACGATGATATCAATACACCGCGATAAAGAACTAGAATACGAAGTGGAAAAGTTCAAGTACAAGACGTTTTAGGTCATGCAGCCGAGGACTAGGATCAAATCCGATCTTCCATTTTACAGTCGTGATTAATTAATAAAGTCTATCATTTATTAGTGAAGAGTAAATAGGGGAGGGGAGGGGGGGTTCTTAATAGAGAGGGGCTCTTATTAGAGGGAGGGGGCTTATTTGAGACGGGGGGCTTAATAGAGGATTTACGGCATAACTCGACTGGAAACGCTTGCTACGCAGGCTATGCGTTACTTGCGGCCATCTTGGTTTCATATGTACCGAAGGAGCAGGCGTCGGGGATTTTAGGGGGTAACGCAAAGTCTTCCATCTCGACGGTCTCACGCAAAAAAAGGGAACTGTTGGTTGTAGTAATAATGACACCATCATACAAATGGCCTTTTAGAAACCAGTTTAGGATAGGAGAATTGTTATTCACTATTAGGACTCTATTAGGGCTCACACCTGACTGCATGCTTTTCGTTTTGTATACACCTACCAAAAGGTCCAAAAGGTTGAACGAATGAAGTTTACTTTTCAGTGAAAATTTGCGAACTACCAAAAAAAAAAAAAAAAAAACAGACATCTTTGTGCATAAATGCCTGAGATAATTAAACTCCGCGGCTAGATGGAAGCAACCACAAGTATGCGGAACCGGTTATAAATGTAATTAAAATATGCGGTATCGGTATTTAGTCGATTTTCGACGCGGTATTTCGGCATTTGCCGTTTTTTCGTACGGTATTGCGGTATTGGGTACCCCCCAATACATGTCCCCCTCCTTGACCCCTGGACAGGCTATCCCATTGCCGGCACTGCCCTAGTATCGTAAGTTCAAGGCCGATTTTCTTCTGCGCGGGTTTCGCTCCGCGGACTGTAGATGCGGTTATCATTAGATGCCATCGACCTCAGCCCCTTCGAATACCTCATGAAATTTACACAATGTAGTTTTCCGCTTTATTAATTAGGATTAAGCACTGCCTTTCATCACTTCTATCCAGCAAGTCCTCAGTGGTGTAGTGTAGTATACTGGACCATCTGGGTCCTAGGTCTGATGTCTTTCGTATAATTTTTTTCTTTCAAATTGAAGAGACTTGCACTTTCATGAACATTTCCAGCTTGAAACATCATCTAAGTGTGATATAAAGGCAGAAAACAGTCCTACCTTGTTTAAATTTCATGAGGGGAGAAAGGGGCTGAGGTCGATGGGATCTAATGCTTCATCGAGGTTTTTCGGCGTCTCCCGAGAATCGCGAACGTCAAGAAGTCACGTGACCAGGACCTTGCCGTCAGGTTTCCGGTTTGAGGTTCACGTTTGTACGGCAACATCACACTCCAGCGGTAAGTGATTTACCGCACGGTTCTTTGCACCCTAAAACATCACAATCCCACGTTTGAGAAGAAATACGACTTTTTAGAACTCTTTTGCTTATTGAATTCTATTTTAAAAATCCGTAATTTTGAAGCAAGAGGATGAATGATAACAAACATGGAAGCCGTGAGCCACCACCCGCGAATCAGAAGTCCCAAATATGGGCAGACGGGTAACGTGAAACCGTTAAGAGCAGTTTGTCGTAAGTTTGCAGCAAATGATGACTAAACCTATTAGCACAACGAGAACGCCAAAAAAGCAAATTATAGGTTTAACATGCAAAACAACCTTGCAGGTACTTTTTTGTACATTTCTGACCGTAACTGCACCACAACTAAGTGAAAATGCCTGATATCACGTTTTAAGGGAAAAAAAAAGCACAAAGACGCTACCCGTAGTCTAGAAACGTATGTATCCGTATGTTACTTGTGTGTATTCGTATGTGCCTGTATGTATCCGTGTGTTACTCGTATGTTACCCGTCTGGTGTTTCAGTTAAGATCTCAAACAGGCTCCCCTCTCTATTTTTCCAGCCATTTCATTTAATAAACGGTATGGTATTATTGAAAAGCCCAGTGAAAATTATTTCAACCAAATTTGTGCAATCTGCAAGTCTGACAATGGACAATGTTTAATACAAGTTTTCTGGAATAAGAATTAAAACGCTTTATTTTCGAGAATTCGTGGAATTTATGGACATTTTAGGAACTGCTTACCCTCTCACAAAGCAAAAGGACACAACAAAACATACTCAAACGCAGTTTTGTTGGTGTTTGTTTATTTTATTAATTCAGTACCTATTTCGAATTTCCTTCATTAGATCTTATTAAAGGCAGCGATATCCATGGATTGAACCTGGTCTTCAAACTTTGTTATCTCTTCCTCCAGAAAATCTGTGGAGATTTTGTCATCTTCGATCACACAGTTTATCTGAAGTTTTTTGACGCCATATGCCAGAGGTATCAGTTTGGCTGCACCCCATACGAGGCCATCAGCTTTAATGGTGCGAACAAGTCTCTCAACTTCCTTCATATCTAAAAAACAAAAATTGCCTTTCTAACTTGTTCAGGTTCAGGCCTACTTATTTTTCTTTCTCGCGCTCTGCGCTCGCCGATTTTTCGAAAAGAACGAAAAGAAAAATAAAACAACATTTGTGTATAGGCCAGGCCTACCTTGGCTACCAGACGTTTCAGTTTTTGTGTGCAGCGGAGTGCTTCAGCCGAATTGAAGTCACCTCGCCCGAAACCACAGTTACATCGAGTACCCACCCTAGGACTGCGTGCATCTCAACAACATAAATTCCACACTGATCGATGATGCAAATCAATGTTTACATTGTTTATAGTCCTGTAGTCATGGGGTTCCGAATGTAAATTTGTTTGATGCTAAGTTTCTCTGGTTATCGAAAGGTTTTTAGTTCTTCTGCAATAGGCCATTTTACAGTTGTGTGCTCAGTGCCCTGACCTTTGAATGGAAGTGAGGCTGGTGGTGACCTTGTTTTGTTACAAACCTTCTTGTTTTTTCATGTGTAAATGATCATGTTCACAGGCTTGTTAGCATGAGAACACCACGATTTGCACAAGAAAATGAGCAGGAAGGTTTGTAACAAAAGAAGGCTGTAAAAAAAAATGGCCTATTAAGCAGCAGCATAACTTAAAAGTTTCTTCTAAAACAAGAATATTCAGTATTCCATGAGTAATGAAGTTTTGTAGTAGATTCATCACATTCACATTTTGACCTCTGTCCTTCCGTCTGTCATTCATAAACAATTATAGCAAAAAGAATACAATTTTTTTGGCTATTGAGAACTCCTGACAAGACTCTGGACAGATCAGTGTTATGTCATCAGTATGCAATTTCTGTCATTGTCAAAATGTCCCTAGCAGGGAGGACCCACGTGAAAAGCGCAGGAGAGATGGTTGTTATTCGCAAGCTTATTAATAAACCAGAACCCCAAAACATTCCACTTCTCATCTTGGTGCCAGGCCTTTCTGAAAGACATGCAAAATTACCAACAGTTACTGATTTTTACATTCTGTACCTGTCTCATCGTCCCACGGTTTAACATCAATGAGGAGACTGGATTTGGCAATGACTGCTTTTTCTAAAGTAATAAAGGACATTGAAAAACAAAAACAAAAAACAGTTGAATATATCATTATATTGTGGTTCAATTTTATCCTTGGTTTAAATTTATATTCCTTTGTTTCAAACTCATTATCATACATTACCATACCCAAAAACAAAAGAAAATAAAATTTAAACCAAGGATAAAATTGAACCACAACATATATGTCTCATTATTATATTGCTGGAATTTTCCCAAATAGCACGGGTTCTCAATGTTTACTTTGAGTTCACACATCTGGGTTCACAGGCTATAGTGATCTGTAAACTGTGAATATTGACCAAGGAGAATTTCATGAATTTGTACACATAGATGTTGTCATCCTTGGCTTACTGGCTGGCCCCATGGGAAACTAACACTAAAATCTTACCATTTCCAGATGTAGATCGAGGCTCATATTCTTGCAAAACAAAATTAACTGTTCCTAGGGGACCAGTCAATGTTTCTTAAAATTCACTTGACTAATAGAAGACAAGCATTTACTAGGATGAAATGATATTATTTGAAGAGGTTATACAATGCAGAAGTGGAAAACAAACAAAAAAAATATTTGACATCTAACCTGAAAGCACAGATACCTTGATGAAAAAATATTTGTGTGCATCGATTGAACTACATAACAAGAATATTTACACCAACCTTTACACTGTTTGCTTGACTCACAGAAAGGGACTTAATTTACAAATCAGTTGAAAAACGTAATTGGAATAATGCCAGGTAGCGAATCCATGGAGTTACATGTTCAAGCTGGTTTATCGATGGAGCAGACACAGCTGTGACAACATGAATGTTAAGGAAGGGAGGTGAAAAAATAATGAGACTTCATGTAAATGCCTTAGGTTAACCTTTTTCAATTTGCCTGGCATACTTTATACATGTCAAATGGAGGGAGAGTTTAGCACTAGATCAGAAACTGATTTTTCATCAGAAAAGTTGTCATAGCTTACTTGTAGCCTTTTTTGCTTTGTATGCTTTTTCCCTTTCTTCTTTGCGCTTTCTCTCCTCTTCAGTTTCCTAAAATGCAAAGCAGAAATTCAATGGTCCTCCCAAATTATTTAGACTTTCTGACTTGCCAATACTCAAGACTTTGTTGTGAGTCTTGACTAGTTGCACACTCTCATGAGTTGACAACTGATTTCTCACGATAGAAACAGTTTTTGTAGCATCTGTAGGGTTCATTTCCAAGTTAGACAACAAAATGAGTAATAAACAGATACTTAGCAGTTGCGTTTGATTAGTAAAGATGTGGATTGCCTACTTGTTGCATTTGTTTACATTCTTCAGTCGACCATGACTTGCCACTGCCACTAAATACGTAGACTCACTGTTAAAATAAACCCAAATCTCTCATTTCAAGAGGCTGCCAACAAACATGTGCATATCAGCAGCGACAAAGAACTGAAGTCAATTGCCTACAAGAGTTTGGTTCGACCCACTGTGGAATACGCTTCAACGGTTTGGGATCCATACACCAAGCATAACAGGGATAGACTAGAAATGGTACAAAGCAGAGCTGCACGCTACGTACTACATCGCTATGAAAGAACTGCTAGTGTCATAGAAATGTTGGAACAACTTGATTGGGAAACTTTAGAACTGCATAGGAAGAAAGCAAGGCTAACAATGCTATACAAAATGCACTATAACCTAGTTGAGATAGACCATCAGAAGTATTTGGAGCCTGCTGGTCGCTCTAGCAGGCACATGCACAAATTCTCATACAAAGTCCCGGCATCTAAAACAAATTATCATCTGTTTTCTTTTTTTCCTAATACTATCAGGGACTGGAATAGCCTACCCCTGAATGTTGTTGAGGCACAAAGTGTAAATTCTTTCCGAGCTAAGCTAGACATGTTTTGATTGTTTGTATTTTATTGTTAGTATTTTTTAATATTATTTGTAAGGCCACTGTCCTCTTGCTAAGAATCATCTCATCGATGGAGAGCAAGTATTTGGAAAATAAATAAATAAATAAAGAAGATTGATGGTAATGTTACAATGTAACTGCTCCAGCTTTAAAACAACATGTGACTTCTATTACCCATAATCCCTGCTGGGATTTAAGACTACATTTAGGCATTGAAAGTGTTTCCTGATAGAAAAGATGGCAAGGAATGGCATGAATTGAAACAAGTTTCAAGTTTCAATGCTATTCCTGAAAAAAAAAATCACCAAAAAATATGAATGAAATTGTTGTGATACTTTCTTCATAACTCTACAGGAACATTTAAAATTGTGATTGGGTTAAGACACCAAGTAATGAATTCAGCACAGAATTGACCATAAACAGTCTTATCCTTGTGACATAAGCACCTTAAGGTTCCTAAAACATAATATAACCATAAATACCTCTTCAGAGTCAGAACCAAAGAGATCGAAGTCATCATCATTATTCTTTGCTGCACCATTTGTTGCAGGTCCAGCACCATAGCTCTGAAGGTCTTTTTTGACACCAGGAAATTTTGCCTTCTCTGCACCAAATGAGGTTATGTGATTGTACCATCGTAGAGCATGTGGCAGATCAGAGGGTGGGACCCCAGATAATGCTTCGTAAACTACAGTGTCTCCTTGGGATGGGACATATCTGAAATGACAAAGCATATGAGAGGGTGGACAAGTCAGCTTCCTTTCACCTGATTGTCTTTTAGAGGATATACAAAAAACGCTCTATTGGTTGTAAGGCTGGCGCAGCAAACCGCAAATTGTGTCCAAGCCTAGGGCTAGTGGATTTTGTGATCGGGCTAATGATAACTATTAGATTGACATTGTGTAACATGCAGAAACTATAAAATTCAAATTTAAGATGGCCTCACTCTGCAACTCTGCCCAATACGGGAATATAGTTTTACCTGTCTCGCCCTGTAAATTTATAAAGATGTAATGCCATCTCTGAATATATTAAAATTTAAGTTTTTAATGCATTTAAGTGGTTTCTCCTCAAAAAAAGAATTTAACTTTATGTTATGGCAGTGATTAATAGAGAAATTCTGACTAGCACAGACTGCTGTACATGAAAAAAATTGATAGATTTTTCAATATTATTAACAGTGAATGACTGGCCGAAGTAATTCCACTCCAGATGTTTTCAAAATGTTTGCAAACCTGACAAAAGAACAAATAAGTGGAAGAAAACTGGGCTTTAATCTATATGTAGGTTTTAAGAAACAAATGTTTTTGTAAATCAGTGACCTTAAGATACATGGTTTCTGTCTACGGGTACGGGTAGGCAAGCATGTTTGCCACTTTGTTGTATGAAAGGCAACCATTATTTCCCAGATGTAATAATGGCATTACTGTTGTACCTGTTTCTCCTGGGGAAGAGGCAAACTACCTGTATTTGTGGCTACACGTACACCATACCCGGAAACAGAAACGGTGTATCTTAAGGTCTTTAACATCAATCTAACATGCAGTACATTAACCCTTTAAGCCCCAGTATCCACATACAAATTCTCCAAACTGATCTCAATACATTTCGTTAAAGAATTAGTTGAGAGAATTTGTTCAAAGATCAAAGTATTTCCTCTTGGGTGATCATTTATCTCTTTACAGTGAATGGATAATTGTAAGGAGAAAATTGATCTTGGATGCTATTGGGACTTTAAGGGTTAACTTTGGCCCTTCTAGTGTTTTGTTCACCTTTTGTCTTTGTGCCAAAGCTGTGATCACAGAGACAAAAATCTACGATATTTACAGGTGAGGATTTGACTGTTTGTTCAAGAATGAGAGTATACAAGACCAGTCGACATGTCTAGCGAGTGAAGTTTTTGGCCAGTTACATTGCGATTCTGGTCAGACATTTTCTGCTGACCGACCGTTATTTTTATTGCTGACTCTAAAATTCAAGATGGAGGAAAGGGTATGATAAAACAATAATTATATGGCCTTTCATATGAAATGAGGAATAGTAATTATGCAGATCTCAGAGGGTGTGATCCACCAATTGCTATATAATATTATTCAAGACTAAGAAAAGTAAAACTTAATACTTTATTTAAGTATATAAGTGTGTTTAGAGGAAAATATAGAATATTAGGTTGCATTCTGTCTGGCCCTTAAAAATGGTTTGATCACACGCTTGAATATACTAAAAGACGGGGCATTTTTGATGTCGTTCGGTAATGAATTCCATATTCTAGGACCTTGAAACAGGATCGAAAATTTTTTAATATTTGTTCTACAGGTATGAGGTCGATAAAAGTCAGAGTATCTTGTTGAATATTGATGAATCTGGTTTCCAGTTTGAAAGATTTGAGTAAAAGAAATTTTGAAATTTCACATTTTAAATTTTATCATAGATATATGAATGAACAATCTTTAAAGCTTGCAAAGGGCTTTCGTACCATAACAATTATTTACATCTTCATCAAACTCGTATTAGTGCAATACTTTTAAGAATGTACAACTTTATACGCAAAGAAATTTAAGAAATGAAGTGAAGTATATGAAATAATTCATATTTGAACTGCAGTTGTAGATGAAAGTAAAGAATGATCATCGCAGTGAATTTTCCAATTTAAGCAATTGACCTCGCTCCCAATGTGTGGCTTCATAGCTCAGTTGGTAGAGCAACGCACCGGCAACGCGGAGGTCATGGGTTCGAATCCCGTTGAAGCCCTGATTTTTTTTTTCAGGCTTCTTCTTTCCAATTGCTTAAATTGGAAAATTCACTGCGATGATCATTCTGTACTTTCAAATTTAAGAAAGTTGTCTATTCGATCCCCTGTGATTACCTGAAAACATCCAGAGAAACTTCAAGGTTGAAGAATATAAGAAGGTAAGGTTTATCTTAAGTCTAGGTTCTAAACTTAAGCTTACTTTCCCTCGTGAACTGTACAAAAATTAAATTCTCGTGAAGAAATAGCTTATAACCTCAAATGCACGTGGACGAAACATAGTCCCTTTCTTGTAAGCATTTAATAGTGAACAAAAACATGATACGTACCCCTCGATGTAGCTGTTATGTTCTAAATACGTATTTAAGGCTTCCAAGCCTGACCTGTTCTTAAGATCACCAAAACCCATGTCTTTGATTTTCCAGTGAATTTTATTCGAAGCCGTTCTGCCACGGAAAGAGGAACGGGAAATCCCACAATGCAATTTTATTACTGCTCAGACTTGTGCCCAGTCTTCTACGCAGATAATGACACCCGTCCACAATGTTTTTGATAGCCTGGGAAGAAACTCTGCGGGTCAAATAGGAAAAATATCGGCGAGCGAACCCTTAACCCTCCTCATACTACACCTCTTTTCCTTTTCCCCCAATGCGGAGCCTGGTCCAAGACTACATTTTTGATAGGGACCAGTTAGGAATTACAATTATCTATCGTCAATGTTAAAAAGAGCGCTTTAAAATCTATAATGCTACCAAGTTTGAAAGTTGTACATTTCAAACAACTTCGCAAAGTGGCGAAAATTTACAGTTTTGTATTTAGTCTGCAAACTTGCAAGTTTATATGCTGCTGCAGTTCTACTAGCTTATTCCGCGCGGCCTACGCGGTTTGGGTCGCTTGGTCCGTGTAAGTCTTTGAGAAATGCATTTACCAAGAAGACCTGGGAATGCGCCGTCGCCATCTTACGGTAAGAGGAGGTTGATTTCTACACAGACGAAGAGAGCCAGGAGCTCTCCTACGCCTCCCTTATCCTCCGTTTTAACCGCGCACTACTCGGGCTATTTAACAATTATTCCTCGAGCCCGAATGGGCTCCGAGTCAATAACCCATGAGGCCGAAGCCCGATTGGGCTATTGACTCAGAGGCCATGAGGTTGAGAAGAATAATTGTTTTAATAAAATCCAACTAGTTGGTCAAAAATATCGAGACAAAACAACTTAAGCTAGCAATACGCGATTCAGCCGCCATTGTTTTGGTTTTCAAAGCCGGCGCTTTTCGCTACTAGTGAGCTATAACATATAGCCTAGTAGTAGCTCAACCAGTCAGAACGCAGCATTGATAATAGACCACTAGTTGGATTTTACTGTGTTTTAACAGGAGATTTATCAAATTTCCAAACAATGGGAACTGCTACCAAAATTGAGCCGCACAGATGGAGAAAGTTGATGACCATTGAAACGGATTGCATATTGAAAACCTGTCGTTAGCCTAACATATTTCTCCAAGTTCATTTTTGTTGTTTGCAACGTTTGAAAAAATGCTTGTTATTGGGAGACATTTGTTTGACACGAAGATGTGATTTCAACATTCCAAGTAATTTCACTAGTTCCATACCGTATAAGGGCATGTAATTGCCATTATTTAAAGCTGAATCATTGGATAATGCAATTCTAGAGCGCTGATTGCCTTGGCGATCATGGTATATGAGCCATTATACCATGCTCTCCGAATGTGGTAACTGTACGCGTCTGCTCAAAATTAAAAACAAACTAAAACTCGGTTGTTTTTACGAATAAAGTCGGGAGGAATTCTGGATATTTTGTGGGGGTTTTAATAAAACAATTATTCCACTCGCGCTTGTTGGATATGAGATGATTATAGCCAACTCGGCGCAACGTGCCTCGTTGGTTCCCAACCATCTCACATCCAACGTGCACTGAACTAGCCAGCCATGACACACCTCCTTTCAGCAAGAAATCAATTTCAGGCAAATAATCTTTACTCAGCAAGATTTTCAGTTTAATATATTTTGATCTAGTTAATCGTGAAAATCACGACGTAGTTGCCAGGAGTGATCCCAGCTAAATAGCCTTTCCTTTTTAATTACTTCACACATAAAACTATTGCCGCTCAATCGAAGTCTATTAAAAAATAAATATATTATTTCCTTTACAAACAAAATCAATTACAGCGGTCTTCGTCTGTTTACTGTCCTTTGTAGCATAACGTAGTGTTTTAAAGTCCTTGAGTTGCGCATCTCTTGGCTCCAGTAGTGGGCACGCAAACAGTTCTGTAGTTCTGGAAGTTCCGTTAGCTAGTTTATCAGATTCATCAAAGCTTGGTTTGAACAAAACGCCTACGACCACTTCGATATTTACGATAGCTGAAATCCACATTAAGCGATCGCAACGATTAATTGGAAGCCAATCTTCAGTAGCAACGATTACTTAAAAGACTTCGATACTGTTTTAAGGCTAATTTTTTACCGGGCCCAGTTGTTCAAACGCTGGATAGCATTATCCATTGGATAAATCACTATCTAGTGGATAAATATTACAGAAACCAATTGCGCTATCAAGTGAAAAGAGATTCGTCCGGTTGATAGCTTTATCAGGCGTTTGAACAACTGGGGCCTGGTCACTAGCCAGTTGCATGGAAACCACGCTGTCAAGTCACGCAAAGTAAGTGGCTTGCTCTTCGCACTTCTTGTAACAGGAATTAAATTTGCTTATAATATGTTCAGGTGAAACAAGGAAAGAAAATATTATGATACAATATGAAAAGTGGTAAAAATTATGTACAAAGAAAAGTCGATAAAATGATGGTAAATTAAAAGCCATAGTCTGGACACACAGTATAGGTTTCCAACGTAGAGTTTGAACAACTGACAACTATTTGAGTCTGGACGTTATGACCATTGTCTCCAGTCATGTCACACAATATTGTTAAAAACTGGCAGAAACCAGCTTGTCAAGTTTTCACAACGCAACAATAAACCGGTAAGATAGGTAACTTTGTTTTATGTAGAGAAAGCCTTGAAAAGTGAGAAATCGCTTTTTTTTCAGGCGAGGGTGCTGACATTTCCTGTTTCAGTTATGGAGATCCATTTTTCGATTGTTAGTGTTTTCTTCGCTCGCTTATACTTGGAAAATGCCTCTTTCAAATCCACTGAACCAAGGAAACTAAGTAGGTCGATTCTCTGCACCTAATCCAAGCTTCTTTGGCAAGCCTAAGAGTAGCCATAGCAACATCAAGACCAGGCTTTCCTTGGCATCATTTGGATGTCGACGGTTAGACGTGTTCCTCATCACTCGTCACCAGTCCCTCACGGACGAGCACCGCCGTTACCAGCCTGGGACCTTTTGATGTAGAGGTTAAGAAGTTTCATCTTTGTTCCAGACAGTTCAGCCAGATGTGGCATCAAGATGTCCTCCCCTACGACACCGTGAATCGCCACCAGACAAAACACACTAGCCTTGCGGACACTACTCTCAACATGATCATAGCACTAAAAGATAGGAAAAAGTTGACAAAGTGTGATAATTATTACTAATTACTCCCAAAAGCACCGCAGTACTTATATTCAAATTTTCGACTTCAGTGTCGGAAGCGGCGATAGTGTAAAACGATCTCTTGCAAGATGTTTATAGTGCATTTCTCTGGGCCGGGTTGTTCGAAGGTGGGTTAAGATAACCCAGAGTTAGTGCGAAATTTGAACCCAGATATGAGAGCGTAAAAAGCAAATTCAGTTTAATTCTCTTTGCCTACAATTTGATGATTGGATACTCTAAAAAAATATAGAAAATCATCTGAGAAAGTGCTTTTGATGAAAAGAAAAAGAAGCCCTGGTTAAAATTTAACCCTGGGTTAGCGCTAATCGGCATTCGAACAACTGGGCCCTGACCTTTAAGTTGTGTAAAGATATGAAGTGCACGTGAATGAGAGAACAAGGACAAATACAGCGATAACACTGATCAGTATTTGTAAATGAATGTACTTAGAGTTGCCAACTGTATATCACGATAAAATTTAACGCCACGTTTCACAGCACGATTACCGGACGCAGGGGACAGGATTCAGAGGAAGTAATTATTCATCATTTTTACATTGCCCATAATACATCTTGTTTACCACCACCCACCGAAAAAATTGGATAACCACTGTTTGCTCCTGAGTATCACAATCGTCTCACGAGAAATTAAGAAAATGCTCATGCAAAATTTTGGAGGGTAAACAGTGAGTTCGAGAGAGGGAGCAAGTAAAAGAAATGCATGAAATTAAGAGATTTAAAAACTGAACTCAAAAAGCAGAAACCAGAAATACAACTTTACCCGCATGAGTCCAGGCACGATTTCTCCTAAGTTTTCCTCAACCGTCTCGCTATCGATATCTTCCACAACCTGCAAAAGATTTATAAATTAAATGAAAATTCGGATCAAGTAAGGGTGCTGGAAAAATGTTCACCTACCCCTCCCCTAAGCCAACATTTTGCCCTAAGTGAGAAGCAAATGATAATGTTGGCTTAGGGGAGGGGTAGGTGGGCAGTTTCTTAGAAACCTTAATTGATCCGAAAAATTCTTCTAGGCTACTCTAAGTGGGAGAAAGGTCGAACTCTTTCACAAACACTGGAAAACTAAAAAAATAATTCTACAACAGCGATACCTTAATTGTCATTTTAAGAGCGGCCAGATTGACCGGGAAGTCCGCATCTTTGAGGACTGGGGCCAAGGCCTGCAGGCACACCTCAGGTGGTAGAGACTTTGCAATCGTCCCAGCAACCTCTTCGGCGACCCGAGCAACCTGCAAAAAAAATAATGAGTTGATTTCATTTTGCAAACTCAAAATTGTCGATTAAAGCTAACAACCAATGGTTTAACTGCAGGAAAAAACTTCCAGCAACAAGGCAAACCCCTGTTTTAAAGTTCGAGACTGAAAAAATTCAGTCACGTCTATCTGTAGACCTTATGAGTCGAAAACTACAAACGAGTTGTTGTGCATCTCGTTAGGGATACTTGAAAGTCAACAACAGGCTCTGAAACAAGTTTGGACGAAATCCGTTTGAATAATATGTAACAAGTTGACAATATTGGAGAAATCATAAGAAATCCCATTTTTCGGACCCTGCCCAATGTAAAGGGATCTTGTATGATACGGTCTTATTACTCTTGCTACTTTTTAAACCTTTTTCTTGCTTTACCTCTTTCTGGGAGTCCTTATGTGCAATAAGAACTGTTTCAATCATTTTTTGATTTGGTCCGCTCAAGGCATGGGGCTTAGTCCGTACCAGATCTCTTACAACACGAAGAGAAAGTAGTCGTATGGAAGGCTGAAGAATAAATAACAAAAAATAATCAAGTCAGCGCAAAGAACGGATTTTCCTTGCATGTTCTCTTTCTTTAAGTATAGTAAAAACAAAGTTAAATTGAATTGTATCCTTCTACGCCCGCTAGCCAAAGTTCCAGTATCTAATATTAAATCGATGACCAAATCTTGGGAGAACATAGAAGCCTTTGGCTCTCTGAGATCTCCTCCCCGCACAGTATTTGATCTTTTTATATTACGTATTTTACGTAACTATATTTTAATTATGGAATAATTCTCAAAATGTAATCTTACGAATGAAGTGGTGGTGTAAAGAAATAAAAATAAACAAATTAATAGAGGATATTACATGGCCGCGCGGAGATACGAAATTTCTCTTCGAGTGTTGAAAAATATTTCACGAGTGAGCGCAGCGAACGAGTGAATTATTTTTTTCTACACGAGAAGAGAAATTTCGTATCTCCAAGCGACCATTTAATGTTCTATTTATTATATAAATACCAATGAAATACCAAACCATTTTATTTAAATAGTTTTTGGTCTAAAAGGTGCGGTTTATTATGAAGCAATAGCAACGGTAATATTTCGCGTGAAAGCTCACTTGGTATTTCATTGGTGTTTACACAATAAAATCTACATAGTATTACCTCGTCATCGCCAATGTTCTTCAAGACTAAGGAGAGCAGAATATTCAAGTTTTCTTCCCAAAGTTCAGGTGCCTCATCACGGGCCATTTTCAGTAACTCTCCCAGGGCCTCTTTCTTTTCCTCTGTCTGCATACCCGAGGGTGCTCCTAGTGGGACCATCAGAGGAGAAAGACCATCGGCGTTTTCAAAAGAAACATCTGAGACGATAAAACAATGTGAGTGAGTTTTTAATTCAAACGTTAAAACCTCCAGGAAAGAATAAAAGATCTGGAGCTATGAAGCAGTTTCTTCAGTGTATACAACTAACATGGCCTAAAAAAAGTTCATTTGCTAAGCCGGATGAAGATAGCCCATGATAAAAAAGAAGACGCTTACTACTTTACCGTTGTAACGTCTAGCAGTTTTAGTCCCTTCAGGTTTTTTTAGTGCAGTGAACGCTAGAAAGGCACCTCAGCGTAACTAATACTTTTTTCAGGAAGGAGGGGCGGGGGGGGGGGGTGGGGGTGGGGGTGGTGATTAAGGTTGATCATCTGTGACAACCAGATCACTGCACAAGACTATCTAATAAGCCCAGGTGTTTGGCGTTTTCCCGCCAAAATGACGCGGGTTCACACGCGCGCACTACTTAGTATTACAACCTAAAGGTTTCTAAGATCACAAAGCCGAAATAATATCACGCAGGTAATGCTAGTACCTTTATCAAACTGGTCATCACTGTGATCCATTCCCTCTAATGAACGATCAAGCTCGTCCTCCACTTCACCGTTCTTCTTCCGACCAGCGGTAAGAAAACCATTCATTTCCGGTACCTACAAGTTTAATAGAAAAATTTTAGAGGAAGTGCCAGTCTCTAAACAGTGAGATTTCTTCACATTTTACTAAACTACAGTACATCAACGCATGGGATCGAATTTACGTCAAAAGGATGGAGCAAGCGACGTTTCTTCGTGTGTTCTTCGTGTGAAGATGTCCTCTGACGACAGGCTTACTTAGTGAGGACGGAATTGTTTCCGTTGAGGAAAAAGGCTTTCGGTCTGCATCAGCAATTTCCCATACCGTAATCTTGAAACTCAAAACACGTTATCGCATGCCGGGTTGTGAAAATTGCAACATTTCTGTCAACAACGGAAAGTATTGCGTCGGATTTCAGCCCTGTGATTATTAATATTTCCAAAATAGCGTACCTAGATACCAACTTTGGCCTTTGTTTTCTCGGCTTCTATTTAAGAAAAATGTTTCATTTATGGATTTGAGTTCAGGTTAAGAGCACATTTGAAATAAGCGATTTTAAAAGCACGATCATTTTTTGACTTTATAGCGGTTCTAATACCTTAACCCTTTAATCCTCAGTATCCACATACAAAATCTCCAAACTGATCTCCATACATTTCCTTAAAGAATTAGTTGAGAGAATTTGTTCAAAGATCAAAGTATTTTCTCTTGGGTGATCATTTTATTGATTCTCATAACTTATCTCTTTACAGTGTATGGATAATTGTAAGGAGAAAATTGATCTTGGACACCTACAGTTGGTTCCTGCCTTTCGTTACTCCTTTTATTTGAGTCTCTAAAAGTTGGTGCCGGTCGCAAAGGTTTCTGTTTGAAGAGAGTTTACTGCACTTGGCATTAAATCTTCTTAATATTTAAAATGCGGCTACACGTTTCTCATTGATTTTCTTACCATGTTTTGTTTACTCACTGGATGAAAGTCATTCTGTTTATCTTGGTATTGTCTCGGATCGTACTTCTGTCCGGCGGGTTCACCCGAGGCTGGCGGTCCAGCCGCGCTTGCTCCTCGATGGTGGCTTTCTGTATTCCCGGATGCGACGTCATCACTATTATACCCGGATGACACACTTGGCGCGTCTTCCGGCTGGATTGAAGCGGCGTCCCTACGGTGGGGAGGTGGGGGAGATGTGTACCTTCCGTCTAGGGACTCGTTGGAGCTTAAAGGTTCAACTTCATTGCTGTTATCACGCTGTAAGGCAGGCGTGTTTGATCGCGGAGAAAACCCAAACCTGGACTGAGCGCCTCGAGGACTCTTCGTAGGCGTGGGTATCTTCGTGTGGTGGTCGGGGGAGCTCGGTTGATCGGCACGGTTTTCGTCCTTTGCAGGGGACACGCTTTTCATGGATGATGAGGACAATGTTCTGTAGCCAAGTCTTAACCTGGGTCGCTCCTCTACTTCATCGAAATTAGACGAAGATGACGACGGAGATCCGCGACCCGCAGCAAAAGGCTGTAGAAAACAAAGGCAAGTTTAACAATAACTAACAAAATTTTGTAGCGTTTATGTACACTCTACATTTGGGCTAGACATTTTGAAGCATAAACCAGAAATTGCAGCAGCTGTACAAACACTAGAGCAAGCTGGTGCTCCTGCTTTGGACTCTAAAACAAGGGGCTAAACTCGCTTAATCCCTCGGTGAATTCCACGCCTGTAAACTGACAAGCATGCCAGAGCCGCTCTGACAAACCCAAGAAAAATACCTCAATGCAAAATAAAATAACAATAGGCCACTTCCGAGTTCCAAAAACCCTCACTTTCAAAAATGAGACCAAATGCACAACCTTTCTTGTGAAAATGAGTTTTATTTGCTTAAAAAATGAAAAATCATTCCCCTCGTTTTGATACAGAGGCCTGGGGGAACTCGGAAATGGCCTATTTAAAATCAGAGTCTAAGGCCCCGTTTATATGGAGAATAGTTATCCCTGGCCACCCACCTACCCGAAATGTTCCAACGCGATCTCCTTACAAAACAAGTTGGCTCGGCTAGAAGGGTGCCTCGGCAGCTAGGCGGGCCACCCTTTTTTTCGACGATACGGTAACCCTCCTAGCCGGGCAGACCCACTTTCCTCCGTATAATTATTTGACTCGTCGTTTCAGGTATGGTCTTGGTCCGTGCAAAGGGGTCAACTTTTTTCGCAAACAAACGCTTGCCAAAGTGAACTCGGCTGGGAGGGCGAGCAACGTTCCTCCATAAAAACGGGGCCTAACTGATTGTCTGAGTGATAACTGACAATTGATCTGGGTTATTATTCTTGTTCCTTCGAAAGAAGACGATACTGATTTTAACACATTAACCATAATACCTCTGAACCTTGGCTGCTGCTCTTCAGATGATTGTGAAGTAGCTTAGTAGCACCGTCCTACAAAAAAACAAAAAAAAAAACAAAACGCATTACAATCATTTCTCTTAACGCATTTTTATGTGACGATAATTGTATCTTAACACGAGAGTACTTATCAAGGGAATTTTTTTTTAAGTCACAGCTATTATACGTGGTCATCCGAGCCACACGAAGGTTTATAAGCTTGCAAGGCAACGGCAGTAACTTCATTGTTATTTTTAAGACCCTGAGTATTGGTTCGGCCCAAAGGATCGAACCCACGACCTCCCGCTCAGCAGTCAAGCGCTCTTCCGACCGAGCTAATACTGTGTATTCCCTCAATGGCTACATAAGATGAAATACATAAAATGCACACATTACGTTTCAGGTCAATAATGTATATCTTGAGTTACCTGGAAAGATTTGGGTAGAACTGTTAGCATCATACTGAATTCTGGAGTGTTCAACTCAAACAAAGCCACAATGACAGCCGCTGATTCCTAGGGACAAATTAGGAGGCAGTCAAAATGAATTAAAAACAAAACTCTGTCACATAAAACAATCATCCGAGGAGCAAGCGGGTCAATTTAGGTTTCTGGGAAACTGCCCACCTACCCCTCCCCTAACCCAACATTTTTGCCCTAAGTGAGAAGTGTAAGTATTAATTTTGACTTAAGGGAGGGGTAGGTAAGCAGTAAGTGATCCAAGCAAGCGCCCGAGTTATAAAACTTTTACTTTACAATTTCACATCAAACATTTCGCACTCAACCTCGTGTTTTGAAAAAAAAAGGTTGGAAAACTCCATGAGTGGATTAACTGACATAGATAATGAAATGTGAAGTGCATACTTTACGAGCGCCTAGGACCTGTATTTCCCTGAACAACTAGCTCAGTCGCCAGGGAGGCTATCAATCCAGTGCACGGGTCTTCAAGATAAGTGCAGTTTTTTTCTAGTACCCGGTGCGCACATGTCTTTGCAAAAATTCCTGTTTACATTCTATTTCATTACTGTTTACACTTTATTTCGGGTGACACGAGTACTTCTTACCTTTCTGACGTCTACGCTTTTCGGCTCAGTCGTCCAAGTGATTATCCGCGAAACCGCCAACCGTGTTTCTACGCCGTATTAAGGCTATAAAAACGTTCTCAACAAGTCTAGTTATATGGCTTCTGTTTATCTTCGGGTTTTTAGCTTATTCTATATTCTTAATTGATATTTTCTTCCTTTGACATTTCTCATAGTTTTTAATCAATTAAGTGGGATGCGGGAGGGTGTCGAATATTTCTTACATGACATTCCCGGATATAATCATTTTCATATATTTTACTCATTTTTAATCTTTTTAAATTATTTTTATTGTCATGCGTTTTATCGGACACTCGAAGCAAGCCCATCCCACGTCATTACATACCGTATTTATTCGAATAAGCGCCCAACCTCGAATTAGCGCCCACCGCGATTAAGTGCCCATCCTAAAGGTAGAGAAAGTTAATAAGCGCCCAGCCTCGAATAAGCGCCCACCCCACCCCCCTCCCCCTCCCACTCAAACTCAAATAAGCTGTATCTGCTTCTCAGGCGACTAACCCATTTGCTGACGTGCCATGTCGGACATTGAGGATATATAGAGGATATTACATGGCCGCGCGGAGATACGAAATTTGTCTTCGAGTGTTGAAAAATATTTCACGAGTGAGCGCAGCGAACAAGTGAAATATTTTTTCAACAAGAGAAGAGAAATTTCGTATCTCCGCGCGGCCATGTAATATCCTCTATTTATCACATTTAACAAGGTTTTACAAAGACGGCGGTGCCGGATAAGTCATACGTGATTGATAACAAATCTTTGAAAAGGATACCACCAGAGTTGGTGAAATCGCTTGGATCCATCAAACTAATAAGACCTTGTAAATACTGCAAAATAGCTATCTTGACCTGCAAAACAAACGGAAGATGGTAAGCAGGAAGTAAAATACCACTATCACAATATAAATATGACCTAACAACGAGGCTTAATATGATTATCCCTCAAACACGAGTCGCTAAGCTGCTGACATCCGGGTATTTAACACTTACAATATACCCTCCCCTCCCCCAATAACCTCTTTATCTAAAGCACGTTACAAAACATTTGAACAATGACGTGCTGCACCGGTAAAAAATTCAGAAACAGAAGAGTAAAAAGACCTTGAAGTACGTTCATGCACCATTTACCTTGAGGTTGGGAGTCTGGGTTTGATCAGTGATGAATCTGGTTAAAATGCTGAACTGAAGGTCATAAGGGAAGGAATCTCTGAAAAGGAGAAGAACAATAACGAATTAGCTGTTTCTTCCCGAAATCCAACTAACGTACGAAAGGACACGACCCTAAAGGTTAACAAGTTAAGTTAGTAGTTGGAACTAACGTCTCGTCATGTGGAAATCTCCTTTCGTTTGAAGTAAAATGTTTAATGTAACCCCTTTTGTGACAACACAAATATGAATGTATATATTTTCCGGGGAAATTCCTGATAAAGGAACATCTATAAATGGTGATTACCTACTGTACGAAAAAAAAAAAACATAAAAACGACTAACTGGTGGTTATTAGAATCGCATTATTAACTGTCTTTTGAGACATGAGACATGCTGACCATTTAAATGAAAGCTACTGAGCAGTACTTTCCTGTGGTACTGTTTATTATGCTGTACAAGTTGGTTCTAACTTTTGAGTCTGTGGATGAAATCCTAAAATGTGGCCATTCAAATGAAAGCTACTAAGCAGTACTTTTTATTACGCGACAAGGTGGTTCAAACTAAGCCATGGAATATGGCTTGAACAAAGTGGTCGCGCGTGACTTAACATGAACGCCATCTTAAAAAAGACGACACGAGGATGTCGAAACGTCAACTTAACAGCCCTGCTTGAAAGTTTTAATTTGTTTCTGTGATGTAAATTTATTCTTCGAATTCAACATGATGTTTATCTCTCCTGTTAAGCCTCACCTGATAACATCCAACACTCTAACAACCTTCGACTGTAGAGAATTTAGGAGCTCTGTGCCAAGCTTAGTGAGAAGGCGTGACAACAAAACGAACAACCAATCGTGAAGATCCACTTTATTGACGACTATGAAGTCACACAATGCGTCCAAAAACAAACTGTAAACCTGCAGAAGAGAAAAAAAACACAGACAAACGAAGTTAGCTAATCTAAACGATAGTCGGGGTGATTTATGCTTTACGGCTGCTTACTCTTTGTAATGGGCTTGATATTAGCCACTTTAGAAACAGAAGGGAACTGGCGCCCGTTTCTCGAAAGTCCCGGTAACTTTTCGGGCCCGAAACCAAATATTCAAATCGAAATATAAAGAATAAGAGCGCGAGTCCTGGCTAGCAAACTAATCCATTTTGTTTCATTAACTGATAGTTTTATCATGTTACATGCAAAACTATTGAAACCTCGATCTTTAATGAAACCGGAGACAGCTTACCGGGCCCGTTAATTATCGGGACTTTCGAGAGACAGGCCCCAGGAGCCGAAATGCGTCCCGCGATTGTTTCTGGGATCGTTACTGGGAACGCGCCGGTCAGCTTCGGTCAGCTATCGGCCAGGTTTTTCATGTCCCTAGGGACAGCCCCAGAAGTCAACTTGGTCAGTTTCCTTTAAGTTTCTTCAGTTACAAAAGATTTTTTCACCCACTTTTTGAAGCCCTATCTCTTGATTGGATATTTTTTGTTGCAATTGGTTTATTTACCGTTAACTTCTAAACAGCAACGATAAATCGGACCAATTCGTGTTAGATCTGATGCACAACACGCAAAAACTGAGGCGTAAAGGGAAATGAAGAAAATTAATCGCACGTAGTTCCTCATAAAAAAAATTACATAACTTAAAAAATGCAGTTTATTTGAGTGTCAATGTATTTAGCATGAAAGTACTAATTGGGGACATTATATTTTACGTCTCCAGCTGGAGACAGGACCCCCATTTTACGTGGTCATCCGAACCGCTAGTCTAGTCGAGTCTAGCCTCTTAGAGTGCAAAGGAAGAACATTCATTTCCCAGTAATTTTAACGCCTTGAGTATTGGTCCGGCCCGGGAATCGAGCCCAAGACCTCCCACTCTGCAGTCAAGTGCTGTACCAACTGAGCTTATCCTGCCGCGGGAGAAATCTTGGTGTAACGTTTGTTAAATTGAAGTCCGCTGACACTCCGGCCATCTGTATGTGTGTACTACCGTTATAGCGGCTGCAAGATTCCTTGACTTTCAACAACCTAATTTGTAAACTGTTCTGTGCTTTACCTTGTTGTGAGGATCAAAGAACAACCGCGTGAGACAATCCTTTATCCGCCCCAGTTCCACTTGGCTAAGGGAATAAACATTAACTTCATTAAAAAAACATTCATCAGAAACGCCCACGAGAAAAAAACTGAGAAGTTTTTGAGTGTTTGACTGCAAAAATAGAATGTCATATGACGACACCATCCTTAAGCCGGGTAAACAGTAGGGTACCAGTATAGTGACAACAGGGTAGCAATATGTTAACAATCAGTGGGAAAAGTATGGCGACAATATGGTAAAACTGTTGAAACGTTAAGGAAACAGCATAGTGAAAGGTTGACACTGTAACACAATGGTAAAAGTCACTTTGAGTTAACACTAGAGTAATGGTATATACCAATGTAGTAAGGGTATAGTTACTAGAGGACAATATTGGAACAGTAGGGTCAAGAGTGTTGTTACAGTCTGGGAATATTAGAGTATCAGTATGATAACAATGCAGTGACAAGCAGAAAGACTTGTAAACAAACCTGAGGACACCAGAGTTGAGAAGAAAGCTTTGTAGGCACACGACTCCATCCCGCCTGTCCGACCACACATCACTGCTTGTTAAACGAACTATCTCCGCCACCTCCTGAAAATCGAAAATAACATTTAACTATTAGAGTGGGATTCAGGCGAACGAGAGAAACTTAAGGGCTTGAAAAACGAAAAAACAAAAACAATAACAAAACAAAACAAAACTGCTTAGGGCACGGCAATTCAAATTAGACATGACAAAGGCCCAGCATCCACAGATATAGATTTTTACATAAATATGAACACCAGTTTGCTTGTTTGTTTGTTCACTGCTGAGTGTTAAAGATCTGTTCAGTACGGATTTAACACGCTTATAATCCGTGACCAGTCAGAATACTCAAAACATTTTTTTCGGCCCTTCGGGGCTCAGTTTGGTCTAAAAACGGGGGGGGGGGGGGGGGGGCGGCCCCCCGGGCCCCTTTCCTAGATCCGTCACTGTTCTGTTCTACACGTGATTTACACGTGTGATTTGCACGTGCAATGCAACAGTACCTTGTAAATTTGCATACACTGCACGTGCACTTCGTACAAAACACAAAAAATTACGCAAAAGTGAGGTTTAACCACCCAAACCGCAGTTTACAGAATATAATGGTATTTTCCGCTCTGGCAAACAGACTAGCGTAAGAAATTCAAATGCTTAGTCTTCAAGCGCAAAGTGGTTTTAGAGCTATTCACCCGTCGACGCCACTACGAAAGCCCCAGAGGTTTTATTTTTGTTTTGTTTTTCCGAGAAACTAACTTCTTCATTATGTGTTTCTTTAAGTTTGCTTATTGTTAACGTTTTGATCGCGTTCACGCATAACCACTTAAAGGTCGTGTGAATATCGTTTTTCAAGATCACTACTGGCTGTGTTGTTTAGAAAACGACCTCAACAGTAAAGCTCTCTTCAACACGATATGGTTTCATCGACCACCACAAAAACACCCACGCCGAACCTCTTGGAAAAGGATCACGTAGCAATTGAAAGTTCGCTCGGCTTTTCATTCACATTTCCTTTAACGCCATCTTTAAAACGACAAAGGTTTCTTCATCATACCAGCTTATTGTCTGTTTTTTTGGAAACAGCTTTAAATTCGGCATCTGAAACTGCTAACGAAAGGATTTTTCTCACTGGAAAGCCAAGAAAAAGATTCAATTGGACACACCATTATACGTACATTTCACTTATCCGTTAACATACCGAAATTACGTAATCTCCCTTAAGTTTTTTCCCGCTAGATAATAGATAATAAGATGATAATTTACATAAATATAACTTACACTAAAATACAATTCTGCTCTAGTGGAGCAAACAAAAAATACAAGAACGATTATTTTGAATGGTTCAACGAAAATAACTACTCACTATCCTTCTAAACGGATTCGTAAATGATACGCTTTGCCCCCGACTGAGATGGAATTGCTCAAAAAATGGCAAATTTGCAAACAAAGTCTTTTTGTAATTTTGCAATCAAAACAAGCAGATTTAAGGTGTGAGCTTTTCAAAAAAATCGACACTTCGAAACTTCAAAGGGAAATTGCACGAAAACGATTTTTTTGTTGTTTACTGAAATGACAGCGAATTTGCACAACAAAATAAAGAATACTAGAGGAAATACCGCTCCCTAGCTTTCATTTGAATAGTCACCTTTTAGGATTTCATCCACAGACTCAAAAGTTAGAACCAGCTTGTACAGCATAATAAACAGTACCACAGCAAAGTACTACTCAGTAGCTTTCATTTGAATGGTCACACTTTGGGGTTTCATCCACAGACTCAAAAGTTAGAACCACCTTGTACAGCATAATAAACAGTACCACAGGAAAGTACTGCTCAGTAGCTTTCATTTGAATGGTTACACCATAGGATTTCATCAACAGACTTAAAAGTAAGAACCACGTTGTACACCACAATAAACAGTACAAAGGGAAAGGGCGTAGCATTCATTTAAGTGCTGAGACCATAGGGTCTGAATCATAGGATCACAACAGACCCAAAATGAATTCACCCCATTCTTTTACAGTCAAGATTGACATATTAAACTTTGGCCCTGCTCAACGATAGGAGAAAAAGAAAGCTCCATTGACACTTTTAAGAGCATCAAAGAAGGCCTACTTTGACCTACAACTTAAAAGAACGAACGCTGACTAACAAGTTAAACATTGAACGAAGAAATTGAGCTCGACCTGTCCAAAAAGTCGATATCACTCAGTCATCATAGACAAACTGAGGTGTCTGGCAAAGATTAAAAGTTCCGCCAAGAAGTAAACTTCTAAAATAGAAAGATGCACCATACGCAAAAATGAATTTCATGGGAAGATACTGACGTTTGTTTGTAAAAACAAGCGGGATTGAATGTTATTTTCCTCTCGTATAAGTACTGAAATACCCCAAAAACAGCGCCATAAGTTATGATTATCTTGAAATGGAATGATTGTGAAGGAATATATTTTCCGCCTCAGTTAGGAAAGGTTTCCAATTTCGCGTCCGTGATGTCATTTGCGAAAACTACGGAACACTTATTTATCAATTTGAAAATTTACGACAGAGCTTTTGATATGTTTAAGCCATACTTTAAAATTAAAAACAGCAATCAGAAGAGATCGAAAGACCACACTCAGTCATTTATCCGGTACGAAAAATTATATCGAACTCTGCCGAAATTATTCTTAAAGCACAAAGCAAATAAAAGTAGTTGGAAAATCAAGTAAATGCTAAATTCTAACTGTGTTCCTCCTCACAATGAACGCAATTCATGATTTAAGCAGGTCACAGCAGTTTACCTGTCGGAATAAAATAACATGGCTTGGACGAATATGGAGAAGAATCCCTTTTCTTCGGCAGTACTTGAACCAGAGCCATTCCTCCCTTGGATTACCAGGGAAAACAGTTTTTACTATATAGCGCTTGCAAACAAAGACATCAACTCGACGCCGATGACACGGATATGTAGGCCAAAGCTTCGTCTTCGTTCTCATTTTTGACAGCAGCTTTCGCTAGAGCAAGCCGGAGTTTTAGCAGGTCTTTACGTCGTTTTTTCCTCCATAGGATTCCAAATTCAGCTTCCGAGCGTCAATAAGTTCTTGTTTTGATGAGTTGACTTTCTTTCAAGATCAATTTGCGTAGAGTTTGTTCCATATGTTTACTCAATGTCTTTATGAGGAAGCTTTGCCGACTAACTCACTCAGCTAGATGTGCGAAACTGTTTTGAAATTCATGAGTTGGCAATCTATCTATCCATCCATCAATTTGATCAGACATGCACCGCTGGAAAAAGCAAATTAAACTTCTCGCAAAGAGAAGCGGCGGACGTCTCTATTTTTATGACCGACAAATAACACTTTTTCACTTCATTCAAATATTCAAGAAAGCCGGCCAAGAGTAATAGAAAAGCAACTTTGAAATAGAACACTGCTTCGAGGTCGCTCGCTAATAACAAAAACCTCATTAAACTTTAATGAGTTCGGCTAAAACACAAAACTCCCAGCAGCTGTAGAAAACGCATTACATTGTCTTTTTTGGTTTTAATGAGATTCGCTTGCTCAATAGCACCTCCAAAGAAAGAAAAAGATCACATTTCACGTCACACTCACTAGCGTATCCGTTCCTCTTTTAAAGAAAGAACCTTTATTTTACAACACACAACCGGTGTAATTAACATAACAGAACAAACGTTGAAACACTTCAATAGCTGAAAATGTTTTTACTCAAGCTAAGTCCGATAGAATCGTAGTATGTTCTGCCTAAAACAAATGAAAGCAAAAAAGTTTACTCGTATTGCAGTAATTTTATATTAATTGTGAGAATTACTCACAAAGTTTGCGGAAGGAAAAAGAGAGGTTTATCTGAGCTCGTCTTATCTAGAACCAACTAAAATTAAATTTAAGTCGTCCTTGCACGAATGGTCACGTGAAACAATTGTCACGCACGCGAACAACTGCAGAATTTATCGGTTGATATGGCGAGAAAAAATACTAGTATCATTCCAAAATTATGATCGAGTTTTTTCGAACTTAAGGTCAAAGGCGTATTCGAGAACGCTTAAGTTCGTTACTTAAAGCAGTTGATAACACAAATATATATTTTGCGCCACATTTCTTTGCTTCTCGGTCACTTATCTGTGCGTTTTTAAGTGGTTTAAGTGCTAAGAACAGAGACTATAGTTCAGCGTTAATTCAAAAACGATTAGCGTTTATTTTTGAATGGTCAAGGAAAATAAACGACTTTGCGTCTACAATAAAATTCAAATCAGTTATTAAAGGAAGTGAAGCGTATAAATATCACAAAACCACCGTCAAAAAACCAAAGGCTAATTACGCCCCCTGACTCAAAACGCAGAAAAACAGGCGTCAGGTCTTAAACTACTGACTTGTAAAAATGGCCGAGTACTCAATTCAACCCGGGTTCTAAGAAGGTTTTGAATTTTTATTTCTACTCTAAAATTAAGAAATTAGGCGTTTTCCAATATAACGAAAAAAGGCAACGCTGTACGCGCATACCTTGACTTCATGCGCTTTCTCTCACGGATGCTAAAGTTAGAATCAAATGTTACAATAAAAACAGACACCACGGGTTCTTATTTAAATAGTTAAACTTCACGGTTTTATCAACACTCAAAAGAAGCATTCACCCCACAATATTAAACAACACCATACTGAGGAAACACACTCTCATTAACTTCCCGTGTGATTATTTTTTCGACTTCACTAGAGTGAAAATGTTCACAAGCTACAATTCCAAGTATAGTTTTGGGGTTGGAATAAGCTAGCCCCAGGTTCCAGAAATTTACTTAACTGAACTAAATCATGCAACATGGTCTCGCGCAAGTGGAGAAAGAATTTTCTAGAAATCAATCGAGTCTTTAATTTCCTTCACTTGGGAAAGACCGCTCGAGATGTATAATAAAAGAGAATTTAAAAAGCGTTCCTAGCGATTGGGGCAAGTAGAGTGTTAAGAAAGATCTAAGAACATCATTTCAAATCAACTTTTGTACATGGATCATTTGGCTGTATAATTGGCTGCGTTTTTCCGTTTACGAGCGGGTATGGCCTGGAGCCAGTGTTATTGTGAAAAGTGAGAATGCGACAAAAAAGGCACACAGTGCATGATGCAAACGATGTTTCAGTTATGTTGGAATTAAATTGTTGTTCTCGAGGTGACAGTTTACAGGTTAAGCGTCAACGGGTTGAAAACTGAACGCACGCAGGAAAGCACAAAACAGCGATTTTCTCTTTACTAGTCTCTGTAATCCTTTCACTGCCAAAAATTAAGCCATTGTCAAAATTCAAAACATTTTCAGATCCCACTTTGTGAGACACTGCAAAACAAATAGTAACAAGTGAAAGTACTGTCGAAGAGATTTCATTTGAATGGTCACATTTTAGGATTTCATTCCCGGACTCAAAAGTTAGAATCACCCTGTACAGCATAATAAAGAGTACCACAGGAAAGTACTGCTCAGTAGCTTTCATTTGAATGGTCACACTTTAGGATTTTGTTCACAGATTCAAAGTATTTTAACGCTTTACGACCACTTGTAACTGTATTATCCATCAAAGGGTTGTTGGATGTTGCTTTTCTATTATACTGTACATGGGAGGAGCAGCATATGGCTTGGAACGGCCTTGCGAGTTTAAATTTCAAGGCGACAAATTTTCGGGCGACTGGCTCAAAGAAAAGTTAAAAAATGAAAACTTTGATGTACTGTAACGAAAAAAAACGTATTGGAACGTTACCTTCATATGCACTGTACTGTTCAGACTCAGACATTGCTCTTATCTAGGTGAATGTGTGATTATAGCATTAAAACTGAACCTATTTCGTTAGAAATTTTCTTGATGTTCATTGTCCGCTTACCGCAGGTTATTTTAGACCCTGCGGACTCCAAATACGTGTCCGTGTCCGCTTACGGAAGGTTAAAAATGTAGTGTTTGAGAGGAGAAATCGCCGGGAATGCGGTTCGGTGTCCGCTAATGGGAAATGTCCGCTTACGAGAGGGGCCCGTTAGTGGAGGTTCGACTGTATTCAGAAGCAAGGGTGGGGCACAGTGGTGAGGAGAATGCACCGCCCTCAGCACCCTCCTCCCATCAGTTTGGCCCCGGTTTCTAACCTGTACTCGTAAGACTTACTTACCGGCTCCCAATTTCACCAGCAACACACAAACGCGTGAAAATCGAGTTCTTTAGAGCTGCTATGTATCTGCTAGGTACCAAATTATATTTACATGTGTATATACACAAATCGGGGTGCTTACGATTTGCACAAAAACATCCGCTAACAAGCTCGTTTATAAATATTTAGTGATTAAATTGACCTGGTTGAAGACGAACCTACTGCAAGTGCAACCAAATAAGCTGAAGAGAAAACCATCACATGTAAAACTAAAGCATCGCCTCAGAAGACAGGCCGTATATGAAGTTTTCCAGAAAGAAATAGCGCGAACCATTTAATTCTTTAATCCATCAGCGCAATTTTCTTCCGGCTTACCCATACAAAGTCTCAGTTTGTGCCACAGATTGCGAGTATAACGCAGAAGACTTACGTTTCCGGGTTCAAGAGTTTTGTGGTGGGTTCGAGAGCCTCTGGATCCGTACGATCTCTCAGATGATATGCTGCCCACATCACTGTCATTGTCGTCATCGGAACACTGCGAGTTAGTGGAACCAAACGAATATTTCCTTCTTGATGGGCTTTTATGCTAAGATTTCGAAAAAAAAAAAAGACATTAAATCGAGCACACAACCAATAAAACTCGCCTGAGGCCTCATGTGGAACGAGATAAGAATAAAGCAATGAAACAATTTTTAATTGAGAACAGACTTCGTGTAGTCCATCATTTTCTTCAGGGAAAGTACAGCGGGGGAAATTTGCAAGTGCACGTGAGTTTTCTCTCTTCTCTCCGCGTGTCACTTCCTCGCGGGTGGCAGTTTTCACGCTCGCTCGCGTATTCCGCTCACTCTTCTATCCCTAAGGAAAATAAGGGGCTATTCGCTTCCTTAGAATACATCCCCGCCACGCGCTTCACCTTCCTTGCGAGGGAGCAATTTTCAAGCGCGCTCGAGTTTTTTTAGCTAGTATCCCTGGGAAAATAAGGGAATACTGACAACTTGTGCCCCTATGGCAAACTGCCCACCTACCCATCCCCTAAACCAACATTTTGTTCTAAGGCGAGAAGTAAGTGTTAATGTTGGCTTAGGGGAGGGGTAGGTGGGCAGTTTCCCAGATCTGTATAATGACCCCAACAGACTTTAAAAAAATAGTTTATCCCCATTCAACTGTTGCTTTACTTAAGTAATCCTCTATAGGTATTCGGAGGCTTTTAGGTTGAACAAGAACACTCCGCAGCATTGTTACAAGTCTCTTCGATCATTAAATTCCACAAGGATTTAAAAGTTACTTAAATGCTTAATAACCCCAAATAACTCATCATGGCTCATGGCGACCAGGCCCCCATTGTTAAAACGTTGGATAGCGCTATCCACCGGATAAAAATCTATCCAGTGGATAACGCAATTGGTTTCCCTAATACTTATCCACTGGAAAGTGATTTATCTGCTGGGTAGCGCTATCCAACGTTTGAACAACCGGGCCCAGGTTTTCAAATGTCAAGTTCCAACTTGCTTGATTAAAGCGATTGCATGCAGCCAATCAAGCGTAGGTGATAATTAACTGATGCAGACATCAGATAAACTGTTTTAAAAAACGTCGGCAGAAAGTCCACATGAATGTTAATCAATCAGTGATTCTATCTAGAGAGTTCTACGCCTTCGGTAACCTTTCATAATAGTGCGGAAATTTAAGCCAACCAAAGATACGATTCATGTCCTCATCTTACTTTTCTATTTGTCTAGAGAAAAAGGAAGAATAAATGCAAAAAGGCAAAGTTTAAAATCTTCTTACCCACGCGTCCCAAACCGCTGCTTCAGTGACGCCTTTACCCGCAGGCTCACCTTGGCTTGATTGCTTTAATGGCGGATCTACATCGAAAAAAACACGTAAATAACAGTGAAACCGCGCTCTACCCGCTTAACACGGATAGTATGGTATGTCCCCTTGGTGTCTGTATTAAGGGTGAAAAAAAAGGCTAACACTTTTTTCGCATCCATTGAAAAGACCTTTTTAGCTTGTATGTTTTGTTTTCCTATTTCGGACCATTTGATGGTACAGCAGAGAATTGTCTCTTCGAAGGGCCTGTTTACATGGAGGTGGGGGACCCCAGATAGGTGAGGTAACCCGCCTGTCCATACAATCTCTCATTTTAATGTGATCACGTTTACATGTTAGGTGGGGTAATCCGCCACATGTTAACCTTCATGTAAACAGGCTCTAAATGTCGTTCTATGCACGCGCACCATTTACATATGTATATGTTGTGGTTCAATTTTACCCTTGGTTTAAATTTTATTTTCTTTTGTTTTTGGGTATGGTAATGTATGATAATGAGTTTGAAACAAAAGAAAATAAAATTTAAACCAAGGATAAAATTGAACCACAACATATGCATGATAATGAAAAGACAAAAGGCAAATTTCCTAGAGAATATCACGTGGTCTGAATTGGGAAAACATAACATACAAGCTAAAAAGGTCTATTCCAAAAAAACGTGGGTCAAGCACAAAAGTATTAAAACTTGCACAAAAACAGCCGCGCACCGCCATATTTGTTTTCTGTATCTCGCACGTATAAAAGTGGAGTGGGATGCCCGCGCGCGATGAACTCCCCACGCGAGAAAACAGGTACAAGCACAGAATTGCCCGAAAACAGTAGTATACCCGTGCCATAGTCCCTTTAACTGGGTATCAATGTACCCATAATTTATTAATTATTTGGCGAACCGTTTATTATGGCCAAGTCAACATAACAGTAACTCCCTTCATATGATATACTTACTGTGCAATGGGCTGGCTTTCTTCAACACTGGCAAATGACTCGGACTGTGTCCTCTCTCTACACTCAGTCGTCTATCTCTCCTATCAGGACTCGTGTCTCGACTCGCCCCGCGTGAGCTCGCACGCGAACTCGCCCGTGAGCTCGATTGAGAGGCAGTTCGCATTCGACTGGCAGAAAAAAAAACAGGAAAATAACTTCAGACTTGCTAAGAAAACGTTCAGATATTCTAATCTTTGGAAATAAACGTATGAATATATGGAGAATGCTTACGAACGAGCGGGTTTTTCTCAAATGGCACATCAGTAAGTTTTTTTTAAATATCTGTTAAATTTGGTAGTCACGACCCCTCAGAAAATCATCAGATCTACTCAAAGCAGAAACCATTAGCCTTTTCCAGGTGTTTAGAGAGTAGGAAGCGGCACGAAGTAAAGAAAGACAAGAAAAAGGGTTTTCATTTTTTTCGCTCCCCCTTTTACTTCGCGCCGCTCCCGACTATATTAAAGCTTGGAACAGGCTAAGAAACCACAAATCGTAGTATTATGAGCTGGTGCACGATTTCCTCAAAATTTCTGGAGGTGCGAATTTGGCTTGACGAGCACTTTGCGGCACTTGCCATTAGTTTCCCCCGTCCTTTGATAATGGGTCCATTTTTGCAGTTCTTGGGACAAGCTGTATGCGTTTGTTTAAAGTTCTTCATGATTTTACTTTTCTGGTCCGTGGTTAACGTCAATCATTAGAATTGTTAGCGTTCTCTGTTATTGGACTGCTGAAGTTGTTATCATAATTATTTCCATTTGGCATTTTTGGGCTTGGCCAATCAATATCTTGGTTAATTCGGCCAAGTTTACAGGCCATGACCTTTCTTTATCCTCTCAGTGGCCTTTGTCAATGAATCAAAGGACAGGATGTTATTCACATTAAAACAATAGATAGAGCGACAGACGTGTTGGATGCTAGGAGGTGAATGCCTTTCATATCAACGACAGAATTGCTAATCGTCTAGAAGAGAGTAACAGAACAGGATCAAAGGATTGTACTCTGGCAGTGAAAAAGGTTGCGTTACTTAGTCAACCCACTGGGGGTATAATTTAGCAGTGAAATGGTGATTAAGGTAAGCCAGAGGAATCATGCAGAGATTAAGCAGTTTACTCACTGAGGAACAGGAATATAAGAGATAGAAAAACCAGGAGGACTCCTGGGTAGAAACTCGTAGCTAAGATGCCGAGAAATGCTGCAATAGAAGATAGTTAAAGCACAAGTATCAGTTCTTCAAAGTTATTACAGAAAGGGATTGTACACCGTTAAGACAAGGGACAAGGTTCTCCCTAACTTATCAGCGTGCTTTTTCTTGTTTCAGAGCGTTCCAAAACGTGCTTTTGCGTGCAAGCGGGTAACCATAGTACGTAACGTGACTCACAGACCATATATTTTCAATAAAAGGTGGTTTAAAATGCTTTTGCTTCAGATGATATTATAAAGGGAGATATTTACCGCCGGCGCCTATTACCCTTTCGTAAATGGTCGTTGCCATTTTTAACGGTCGATACCACCATTGGTAACCAAGCCTTTACTCGTGATGGATTTAATATATTCCCTGGATTAAGTTACAGTAAGGCAAATAATACGTTTTCGAATAGTCTTAGAAAGAACGAAGTTGAAGCCCAAGTTGAATTTACGTTAAAAATTATGGAAAGGGCCAGGGTAACCTGCTCAGTTCTTGATGAAACAGTTAAGAAAGTCAGTTTCCTAGTGTGTGGTGGTCGATGTGGTAGTGTAGCGGGAAGGGAGAGAGATTAGGATACGAAAGGTCCGGGTTCGAGGTCCAGGTTCGACCCTGCGGTGCGATTTTCTTTCTTTTTAACAGAAATGCTTTCAATAACAGGTCAAAAATTTTCTAAGTCTCTTAAAAATGGCAGCGACCATTTACGAAAGGGGCAACTGCACCGCCGGCTGATAAGGAGAACCCTGTGAAAAAATATCGCGAGAATGCAAGGTACGAGCAGTGAATGCAGAAGAAAGATAGAAATTAAAACACAAAGTCTCAAAGAAAAAAAAAACACTGAGGATAGAGCTTCAAGCGTCTAGACGCGAAGAAACGAGGCGCAGCAATTTGCGAGCGGGATTTAAAGGCGACGAGATTGAAAGGATGACGCCGAGGCGACTCTGGCGCCTATCACCACCAGTCTTATCTCATCTTCCAAATATTATTGTTCGCGCTCCGACCCCAGCTACAAAAAATACTTGCTGTGGCCTAAAGTATGACAGAGTACAGATATTGCATGAGAACAAAAAAAATAAAAATAAAGTAAAGTGAAGAAAAGTCATTCTCAGACTGTTTGAGAAAACTAGGCATGTCGATGAGAATACTCTCGCACCTTCTGCTAAAGAACGGAAAAGATGAAACAAGAAAAGAAAAGAGGAAATGAAAACGCAAAAGAAAAAGATAAGTATATCATTTGCGATATCCTGATGTTTATAAGAAGACACAGATCAACAGAACGCTAGCGGAAAAATGAAAAAAAAAACAACTAAACAAAATGTAAACTTGTGAAAAGGGTCAAACCGTATCAAAAAGAACCAACTAAAAAAAAAGTTAACTGGGCCAAAACAGCAAGAAGCAGAAAGACAAAAGTCTTGTTAAGAAGAAAAAAAAAACTGAAAACAGAGCGGTTCACAGTTGACTGACGTGAATGTAGTTATGTTTTCTGTTTAGCTCTGTGAAACTCAGTGATTGACCTACAAAGCCAGCGCAACGCGTGCAAAGTGCTATGAGCAATCCCAGAGATAACCAATCATGACCGCACACGTCACGACATGACATGAGAAGAATTTTTTTCCCGCGCCTTAAATCGCGCGCCTTTGACGAATTCATTCTTAGCTGTGATTGGTTCACTGATTATGTTGTTCTGATTGGTTTGTGGCACACTACGTTCAGTGATAGTCGATAAAACTCACTTAAATAGGAGTAAAAAAAAAAATTAAAAGAATGAAAAGTACAACTTACAAAGGCTTAGGAACAGGTAGAAAAGATGAAGAAGATGAAGATAAAGAAGGTATGGGTGAGGACCCAGACCCAACAAGAGACTCGCGGCTTAAAAGCAGAGAGGTACTGGAAAAGAATCATTAATCAAACTTGAGTCAATAAACGTAAAGTAGCAAGTAAAATGAAGACAGGCTGAGCTCAAGGCACAAATTAAACGCGAGCTTGAAGAAAAATGATTGGCGAAAGAAAGAGACGGCGTCGTATGAGTGGGTAACGTTTAAATGCGTCAATTAAGACAGAGGACAAAACTACTCACAGATGCTTACGGACAGGGAGGAAAGAAGGAGAACTAGAGGGAGGGGGTAGGGGTGATTGGCACCCAGGGAACATGGCCAAATTCTCGTCGCTGGGATGCCGAGAGACACTGGAAAAGAATCGACAACAACAATGCATTTAACAAAAAGTACAACGACAAAGCAAACAGTACAATAAACAGTTCACTGACAGTTATTCCACACAGCTTGCAAGGGAGTTTCTAAGATAGGTAGACTTACAAACATGACATACAACAAAATTGTTAGTAACATGTAACTTGCTAGGGTTGACGAATGGAACTCATGAATTTGCAGGGGAATATTTAAGGTAGGTACAACCGGTCATATTTTCATACAAAAAAAATTGATAAGCATTTCCATGACATTCTCTCAAATTATTGGCTTTTACAAAGAAGGTAGAAATAGGCATCTACCATGCACGAGCGCGTTCGTTAACCCTTTTAAAATTAGTTCCAAGAGTGACCCCAGGGGTGACCCCGAGTGACCCACATCAATTTTTTCCTAATATCAAAACATTATCAGGAGAAAAGGTTATGACAAAAAAGTTAAATGCTAACAAAACGGAAATACTTTGTTGTTTAATCAAATTCTTTCAACAAATTCTTCAAGGAAATGTATAAAGATCATTCAGGAGAATTTGTGTGGATATTGTGGCTTAATAGGGTAAAGTCAGTAGTCAGCAGCTGCTCCTATTACTCCGTATTGAAAGCCCGACCAACGTAATGTTTCAAAAAGATAAAAATTTGAGAGGAACTATGTATAATAGCCCATATTATCGAACAGCATACAACGGCTAAATAACGTGATTACACCAAAAAAAGAACTGCAATCGTTGTTTCATAGAGACAACCTTTAACGTGGTTCTAAATCTCTCTAGTATCACGCGACGTAAAAAAATAGAACCCCGGGCATCTGGTGAATGGAGAGATTGCTGTGGATGGTAATTGATCACTTACCTTGGTGTTGGTATTTTTGTTCTTCCTGAAAGGCTTTCCCTTCGACAGTAGACCTCAGACCTCTCTCGGGGAGGGAATGTTGCTAGAAGCCGATCGGGAGATTGGGACCGACTACCAGCTAAAACAACAGAGAGAGAAAAAGTGCCAGAAAGTCAATTAGCCATTTTCAGGTGGCGCGTAAGACAGAGGTCCACTTCTCCAAAGTCCCGGTACTGTCTTTCCAAGGGTCCTTTTCTCGAAAGACCCGTAGTTTTTCGGGCCCGAAAAACTTTTTTTATGTTTGCAGTGTTGGCAATCAAGATCAAAGTTTTAATAATTTTGAAAATGATACAATGAAACTCTCAGTTAACGAAGCAAAATTGACCGGTTTGTGAGCTAGGAACTGTGATACTATTTACTGCGCTTTTCACAAACATGCGAATTCTGAAGTTCAAGAGCCAACAGACCATTGCACTTTTCGCTGCCGTCAATCATCTTAACGGACCTCTTAGGAAACAAAACTTTACTTTAACAGGTTCAAAAGGTCATGGTTTCTGATTAGTGGATTTCGATCCGTTTTGTGTGTTTCTGTGTTTCAAGGTTCGTTGCTTGTGATCGTAATTATGATTGACGGCAGCGAAAAACGCAATTGTGAAGGTGGCTTTTGAACTTTAGAGTTCGCACGTTTGTGAAAAGCGCAGTAACAAGTTTTATTTTAAAATTTGCCTTCGCGCCCAAAAAGTTACCGAGACTTTCGAGAAACGGGACCCAGGCCCGAAATCAAATCTACAGAAATAAAAGCGCGGGTCCTAGCTAGCAATAAGCAAAGCAGTCACTTTTGTTTTATTAACCGATAGTTTTTATCGTATTATCTGCAAAACTATTGTCGCCTCGATCTTGGATATAAATAAAAAGAGCTTTCCAGGCCCGTTAATTTATCGGACTTTTGAGAAGCAGGTCCCAGGGTCGGCGATGCCTGGAGATGTTTCGAGAATGTGATCGTTCCCTGTATTCGTCATTTTCACATAATGAACCTTCTTTTCCACCACTCCCCCAGGTATTACAGTGGTCCCAAGAGAACTCTAAGACAATGGCTATGCAAAATTGTGGGGGGTAAACAAAGGTGCATTATGATTTACGTGAAAATGGTGGAATAGGCTATCATAAAACTGAACAAGGAACTGGGTCCAAATTTGTCCCCCCAAAAACGATCCCATAGTGCAATTCGACCAAACACCAACCCAGTCTCTCCCGAAACCTGAACCTAAAAAGCGCGCCGAAACACCTCGGAAAGTAGGTATTGACTTTGAGAATATTATAAAAAAAGAACTATTACAAGACATCACTCTTTTTATATAAATATATAACTGTAGAATCGCCGTGGAGCATACAAGAAAAAGACGCGACGGAAAGCACTTCGCTAAAGATTTACTTACGCTGCGATACAGTTCCCCGCGAGGGATGCTGGGTCCTTGGTTGCCGAAGTTGCGCGTGATGGTTTTGAGGTGACACGCGTGAAGCCGCTGATCTAAGCTTTGAGCGAGAGCTGGCTCGTTCAGCTGACCGCTGATCAATGTTACTGATGGAGCGGCCAAGAGCAGCCATGGGAGACAAAAGAGATCCTGACGTCTTTGAAGCCACCGCATGCCGTGAATCTGGAAGAAAATGTAGACAAGAACCGTTAATTTTGCTAACAAAATTACAAACGCCTTAAAAGATGTTAAGATTAAACACATACATAGTTTGTGGCCAAAAATTCTCACCTTCTCTCTGGGAGGTTCTTGCCGCTCGACTCGAAGCTCCAACGGTTTGACGAGAAGGGGCGGTATGACGCGAACTGAAAAGAATGAAAAAATGAATGTCATTGCTATGGAGAATTCCCTCTTACACTACAACAAACTAGTTGGACATATTTTCCATGTGTCAGATTCCCTATTCACAGAACCATTGATTAACGATTATCACTGATTAACGATCATTGATCATTGATTAACGCGAACTGAAAAGAATGAAAAAATGAATGTCATTGCTATGAAGAATTCCCTCTTACACTACAACAAACTAGTTGGACATATTTTCCATGTGTCAGATTCCCTATTCACAGAACCATTGATTAACGATTATCACTGATTAACGATCATTGATTAACGCGAACTGAAAAGAATGAAAAAATGAATGTCATTGCTATGGAGAATTCCCTCTTACACTACAACAAACTAGTTCGACATATTTTTCATGTGTCAGATTCCCTATTCACAGAACCATTGATTAACGATTATTTTTTGAGGTGGGGAGGGGAGGGGGAGGGGAGATTGCGTCGTAAGTGTGTAGGTGGTAAAGTAAAATTTATTCCACCATAATCCGCGAGAAGAGAAAATGACAATGGATTTTTTTATAATTGTTACAAAAAATCTTAATTAATGCCAGGAAAATGGTTTTCATTCAACACAGCGTAGAGCACTGAAGTCCTTGATTTATTCATCCACAGTATCTAACAATCTTTACATATTGTAGCAGAGTTAATTGGCTGTAAACACGACACTTAACGAATACGGTCAATATTGGTCAATAACACATCAATATATTGAAAGAAAAGTCGCGGTTTGTACTTTCTTGGGAAACTCTCTCGCAATGGTTGTTAATTGCTTCATCTTCGGCCTTTCGTTGAAACAGCACTCTTTTGTTTCGACGTGTTTTTTTTTTTTTCATTGTATTGAAGTACTTAATTTACTTTCAAAGCGGGCTGCAACATTATTTGAGCGACCTGTCAATACAATTGGCTTCTGAGTTATTTCCACAAAAGCTGATTCATTTATAGGCTTTTTTTTCGGATGGAATTTTTTTGCTGTTTTTAAATTGAAAAGCAAGGAAAAATTCCAAAGGGAAATGCAAGGACCATGCGCGTATGTTGCTTATGAATGCCAGCTAAATTTATAGAAACTCGATAATCATCTTTAACTGAATAACATTTAGTTATGGCTACACACGATTGTTAAGAACTTTAATAAGCGATTGAAAGATAATGAAAAATCTATTTTAAGAAAAGCTACATCAAACTTAGCTTACACTCGAAGCCTGTGCGATATACATGCACTACTTCTGCCATGCACTTTCACGCTTACCTAAAATTTCTTCCAAAAATTGGGTATTTTTCTTTATGGACCTGCATGTTACTAGAACTTAAACGAAATTAATTCATGCATGCGCTTGTTGAAAAGAGCAGAACCAATGAGCCATGGCACGTATTACATCCCTTACGAATATTATTATCAGAATCTTACAAGGAACTTTTACTAGATAAACATTGTTGGGTAGTTTGATAATTTAACCGTCAATACACTGAAGACTACACTGGCTGTGAATTCAAGCTGGCTTTTAATTAGCACGCGTTTCTGCATTCCAGAAATAAACTCCCATGTTATTCAACTGAACAACTACACAATTTAAGTTAATTAACTGTACTTGCACTAGCTTAGAAAAATGATATAAACTGTGCAAAATTTGCGGTCCAAACTGAGTCTTTAGTGAACAAGTCACACGGATTCATACTCCATTAAAAAAAATCGCACACCGGCAACTAACTATACTTTAGTAACACACTGGAACATTTTCTTTTTTTGAAACAAAAATCGCTGTCAATTTCTAATACAACAGGCGATCAAACGTACCTGACAGTCCCGTCTTCGCTCGCTGCACTCGAGGAACGAACTCTGTTACTAGTAGTTGTTTTCGTGGGTTTTACCGACACGAAACGTCCCGATGTCGACGTTTTCGTCGGGCCAAGATTGGAAAGATTCCGATCGTTTTCCAGTTGTTTCTGCTTCGAGACATCGAAAGATTTGAGCAAGCTGCAAAGAAGCGAAAAATGCGGCGATCAAAAAAGTGAAGTTATTGTGAAAACATATTGCATGTGTAAATTTGCTTCGCGCTAAAGTCACTTTACTTGTAGTAATAGATCCAAGATGGTTGATCGTCAGTAAAACATAACGCCATAAGCAAACCGCATAATATGAATTGCTGAATTAAAAGCCAGCAATATTTAGTAACGACTTTTGCCCTTTCCCATTGTTTTCAATAGCGTTAGCGACCACAAAAACTTGAAATATTGCAGCTCGTGCGAACGCGCGCGCAAGAGACTGTTAAATAAATTTCAAGCAGCTATACTTAAGTGATTTTCTTCTGTTTGTGATTTGCACAGCTAATTAACGCGCAATGAATATTTATGGCACCATTCAAAGGCAGCTGAAAGAACCAAACTGCAAATCAGGTCGCACGAACGCACCTTTCCGCCTTGTCCCGGAATAGTTCGTGATAATGCCAAAACGCCCTGAAAATCAGAAAAAAGGAAGAAATTAAGGCCGGACAACTCAGTGTCACATCATTGAAATAAAGTCGCTAATTTTCGTTCTATATCTATAAGAGGTTTGTGTGATCATATCAACAACTGCATTCTTCTTTGAAAAGAGGACCCATTGTATAGTTGTCACAATCTCATAGGGGTGTTAAACTATTTCCACGGCTTGTAAACCGCCTAGTATTAACTCAGCGAAGCTAGGAAAGCAACAGACCGTCAACTTCCATCATTAAGCACTGCAAAACGTGACAAAGAAGCAACCGCGAAGCTTTTTCGATTGCTTAAAAGAGGAAGAAAACGCTACTGCATGGCAAAACTGGTCATTACCTTTGATTATAGTAGCACTTCTCCAAGGAAAGAGGAAAGAAAAAGTTTCCCATCATTGAATGTTGACTTGATCTTTGTTTCTAGTTCAAATTGTAATAGAAACGCTTAGAATGTGCCGCACGCTAATATTGAGAAGAGTTATACACAGATTGACACCTTCTCGCAAATCTGTGTATAACTCTTCTCAATATTAGCGTGCGGCACATTCTAAACGTTTTTATTACAATTTGAACTAGAAACAAAGATATCAAGTCAACATTCAATGATGGGAAACTTTTTCTTTCCTTGGAAAACAATATTCAAAACGAAACTAAAATCGTCTGTATTAAATCTATTTGTACTACGCATTTCTAGTAGTTGCCAACTACTTTTGAAGTTGCTAGTTATCTTTTCGATCGTTTTTGTGATAACTCAGTAGTACTGAAGCAATAAAGTATGCAACGTTGCAACACGCAAGTTTTAACTTAACACCAGAGTAGTCACTGTAACAACTGAACAGCAAGCTTTTAACCAAATAAAAATGTTATCTGTTTGCACGATGGGCGATAGAATCAAAAGAATTTATGCAGGATGAAGAAATAAGACAGTTTCAGTTTTCGAAACGACTGCAGGACCAGAAAAATCCCACTCCGCTGGCACCTCTTTCGTAAACATGCTGCGACGCAGTGACATAGTAAAATAATCTCAAAATTTGAGGAATTCTTTTACAGAATCAAAATCACAAAATGACACAATGAACACCTTAAACCGCGCCCTGAAGTTGTTTTTAGCATAGGAAAAACCAACAAGTAATTCTTCTTACTCGACTGAAAAACAGCAGTGTTAAGTCTTAAAATACAAAAACAGTCCTAGAAAGGTTATGGCAAAGATAAATGACACATTTCCGCGTTATTTCAAAAAAATAATGATAACAATATTAACAAAAATAAATAGTAAAATTCTCTGTTTTCTCCGTTTCTGTGATTCAGAGACTTTTTCGCCAGTGGATAAGCGAGATCAAGATAGTTGGGGATAAAGCAGTGGAAAACCTAAGTTTGAATTTGTGAGTAAGTTTTCAAAAGGAAAAATGTTACACTGAATTTTTTTCCTGTAACTGAAATGTTACAGAAAGATATCGGCTTTTCAATTGTTTAAAATGTTTTAAGTGACATTCTCTTCTTTATCTCTCATAGTATGGCTAACATTATACTTAAGAAAGCGTTTTAGTTATGTTTTAGTTTGCGTGATAATCTGTTACAACCTGCCAATAACGGATTTGTAATCTGGGCAGGTGGTACGGGTATATAGCATCAAGTCTTACATAGTTAAGGAAAACAGAGGAAAAATAAAAATAGGATTACAGAACCACACCGCATGATATTACTTGTCCCTTGCATGGAATTCAGAATCACTTTTATCTAAAATCGAGTTTCGTAATTATGTACGAAATAAAGTAATTTGCATTTAAGGGGTGTGCTTTTGAACATGTCAAACACCACTGAAGACGTGAGGGTTAATGTTTACTGAACAAGCGTGCGGCGGCAGTGGAAAAATAAGCGAAAATTCACGCTTTAGTCTTAAAAACGTCGCAAACTTTACAAATGCGTTGGCCGCAAAAATGCCGATTTGCGCTTCTACGCATGATTTTCAATAAAGAAACCTGGTTTTCACTTTTCACAAACCTGGCCAAGCCCTGTGCATCTCTCCTATTTAAGCACTCTTCGACTTGTGAAAGAACATTAGCATGTTGCGAACTCGAGAAAAACGAGGAAGGACTCGAGATTTTTCCTACGTCCCACCTTCGTGACAAGCTGACTATCACATCATTCACATTCATTTACCCAGCTTAAAATCGCCATCATTCTATCCCATACTCGTCGACATTTAAAATAAAACCGTGACTGCTTTTGAGTCGAATTCGTGGGACATTTCCATAGAAAAGCCAAAAGTTCAAAGGAAGCAACAGTTACAAAATGTTTATCCCCGGTTTCTGAGTTCAACGAAAAAAACAACCGATCAAGAGCAGCTACGAAATTTCCCGCGTAAAAGACGCAAAACAAGTTGTGCGTAACGCCGGAAATAACTCTTTTCGCCAAACGTGAAACTATGACAAGTATGAGTGAATTGTTACCTTCGCGTGGCTGCTCTTGCCTCAGCATCAGCGTCAGAGATTCCTTTCCGTAGGGCTTCTTCTATTTCACTTATGCGACTGGGAAGAGAATAAGCAAAAATATGCCATGAGAAACACGTCGAAATAATGTTATAAGGGCTTAATATTGGATGAAACTAAGAAAACCAAAGATGAGAAGAAACATGGCAAAGTTGTCTAATTTTAAAGGGTAGACTGGTGTTTCAAAATCGACAGAAAAAATGGCGGAGAAACAATAATATCGATATACGTGTAACAACGTCAAATGATCAAATTTAAGAGGTTCTTGAGAACGGGAAAACAATAAGGTTGATTTTGCTTTCTCTCTGTGAACTTGAAAACTACTTCAAATTCACGAAAATCTTTAACACTTCCATTAAAAAATTTGGAACTGTTCTCGAGGAAACTTGTTTTGTTTTCATTGTTGTTGTTGTACTTGTTGCTGTTTTTCTTTCTTTCTTTTCAAGTGACTCTTGTGATTTTGAAATTGTTTTGAATATTGCATTTTCCGAATCATTAAAGTCGCTTAATCTAATCTTCGCTTCCGCAATGGCGACAACTTGGCGAACAAAGAAATATATAAAAACCTCAAGTCTCCTTCGAGCAAAACAGAAAAAAATTTCTTTTCTTGAAGCAGAAAAAGGCTACTTCAAGTCATTTTCCAATTATTGTCCGAAATGAATACTTTAATAATCCTCTCGGCTTCACCTCGGGAATTTCTCAAATATATATATATAATCGACTTTAGAGAATATTGTTAATTGGAAAAGACCCATGAAGCTACGTGGAAACGGACGCAACGACGCCCAACAATGTTGGGAGTTGTTGCGTCCGTTTGGTATTTTGTAATTTTGTACGTAGCTTTATAATTTTGACCGGTTTCAAACTTTGCGCAACAAGATGTATAACAACATGCAATGCAACATGGTGTGCAAACGGACGCAACATGTAACATCCAACAATGCTGGGAGTAGTTGGTCAATAACTTGATGTTGAGTTTGTTTACAAGGGGCTTTAAGGTGACGTTATACGAGACGATTCGCAACGACGATTCTTAGCCCAACACAGTGTTGCAATATTGTTGCGACATTGTTTCGAATGGTTACAATATTGTTGCAGCATATTAACGCTGTGTTGCGCTAAAAATCGTCGTTGCGAATCGTCCCGTGTAACATCACCTCAAGGTAAGCAAAAAATCGCTTTTTAATTTTTGCACTTACGGTTTTATCGTGGATGCGTCCCAGTGAACAAGAAATAAGTCGATATATTCACAGCAGCGTCTGTACAAGAAACAAATTCATAGCTGAATACACGGCGAGAAAATAAGGTTTTTGAAATTTAATCAATAAAAGAATCAATTTATCGATGTCAAATGCGTGACGAGTTTATCATGATACCAAGCCTTGCTTTCCTCTGGTACTGTGTATTATGCTGTACAAGGTGGTTCTAACTTTTGAGTCTGTGGAGGAAATACTAAAATCTGACCATTCAAATGAAAGCTACTAAGCAGTACTTTCCTGTGGTACTGTTTATTATGTTGCACAAGCTGGTTGTAACTTTTGAGTCTGTGGATGAAATCCTAAAGTGTGACCATTCAAATGAAAGCTACTGAGTAGTACTTTGCTGTGGTACTATTTATTATGCTGTACAAGCTGGTTGTAACTTTTGAGTTTGTGGATGAAATCCTAAAGTGTGACCATTCAAATAAGAGCTATCGAGCAGTACTTTCCTGTAGTAATGTTCATTATGCTGTCAGGGTGGTTCTTTTATCAGCTTTGCAGTAGTCTTTGAACTTTCTCCTTTTTTGTTCTAAACAGGAAAGCGATTGTCGATAGATTATCCGCATAAATTAACCCGTTCCAATCTCCAAGATTGTACGCACAGCGTTCGCGTGAGAACTAGTCGAAGTATGAGGTACGGACAGTGAAACTAAAACCTTGAGCATTGCATTACTGTGGTCTGGAGTTTTGTAAAACGTTTCCTCCGCACTCACCGTCGAATGATGCTGGACTTTGACGTCAGGTTGTTCGTAAGAATCGGGATGAGCCGGTGTGCGTGGGTATTCTGTTCCAAGCATAACAAAAACAAAAATCTCAATTGTGCCATAAAAGCCGCTTTGAGAAGAAAGTTTTGCACAAAGAAGTACATATACTAGAATAGTTATCAATCAAAAAGTAACTTAAAGGTGAAATGTTGGTCAGGGGTTTAATTAAACTTAATAGCTATATCCACTAAAGACCCACAACAGTAATTTCATGTTGGCCATCTCAGTTTTTTTGTTTTTAGTTCTAATCACATGTTGGTGTCATCTGTGATATGTAACTTAACAGACAAACGGCAAAATAGAGTTTATTTGTTAAACAGATAATATTTCCCACTGAAGTGGTTCAGACTGGAAGGTTTGCAAACTTACCTTGAGGATAAATCTGATACAGGCGTGACCTGATGTTGCCATGATCTACAGGAAAAGAAAACGTTAAAAAAAAAAAAAAAATCCAGCGAAGGGTTATTGGAAGAGGAGTTCCTGTATAAAGGCAGCGTTCTACAAACGATTTTCTTAAATTATATCCGTCAAAGTTTTATACTGAGGTTTCGAAAACTAATCATAAGAGAGTTTAAACTTCAAGTGTACAGCAAACGGCAAACGTCAGATTCAAGTTGAGAATTCCTCAAAACAGAAAATGAGCAGATAAAAACAGCTCAAAACAATTCTTATGGATGAAAAATGGCGTGAAACTACTAATTTAGGTGTAGAAATAATGATCAGTAAACAAAAAGTAAAGACGAAACTTGGTCACGTGGTAAAAATTCGCGTTTGCCGTTGGACGTAACGTAAACGTGATCCTTAACCTCTTTATTAGCTCGACATAAGTTAAGGTCTACGCGGCAGGGATCAACTCTAGGTGTCAGTTTGAAGCAGGTGTCCGTTGTCACGAAGGAGAGTAAACTGTGTGCCAAGAACAAATAAAACAAATTTATTACCTTAGCGCTATTGAGAATTAAATTTATCAGGGATGGTAAAATAGCTTCGGCCGTGTGATCAAATTGGTTCTTTAGCAACGTAGATAGGTAGCTGCAAAAGAAAAGAGAGGTAAAAATCAAACAAAAAATCATAAAACTAGTCACGTACATGTGAAAATGAAACGAAAACGCCTTAACAAGAAAATGAAATGTTCAAAGTAAAAGTTATCACCTCAGAGTTACACAGGCCTCTCTTGTAACAGATGACCTAAGGTCTTTTATCTAAAAAGTAAAAACACATCTACTGTTAAATAACGTAACGAACACATTTAGCCTTTAACGATTCCAACTAAAAAAAATCAACGCTGCTTTTTTGAAGGTGCTATGTAACCCGTAACCATGCTGGGCTCGCTAGACCAATAGTTCGCGGAACACCAAAACTCAAGTGGCCATTCGAACTGAACAATACTTTCCATCATGCTATAGCTTGTAAAAAAAATCTCAATTTAAAAAAACAATTTTGATTTTTGTAATATTTTAAGATGGTACCCTGCAGTGCAGGCGTTTTCTTCTGGCGCGCGAATGTTTTTGCTATGGAGTTGCTATTTCTACTCTCCCCAATCTTCCTCTGTCATAAAATCAAAGATGGAGGCTACAACAATATAAACATAAACAAGCAGCTTTCGCCCGCCAAAAATACGCCTGCAATGCAGGCTATCAACATGGTTGTATTGTGGACGAAATCCTATCACGTGGCCATTCAAATGAAACCTCCTTTGCAGAACTTGCACATGGTATTATATATTTTTCAGCATTTTACAAAGAGAAATTTGGATTATTATTCTTATGTTGACTTTGGTTAGTTCTGAGAGTGGCACGGTTGAGTGAATATTGTGGCCCAAAAGGCCATGTACAGATTCCACTGACTCACTCACCGATAGTTTGAATGCGCCTTCTTGAAGTTTCAGCAAGGAAACAAAGTTTTCATATTCCAACGCCCCACCCTGAACCAAACTGCGAATTTTCCTGAGCTAGAGGAAAGAAAAGATAAAGAAAAGAAGTATAAAAAAAATCCTCGGTTCAACACGTATACCACTTATAAAATATATCTGAAGTGATACACAGAAAGGAAAAAAGCGTTTCGTTTACTGCAACCTGAAAGCTCTAAGGGAGAAATCGAAGTGCTACGCAGGCCAGGCGATACCAGCCAGAGAAATATTTGTTTCAAATATCGCGTTCACCGAAGGTAGGCCTTTCCAGATTCTGCTCCGAAAAAGCTAAAAAGCTGCTAAGGAATATGCCAAAAAGTTGCTTAAAATTGAAAAAGTTGCTCAAAAATTTTGTAAAGTTGCTCGAATATTTTTAAGACAGCATGTCTAATCTTAATAACAATTACTTTGTAATCAACATTAAGGTACAACTAAGTAACTAATTACAACAAATTAGGCAACCTTTAGTTGAATCTAAGTGGCTAGTTGTAGTTAAAAAAAGTTAGTCAGTAAGTGTAACAATCTGGTTTACAAATCTAGCTAACTGTTGTTTTCGTGCGAAAACAATTAACAATGTAATCACAGATTCACAGTCTGGCGTCCGCCATTTTGTTTACACACAGCCCACAGGCTACCCCAACCTCTTTTCCAGGGCTTTTCCCTTCTCGTGGGGGCCCCCCACGAGAAGGGAAAAACCCTGGGAACGAGGTTGAGGCTACCCAAACCCAATTCTTGTAATTAATTACCACGTCCACATGATACCCATTCAAAGGGTAAAAATATGATATACTATATACTACAATATAATACAAAGATGTTTAGAATTTTAACCAAGAGAATTTTAACTTGTTTATTTTTTTTTTCCAATACAACTTTATTGAACATACACGCGTACAGTTAACATTCACAAAAGACAATCTACAACAAAACTACAACTTGAAGCTGACAAAAAAGAAACCTAACACAATAAAAACATTAGTGGTACCTAAATGGGAGCGCAATCAGTCAAGTACACAGTATTTCACACCGTATTTAAGAGAGACGAAAAAACAGACCATTTTGTTTTAAAATCTTTTTCGCGACCAGTCGTACAAGAAATATAGTTTTCTAGACTAATTTTATCTCGAGCTAGGGAAACAAATTCATTAAAGATGTAAAATTTACCGTTAAGAGCTTTTACGTAAAGAAAATACTTTCCTGTAATGACTAAATGATTGAGGGCTAAGCAGAATTTAGAATCGTTATTAATAATGCCGAACATGATTTCTTTTGTTGAAAACGATAATTTTGAGTTCACCATGCGCGAGGCCCAATCCAGAAACTCTTTCCAGAACAACGTGGCTTGCGCGCACTCAGTGAAAAGATGAGTGATAGTGTGATCTGCTGGACAAAAAGGGCAGCGTGGGGAGTTATTCAGCATTTTGGTTCAAAATAGCCCAAAAGTGCTAGTTTTCCGAAAAGTTGCTAGAAGTTGCTCTCTGACAAAAAGGTTGCTCAAAATCCTAAAAGTTGCTAAAAAGTTGCCGAGCAGAATCTGGAAAGGCCTAGCCGAAGGAGAACGCAACGCAATCTGTTTCATTGTGGCTTTACAAGGAAAATAATTCGAGATATTTGTGGACACTGTGATCTGGTCCCGCCACACTCCACACCACCTCCTGCCTCTTTGAGGGGCATACCAGTAACTACAGTGAATTCTGTTGCAATTGTACAACTGCGCCTCCCTAGTCTGTGATTACCACTAGTTAATATTTCACCCACTCTTTGATAAACCAGAGGACACAAGAAAGAATAGGGCTTACTGTGGCTTGCATGGAGACTTCTACTATTGCCTTGGTTGCACGCGACAAAGGAAATACCGTAAATCCTAAATTAGGCCCCCCGGGGGTGGGGGCTTATTTATTTCAAACACTTTTGAGGGGGGGGGGGGGTTAATAGAGACGGGGCTTATTTAATTTAGCAAAGACAATGGTATCAGTTCTCCACAAAGAACTATAATACAAAGTGGAAATGCTTAAGTACAAGAAGTTGGAGGTCATGAAGCCTAGGATCAAAAAGAAATCCAAACTTCCAGTTGGTGAATAAACCATCCTCGATCTAGACTACGAGTTGTCGTAGAGCGAGCGACACGAAATCACCCCACGCGAGAAAGGCGAGACGCGGTGATTTTCACGCGCGCTAGTCTATCCTCGCTCAGTCCACACGACGTTCTATCATTTATCAGTGAAGAATAGGGAGTGAAGGGGGGGCTTATTAGAGATACGGACGGGACTTAATAGGGGCAGGCTTGACTTACCGCGGCTACACGATGTTCCCAGTCATTCTTGTCATCTGACAACACTGTCTGTATTTTCGCCATTTCTTCCGCCAGATCCTTAGCGTTATAAATCTGAAAGTAAAAGCCATAAGCTATAGAGTCAGTGACAGCGGAAGACGTTTGTGGTCCATGGTTTACGCACAACCAGCTACGAGTATCGGTAGCCATCAGTTGACTGTTGTAAAGAGAAGAGGCAGGGAAAGGCAAATAATAAAAAATAGCATAACTATAGACTGCAAAAGAGTCGGTTTGTTTCTCGAAATCGGTTTAGCGTAGCGCAAGAGTCTGACACGCGCGAACCGCGCAAGCCTCACACGCCCGTAGCGTCTCTCCCCAGTTTCGCAGTCTCCGTTTCCAGCCTCACTCCAGACCTTTTGTTTGACTGCTCGCGCGTACTTGAATACGCAAATTGTGGGGGAAGCAGATTTTTTGGGCTAGTAAAAGAAGGGTATTGTGAAGGGAACGGACAGAACAGCAAATCACAGTCGGTCATCGGACAATGTCCCACTGAAGTTTCAAGCTTAGAAATCGGAGTTAAGCACCGGCCTAGTGAATCGTGTGCACCTTTACTAATTGTTTCTGTCTTCGATTTAGCTCAATTTAAAACAATCCCAATATCATACTGCTATAGGTGAACGCTGAACAAACCTTAACATCCGGGCACTCGAAAAAAGCATTCTCAAAGTCCGCTTCATCAACTGCACCTGTTGAAGCTAAAAAAAAAAAGGAATAATGCGAACGTTGGTGAGATTAACGGACGTTACTACAACCTGTGTCATCCGAGTGAAAGTGAATAACGTATCGTTACCTAGCGGGGCTGTGTCACGCAATTTGCTATCTTTTTAAAAAGCTAAAACTTGTCTTCTAATCAATTGAATGGACCAGTTTTGTTATCTAAAACTATTCAAGACATTTAATTGAAGAGCATTGATCATACCTGAGTTAGAAGAACTTGAAGATTTCGTTCCGCTTATTTTTCTTGTAGGCGCGGCCTTTTTTGCTGAGGCAGCCCTTGAAGGTGCTGCTGTCGAAAGCTGAAAAATAACAGGAATAATTAGCCTCTCAAAGTTGTGAATAGTTTATACCTAAAACGGAATAGTAATCCCGGTTTTCCTCGCTGGTTTTTTTAAATCGTCCTTTCTGAGAATTTACCCTTGCTTATTTTCATTTTGACTAGCAATGAACTGTTTCAAGACTAGAGTATAAATTGTAATATGTGGTGCCCACTTAACTCTCACCCTTCAAGAAAAATTCCAACTGCATTATGTACACACAGAAAAACAAAAACAGCATCAAGTGAAAATTCTACTAAGGACGTTTCATGTTAATTGTCACACCATAAGATTTCACCTAATGCCTCAAAATCGAGGCCTCGGTTAAACCTTCAGACGTAAAACGTTTCGCGCGGAGACCGTTATTTTTAACGGATTCAGAAGTGAAAAATTTCGTGTACTTAATTCAGAGAATCAGGTTCGGCGTCTGAATCAGGCGGTTTATATGCCTTTATCATCATTTTGAAATTGGGAACTAAAAGGCACAACTAGCTACACAACAAAATGATATGGTAGTAAAACCTACGATACAGTCGGATTGACATAAAAAACACTTTCACAATTATGCCGATGCAAAGTTCTAGCATTCAAGTTGTCACTGATCAATAAAACAAAAGCGGAAATCATTTTTAAACCGCAGACATACTACACTTATTTAAGGACCAAAGCTAACAATAACCTTACTTCTAGCATTTCTTACTGGTCAAACTCAGTTGCTCACAGTCATTCACAAAAACGAATCTCTCTTCTAGACAATTCACATCATCTACTGTTTGACGTTATTGCAAAATATTACAAATGATGTCGTAAACTGATCGTGATATCGTCTGTGAATAAATTTCCATCGAATTTAAAATGCATTAAGTCTGCCATTCTGTCTGTATCTATCGAAATCCTTCTAGCACAAAATGGAAACAGAATTAACCAGATAACTGGGCAACTCGCCAAAAGAAATTTCTGGTGACTAAAAAATTCTTCAATTTAATGGCCACTATACAGTTGCAGAGTCGCACTAAATTTGACTTAAAGTGCAAATAGAATTTTAGTGCATTAGCCAATTTGTTTTCAAAATCCTAGACTTTCTGCCTCCAACAATATTACTTCTAATATTACTTCTAGAAGAATCTTAGCCTTGCACCTGTTTACGTTTATCAAAATCAAGCCACAAAAACCAGTCTCCTTAAATTACTTTCTTTGGTGAAAATTATGGTAAAATTATATGTAATACCTGGGATAAGGAATTAGATGAACGCAATGAAATTTGAAAGATTATATCACTAGGCTCCCTAACGGGGTGTTTACATGACACCGGGGCGACTTTCGCGCCGCGGCGAGTTCACTCCGGTTCCCTCTCATGGCTCTACATTTGTTTACATGATACCATCACAAAATGTCATGCCGGCGCGAGTCGCCCCGGCGTGAGTTCACTCCGGTTGTCGCACCGGGGCGAGATTTCACTCCGGTGCGAGATTTCGCAACGGTATCATGTAAACGCGAAACGACCACCCGTTCCGGTGGGAAATCGGTCTGTCGGTAGACTGGAACGAGTAGCGCATGCGTAATGTTTGCGATTTTGAATCACACGTTTATTTTATCAACATGAAGTGTACCTTCAAATAACGAGATACGAAATGACCCAGTCATCATGTAAACGTGATACGAAATCAAAAAGTCATCCCGCTATGAAACTCGCGCCGGTGCGAGGTTTTCTCATGTAAACACCCCCTAACTTCATGAAGCTTTTCGCTAAAGCCCGGTGAGGTAGTCAAAACATTCTCACAGTATTCGTTGTGAGGAAGTTGTGGTATGTTGTAAACACGTCACGTGAAACTAACAAAACGGAACACATAAGTATGTGTATTAAGGAAAAGATTAATCAATAGCATTGCAAGCCAGTGCCACATAAGAACATTTTATGGCGACGAGGGGGGGAGGGAGGGTCAAACACGATTAACATTTTGCGAAACAAAATACAATCACAACACAGTTTTTGTGTTTACAGTTTCCATAGAAACTGTCGATGCAAGAATTCACACTTCACTTTCTTCGACTGCTATATGGCATGGAAGTGTAGTGCAACGTAATGCGTCAGATACGTAAGCGTCACCTTGTACGTCGAATTTTTTTTCTTTCATGCAAGAAATCACACTTGCAAGAAGTGCATAACAGACATAACAAATACTATATACATGTGCTCTCTTTCGAGGGTTACATTTATTTGGTTTTGCTGGTTCTCACCTTAGCTCCATCTGTAGACTCCACTTCACCATTTAATCTTGAAGAACCTGTAGAGGAAATAAAACACAAGGAACAAAACTTTGAGCTTTGAAATTTAGTGGTCAACCCTGCAGAGTAGGCTGGAGTTAAGAAGAGAGACACGCATGGAAACTCACTATCATACATTACCATACCCTAAAACAAAAGAAAATGAAATTTACACCAAGGATTAAATTGAACCACAACATATACCAATGCTCGTAGCACCGTTGAAAGTTATTCAAAGAGAACCGATCTATTTTATTCCTGTCAGTTTTTTAACCGAGAACGGTTGGCTTGATGCTCGTCACTCCCAGACTTAAGGGTTAAGTCTTTTCTGACCACAGGATGGCGTTTTTAACTTCTTTCAGGTAGACATATCTCTTGAGGCGACCCTTAATAACGACTACAAAGGCTACATTTATAACCTCACTCAGGCAAACACCTCTCTTAAGGCGACCCTTAATCACGGCTGCAGCCACATTCAAACGCTTTTTAACATCCCTTGAATGGACACCTCTCTCGACCCTTAATCACGGCTGCAGCCACATTCAAACGCTTTTTAACAACCCTTGAATGGACACCTCTCTTAAGGCGACCCTTAATCACAGCTGCAGCCACATTCAAATGCTGCATTGTTAACCTCCCTCAGGCAGACACCTTACTCAAGAAGGACACTAAGTGTTGGTCTTCACTACATACAAACACTGCATATAACTCCCTCAGATAGACACCTCAGTTAAGCACCTCAGTTAATCCCAGCTGCGGCCACATACAAAAGACTGCATTTCTAACCTCCCTCAGGTGGACACCTTTCTTAACCGGCCACACAGTCATGGTCCCAGCCACTTGTTAACACTACATGTCCTTAGGTGGACACCTATATTAAGTCAGCAATAAGTCATGGTCAAAGCCACATACAAACACTATTTTAACCTGCCTACGGTGGACACTTCTCTTAAGTGGACACTTAATCATGGTCCCAGCCACTTATTACCACTAAATGTTTAACCTTCCTTAGGTGGAAATCTATCTTAAGTTACTACTAAGTCACTGTCCCAGCCACATACAAACACTGCATTTCAACCTGCCTTCGGTAGACACCTCTCCTAAATAGGCAATTTTCTGGTCCCAAAGGCATCTGCTTAGAGCAAGTTCAACTGTTTTGTTTTTTAGTTATTAGCACAGTTCCACTACCTTTGGTGCTATAAAAGTGTTAATGCCTTCTTACTGTTGCTGTGGCTACTATAGACAGCCCAGTATGCCACATAATTTATTATTAGCCTTTTTAAGACACTAAAATACTGCAATCCAACTTGTCTTAGAATAAATATCTCGGAATAAACAAAATGAAGGTCAGCAGCTAAAGGTATTTGAAAAATGTTGCATAATAAAATCTCTGAGACTACTGAATGAAAGCCAGTAATAATAACCAGAATAACGTTACAATGGTGCAGTTTCGTCAAGTTGCTCTATGAGATCTATTTCTTAAGTCCTTGGAAAAGAAATCATTTGGTGAATGAAGCTTCCTGTGGTACCATTTATTGAATAGAATAGAAAACATAACATTTCTTACTTTTGTTTTGTTTACGGAGAGCAGGGCAACATTTTTGGCAGTGTGTTTTAACTTCAAAAACAACGTCAAGATTAGAAGTGTATTTATGTCATAGTACAGACGTTGACCTCAACTGCAAATATGAGCAGAGCAAAATAAAACTTTGGGTACAGAAAATACAGACAATCCCTCAAACGGAATGATTGTCTGTACTTTCCAGACCCAAAATTTGATCGTATAAAACAAGGCTTCAGTCCTTCCTTGCTGTCTTCTTTCAGTTTTCATTAAAACTGTTTCAGTTTGAATTCAGAAACACCAAGAAATGTGTGATAACTCCTAGCTTTTCTAGACTGGTATAAGAATCACCCATCAATTTGACTAAGTATCAGCCATCAAAATCTTGTATGGTATTATTTTTAACAACCACCTCAATAAATTCACTAATCATCTTTTACTACTTGCGAAATACTATGTATACTGCTGCAGTATAATACAAGAGCCTCTGTTATTGAGTGTTTCTCAAACAGTAGCGTAAACAAAGCAGATAGAAAAACAAATATCAACAAGTACTAATTCACCTGAATATAACTTTTAATACAAAAAAATAGAAACCTCTAATTGACAAGAAGTTTGTTTACTATCATCGATTCAATTATTTTACTCAAAATTAGACTTACATTTTATTGTACTTTGTTGTTTTGTGGCAAGACTGTAATGCAATGTACTGTTATTTATAGCAAGGTTTTTAAGCAATTTAATGTAAATTATGGAGTGTAAGTGTACGGGTTGTTTAAGTGTTGTTTATGTGATAACTCCGTGTTACAGACACAAAGTTAAGACAATTAAAATGTAATATGATCTAAGAAGAATGCTGTTATATCTCTCAGGGTATACTGTACAAAAAATCCGTTTTGCTAATGTAATTACAAAACTGTCATCAAGTCTGAGAGACCGTCACTATTGTCACACACTGATTGCATGACTTTCATTACAACCAAGTGTGACTAAAAAACAATGGCCTATTCACGTTTCTAGTGTCCTGTTTCATGCTGTGAAAAATAGGTCAATCTAACTGTCTACTGTGAAGTGTTTATCAGCAAATGGATATGCCTGAAAATGATATGAAAGGAACATGTATCATACTGGCACGTATTGCACTAGGAGTCTAAAATAATTAACCACTCTCATAAGTATAAATAAGAAACAAAAATAACCTGACGTTATCTTAGATCTTATCCACATGAAGACTGACCTCAACACAAGGCCTTATTTTCACAAGCAATATGATCATACTTGAATATCAATATCGGTTGGGAATATCCATATTCTATTATGATATCATGACTCTCCAGCTTATATCTACAGTATACTGAGTGACACTGTTTTAATGACATTACTGTTACCTGTATACAAAGTGGTGGTTCAAAACAAATTCAAATCTATCTTTAAAAGCAAACATAAAACATATCTATCTATACTGACAACGTTTAGAAAGGAATCAAGAAGAGCAACTTGTTAAAGGATTTCAACAAGTTGCTCTTCTTGATTTTATGAATTCCAAACAAACTTCTATATCACTTTCCATACTGTCAAAATATATATAACATGATATAAATATAAACTTTTAGACCAGGTTTACATCCCCAGAGGAATAAATACAGTCAAAACCTTCAAAAACTTGCTCACAAAGGCAAAATATCATTGAAGGGATAAAATAAAGTTTTCTGTGCTAATACATGTAAGGTGCAGATTTTCAACGAAATAGAGAATGATGAATACAGGAAATCTACTAAAAATGTAACGTCAGTACAAAATCCTGAACTTAAAATACAAGCAGTGCTATAGTAGCAGAATGGTTTATATTATAATGCAAAGAGTAAATACAGATGTGGTTTAAGACATTTTCATCTTTAAATCTATATATAAGCATGTCATGTACAACTTTGTAAGGAATTCTCTTCAAAATGGCATTACAGCTCAACACACCAAGAAATAATGAACAATTAAAATAAATATTTTGTTATAACCGCAGAAAAAAGGAGAAAATGTCAAATTTGATTTCTGTAATTTAGTTTACATAATTCACATAGATGTGGATGACTGTAAAACATTTATTTATATTTTGGCAACTATCAGCATCTTGAATAAACCATTTTGTCAACAATAGCCTAAAATGTCAGAACTATAACCACAATTCCAAGTGAACACAAAATAAAATAATTATGACAAAATGCAAAAAACATTGTAAGGTGAAAAATAAGGCAGAGCAAAGAAAAAAATACATTCAATCGTTTACATGCATGATTGAACACAAACATTCATGTTATCCTTGAAACTGAAATCAAACAGTACAGTCACATCATAAATAAGGTACTAACAAAATAATCTTTCTAGCACAGTAATCTCACTTAAAGTTTAGAAATGCAAATTTAGGTTAGGGTGTCTGATCCTCAAAACGTCATGCAATAATACAACATGGATCATGAATATGAAATATTATGTTTCAGCTGAAATGGAAAATTGATTCAGAACAAGATTTGAAACATTACCATTTGCAATCCTTTGTAAATCCAAGTCAATTTCTGGGCCTCTACTACAGTAGTCTTCGATTTGCTTCAAAATCATCAGATACTCTTTAGAAATGCCATCAGTGCTCAAAAGGTCATCCACCATATCTTGGCTCACCAACAAGCAAAACACTACAGCATCCACGCATTCACAGAGCCTGGTTTTGTACCCATATGTACTAATTCAAGCCACATTTTGGGCTATAGAAAACAAGGTCGCTTTCACACAATTCCAAGCAGAGCACAGACAGATTGTCAAGTCATAATTGCAAAATTTGTTCCATACTCAATAAACAAACACAGAAGAAGCCATGTTGGTTTTCATAGTGTCTCTTGCTAAAAGCACACAAATTATCTCTCACTCATCCCTTCCTTCAGCCAATAAAACTTGATGTTTTATACTAGCAAATCTACTTTATATCAGCTCTGTTGAGTGGCTACTTCACAAAAACAACAAGCATACAGGTGCAGTTATTTTGCCAGCCAGAAATATAAGTGAAACTTCATCCTATTTTGCATCTAACTGAAAATGAATTTAAAAGTGTTTTCAGCCAATAGGATTGAAAGCCAAAGTTAATATTTCATGAAAGCAGTCAGAGCAATTACTTATTAATAAGAGTTCGCGATAATACTTCTCAACTATTTAAAAAACTGATTCTTTTATCGAATAGAGAAAATGAAAGGCATGCTTTTTTATCAAATTAGAAGGATAATTTTAAGATGGAATATAAAATAAATGTAAGGTATGTATTATGTAAATTCACAAGAGTTCACAACACCAAGGCAGATGCCACACAGCTGTGCAAAATATTCAGCTCTCCTGTTCTATTATTTAGCAATGAACAAAAACTGTCCACCCTAAAGCAAAAGATTTTTGTGTGCCCTCTACCCACAAAATTGCCAGATACATAATATTCATGACTGCATGACTAACAGAGAAGAATGTCAGAATTAAAATTATGCAGTTTACACAACACTGAGTAAGAACAATAAGGAACATATAAATTACAAACAATATAAAATGCTATTATTCTTAAACTCTTAAAACAAAAATAACGGCTCTTTATGAGACTCAAGGCTTTCTTTAAATAACACTAAATATAGAAACAAGATTTAACTACCCACACAGAGAGTATGATATGGAGATAAGAACAAAAAGTTTTTCCCGGCATCAGTGGAATGTAAATTATAAACAAACCACTTTATCCTACTTGTCAACATAACCTAATTTGCAAGTTTTACTTCAAACAAGTAGAAGGGATAAAAATTTCAAATAACTTGGAAATCCACTACAATTGTTGCCTTATGATCAAATTTGTTTTCACAACTGATTATTTTCTCATTTTAGTCATCAACTTTCTCAATCCTCTAATCCCACAAACAAACAGTGTTCTCCCTAAATTTTAGCTCAGCAGGTAAGGGATGATTCATGGCCAGTAAGGCACAGGATATGTGCCAGAGGCACACTTTCCTGGGGGGAGAGGGGATAGTAGAGCGAGGGACATGGCTCAGCCCTTGTTGCGAAATTTTGGAGCTACGTTTTCCGAAATGTCATTCCCTATATTTTAAGCAAATTGGCTGTTGTTTTCTTTAGACAACAATTTAAAATGTTCGATTCCAATAATTTTTCTCTGTCTTCAATGCACTCTTTCCAAAACGCGTGGCCCAAAAAAGAAAAGCTGTGTATACTTTAGTGCTTTTCAATATATTCATTTATTTACTTATGAGAATCGGATCGGATAACAACTCACTTGCATATTTTTAACTCTTCTTTTTAAATTTTAGTAAGCCTGCAGGCGGTAAGAGGTGTTACTTCAGGCGGTAAATTTTACTGGTTACCGCCTGATAAGGAGAACACTGAAAAAGGATGCTCAAGATTGTCCATTGGAAGTTATAAACCAAAAACAACAAAAACGAATAAGAACCTAGTCAAAGAAAAAGGAAAAACGCAATCTTGGGGTGGGGGGGGGGGGGGGGGGGGGGTTTGGGAGGGGACAAAACCCAAAAATTATGACAGAAATAATATTTTAGTGCACATGTACCATTTCAAACTCTCAAACAGGCAACAAAAACTACTATAAATTAAACAATGTAAATTCCTGTGACTTCAATACCAGCTGTGCCAGCACAGCCCACAGAGAAAAACTCTATTTCTTGCCCCAAAGGTGGTAGAGAGAAATTGTTACTGAGGTTAAATCAAGAATACTCCCAGAGGTAATTCCTGACAATGCTACAACTATACATCATTTTTTTGTTCCACCAGGGAGCACAGCAAACAACAGGTGCACCTATTTCAATTAAACTAATTAAACCCCTTTAAGTGAATATTACCAAATTTCTCCTTGCAGTGAGCGATCAATGAGGGAGGCTATGAGAAGACATGATCACTCGAGAATAGATTAGCACTTGTTTGAGCAACTTGTTCTCATTGCTCCTTTGTTATAATATGAAAGAAGAGAAAGGAGATTGGGATTAAAGAGTTAAAAAGTAACCTTTTAGCTTTATTCATCATCCCTAGCAAGGGTTTTCATCAGTTGCTTAATTCATTTTTCGTTAAGATTAAATTTCATACCATTGGCTTCATTGGCAATCATATCTCCTGATCTGGCTACCTCGTCAAACTTGGCGTAAATAATTGACAATCTGTCAAAAAATGTTGCCAAACAGGTTACCTAAAGTTGGGTATTAAATGTGTCCTTGGCCTAGCCAGTAAACAAGATAAGTGATAATGTGTAACAATCATGACAAGAAGTACAATATTTTCTGCTAGTCTTTTCATCTCAGTGCATATGAAATAAACGGAAATGTAAAGAAAATGTACTTAAGTGTGTGTATGATGAAACTATCTCTTAGGAGGGGTTTTAAAATAAGATAAACCAACATCAAGTAAACCATTGAGGTGTGTCAAAGGTCTTATTGTTCTCAACTCTTGTTAACTTTGAAAACAATGAAACAATTGGATGCAAAACACTGCAGGGTGGTTTATTTCTAACTAAAATAAAGGGAAAACATAAGTGATAACTTAACATTTTATATGCAATCTCCTGGCCTGGTAAGTAATCTTTTAATAAAAATTGTGTGATCCAACCCTGTCACTCCCTCAGCTAAAACATGCCTTCTCCATCCTCCCCAACCCCTGCCCCCCCTTAACCCCAGCCCCACCCCACCTCCCCCTCCCTCACAACAACAAATCAAAATCATGCATGACAAAGATAAACATTTAAAATAGCTCCTTAAAAGATAATATTATTGGCAGAGAAAAAAATAGGAAAATTTGATTAATTCTAACAAATGAAGGGAAGAAATAAAGAATGTCAGTAAAAAAGCATCCTAAGTGTGTTACAAAGAAGTTATAGATTGCAGCCTTTGAGAAGTTAACTTCTTGTAGAGTAGGAAACCCTGAAACCACTGCATGAGAAATAATTGGACAATCATCAACATGCATACATGTAATTTACATGGAAGTTTGTGATAAGAAAAAAAATTTCCATGTGCTAACCTTGATGATGGTATTCCTTTTTTACTCAGGTCAACTCGAACTTTCTCACCAACATGTCGGTAAATTTCAACCAAGCTGTTGATGGCACTGTCTCGAACCTACACAAAACACACAGGACAAGCTTAGCTTAGTCTGCAACAAAGTGTGAGATGACTAAAACAAAATTTAAAATGTGCATGGCTCTCCAAGGCTAAAAAAAACTCCTGTCCAGGATACATGGTTCTTGATGGGCATGTAACAGTTAAGCAAGTCATCCCAAGGCTGTACTCTATAAAAAATCGAAGAAAACCCAGTAGCTCTGAACCTGTCAAATCCAGGGTCCCCAGCAAAAGACTTCTATGAAAAACTAAGATTTCCTAGTCATCCGAGAGGAATAGTTGACACCTGGGGCCAACAGGCTCTGCTACAGCACAGCTCTGCACCCTCCAACAAAATCTTCAATAAAACTACAAAGAGCAACACGTGGCACTGGGCAAGCAAAATGTCAGAGCTACTTGCCCAATTCAATTTTTTTTCTTTTCTTAGATAATGGATATTCCTCATTTATTACTCCCCTCAAGTGTAAATAATCCTAGGGTTCGTACTATCTGTAGATTATGAAATTCCACAAGTTTTCCAGGGTATAAATGAAAAAATCCAGGACCCCAAAGTTGTGAATTTCACATCAATTTTCTTTAGAACAAGTTACTTACAAAAAAAACAAAAACAAAAATGGTCCACAAAAGTATTTTTTTAATCCTACTACTAAGATTAATAGATAAATTCAAGGAGTTTTCCAGGAGTTGATGCCAAAATTGAATTTTCATAAAATTTTCAAAAATCCAGGAGTTTTCCAGGAATTCCAGGAGCAGTGCAAACCCTGTAATCCCTAGCCCCTGCACTGCCTACTTCTCTAAAAATTTGATCCATAAGAAGTTGATAATAAACAGTAATTCTTGTATGAGGTTTTTTGATATCTGGAAAGATCAAGGATGAGACAAGTGTTATTAGCCAAGCTGAAAGCCAAACCTGACTACACTTACCTCGACTTTGATTATTCCAGATATCACAAAAACCGAATCTAAAAACTGCTTTATTATATATTGTTTGGAAGAAAATTGTTCTTGGAATCATAAATTGCATAGGCAACCTACAGATTAGTCAGTAATCTGCTAGCAGATAACTAACTAATCTGTAGGTTGAGTGACTTCCAAATTTAAATGCAGTTAAATAGCCAATGAGAAGACAGATGGTAAACACAATGTATAAATAATTATCATAAACAAGCTACCTGGCTGTTTGGGTCTCCAAGAAGCTTACAAATGTGTGGTACAAACTTAGAGACAGTCAGAGATGGCGCACCAAACCTGTATATAGTCAAACACAGTGTTTGTCAATAAAACATTGACAAGAGGCTGCAGGTTTCTATTCATACAGGGTAGCCAGAGGTACACTGATACGAGACACCTCCCAAGGGCTAAAATGCAGACATGGTAGTACAGTGAAGAGGCCTTCCAAGAGAGGGGGGGTGTGCTGTTGCTTTGTCAGTCATTTCTGAGACTGCCTGTCTCCATGTAGGTTAGGAAAACAAATTCCTGTCACATTTTAGCTAAGGACAAAATGTCACTGTTGGTTCAGCATAAATTTTTGTGATACTCAATTTTTTTTGGAAGTTACGGCAGATATAGATGTACAGTATCGCCTAGCAAGGATTACTTGTTATTAACCTTTCTCCCTCAGGATCATTCTTGAACAATACCATAATTAGTAAAATTCGAAAGAAAATGACTAAAAATGTTTGGAAATAATTGAAGAGAGTTTGTTAAATATTTTCCCGCCAAAACAGCCAAAATGCAAAAGTCAACAGCAGTTGCTTTCACTACTTAAAAATGGATTGTTGTTGTCAAAATTCTTTCCTCCTTTACTGTCGATTGTCAGTGCTTTCTGACAGGATTGTCGCTGGATTTCAGGGCCATGTCACCTGTCACTTCTACTCCTTCAAAGGCCTCACAGAAAGGGATTGAATCCAGAAGTCATTTCACAAATAAAATGTAGGTGGAATATGATCATTCAGGTGAGTATACATGTAGCCCTGAATAGGACTGTTGTTGACAGTGAGCTGAGTTTTTGACGACCTGTGCAGTAGTCATCTTTAGAGTCAAAGTGAGTCTCCTTCTTCTCTCACAACCTTTATGTTTGATTGAGTAATGTTACTATAAGGAGATGATTTTTTGGGGACCAAAAATACATGTAGGTGCAAGTTATTGGGAAGTTATTTATTTTTCAGCCCTTCTTCTTTAGTAATGGATCAAAGCATTGCAAGTTAGCAAAGCAACAGTGTAAACTGTTAGCTTTAAGCACTTACAACTGGAAAATGAGTTTGGTGACATCCCTAATTTATTATCAATTTCTAATGAGCTGGCCAAGATTTTGGTTTTTTTTAGGTTTATGTCTGAGGCAAGGGTTAATGGCACCTTAAATAAAAATTATTGACCCATTTTGCAAACACAAGGCAATCTCAAAGCAAAATACATGTAGAAAATTTCAGCACAGATCCGTTAAAACTTTTTTTCATGCACTCCCTCAGTTAGTTCAACTATAATTTTTCAAACAACAGACTAGGGTCCTAACAAAAACTATAACTCACTCATTAAGGGAAGTAACCAGGCAATGCAGCACTTCTTCTCGTACTCGCCACGCCTTATGACCAAATGCAGAGATTAACTGTTCAAGAACATGCTGCAGACAAGAAGACAAAAAAAATTAAAAAATGTAAAACACTTTTCATCCTGCTCACTGGTTAGCAATTTTCCTTGCTTCCAAACCCTAATTATTCAAGATCACCAGATTTCCAGTTGTGATTCTTCCCCTCCACCTGAAAAGTAATAAGGACCTTACGAAACTACAACAGCAACAGCAATGGCAAAATCAAAAAGCAATAGGTTTAGCCAGCAAAACAACAACTCTGCACGTGTATCACTCTTTTTTGCACATTTCTTTGCTGTCACTGCACGACTACAACGTGAAATGACCAAATTTTAAGTTTTTTTGAGGACGGGAATGGCAAGGCGACAAGTTCTACCATCTCTGTCTGAACACAGGCGCGGCCCCCTCCCTTCAGCTCCAACGTATATTCCCTTCTCTTAAGTAACTGGGCAACTTAAGATAATCACGAAATGGTTTGAAAGGATGCGGAGTCTATTTTCAGCGACTCTGAAGCAACCCTTTAATGGATGTCACAGTTGTCAGATTGTAAGGTCTCTAATGTCTATGAACCTGAGCTGCCAAACGATTTCTGTAACTTTTCAGGTGACGCGAAAAAATGACCAGAATTACTTTGTGTTCATATGCTAACTTGTGCAGGTTAGTCAGGTTTGGTTTAAATTGTTAGAAATTTCGAAAAAAAAGATGGTTTGACAAATTGGGATTCTACTGTATATGGAAAAGGATAAAACAGGATCATCAGTTACCTGAGGAGTAGATACAATCATAAACTTCTGGAGAAGCTCCTGAGAAGAATCACGCACCTACACAAAAATGTGGCTTATGTTAACAACTGTATGTTATAAAGAAATCATTGAAGGGGCTTGTTATGATTGTGCAATCATAAACTTCTACAGCAACTCTTGAGAAGAATCACGCGGCTAGACAAAATGTGGCTTATGTTATAAAGCAATATCATTAAAGGGGCTGTGATGTGATTAAGACTTAGCTGTAACACAGGGTTGTAGTTCATTTTATTAATAGTGCCAATTACACATCCTTATTCACTATTGAATTTGAGAAATAACTTGTGAATGGCAAAATCACAGCTTTGTGTCAAACAAATATATCTCTTAAGCATTATACTATTATACAACATTAAGCACAGCAAAAGTGAACTCTGTAAAACTGTTGGGCTACCAATTTTTCAAAAACCACACTTGCAATCTGTTTCAATCTTCCCAAAGTTTGTCCATCCATTCTTCCTTTTGTATTTGTTGTGATATTTATACCTTCTTTTTTTGTTCTGAGTTTTTATTTTTTTTGTTTTGTTCAGTTTAGTGGTGGTTCCCAGTACTTCAATTTTCACAAATTTTGTGACCTAGCTCATTTAAGGCAGATTGGACTGAATAAAAATACAAAGCCTTCTTGAAGAGAAAAAACAAACCTGTTGTTTACTATCTCCTAGTCTTTCAATAATGGCTGGAACAACTGTAACAAAAAGGACAAAAGATCAGTTTGATGGCTGACTCCTATCATAGACAATCTCAAATTTTAAGAAGAATCTTTCAATCCTCCACATACACTGCATGTCTTCCAAAGGAAGCTGACACACACTTCCCACCAGTCATATGCTATTATTAAACAAGTTTATAAAAAGCAGCATTGAAAATTGCATAAATATATAAAGTTCAGGTCAGCAAACTCAGTATTTTTTGTTAATTCAGTTTTTTGGAGGTATTTTGAGACAGTTAACTTTTTTGTACACTTGAGGGTACATACGGAATAAGAAACCATTCATTAAAGACGAATTCACACAAAATAACACTGCTCACTCCAACCACTGTAAAACCCGAAAATTAAAACAATTTACATCATAAATTTATAACCTAGTCTGAAAGAAATGGCTGCCATAAAATAGACGCTCTGCTTTAGTAAACTAAATTTTAAAGTAATAAGGGGCCATTCAGAACATATTCTCATGCAGTATTTGTATTTTTATGCCAATTTTTAAGGTCACAATGTGTAGATTAAATATCACTGACATGTAAAGTCAATCCCTGTGTAGCATTCATGCTGATTAGAAATCATGACACAATACAAAGTTACATTCTCTATCTTACATTGTGGTTCATTTTTTGTCTCACATCTACATTACCAGAATAGAAAACAAAAGTTTTACTAATTTGGAAATTTCTTCACCAAAGAAAATTTCACATCACAGCATATATTGGTACATATTGTTTCCAACTATATTCAAGATGTTAGTGTATGCACATTAATATGTAAGGAATAGAATTGATTTAAGATAGACTAGAGAAAATCAAGTCAGTCAAAACTTGACTGAAACACCCTAAAAATGACACCAAGAATCAATCCTTTTTATATTCTGTTGTCACAAACCAAAAAGACTGTTTTGTTCAAAAACTTAGACAAAATAACAAAAGGATATTAATAAACACTCTAAATGTATTCACATAGCAAAGAGGAAAGAAAAAATAATCCCAAAATTTTGCTACCAAACACAAGTGTGATGAGGAATGGTAAATATTTGTTTCAAAATTCAACAACAAATGAAGAGAATTTTACTTCAACATGTGATTAATGACTAGAATGTTTAAAAACCACTATATTTTTGGAGTATCTTTAAAAAAAAAATACACATGGGATTTCTCTTTAGCCATATGCATGATGAAAAGAATAAACATATAAAACCCATAATCAAAAGTACAAACAGTGACTTTTATAGCTAAGAGTATGAGCAAAGATCTTACACTAGTTAGTACCATCTTCACATGAATACCAGAAGCCAAGCACAGAGCAGCAACGTGTTTGATAATTAAACGATATTTGACTCTCGAAGCAGTGACAAAGCCCTTTTATGCTAATTACAAAAGATCAGGTGTCACAGCATGATATAAAGTTTATACATGGATTATATCATTTCCTAGTTTTATCAACTTACTTCAAGTTTTAAAAATTACAGTATTTCGGTAATCCACGAATAATAAAGAAATCTTTGAACAATTTGATTTACTACCACTAGCTCTCGTCTCACAGCAAACATACAGCTCCTCAAGATAAAGCAGAACTTTTTTCTACAATTAACACAATTTTCCTTCTAATGCAAATTTATGTAAAATGTTACAATATTTTGGTATGACAACTACAGTACCAACAATATTTTTGAAAAATAGGTATGGAATCATCTGACAGCACTTAATCATTCTGCTTGCATTTTAATAAAACAGAAAATTTTAGAATAAGATGTCACACATTCAGTTAAAAACATTTTTCTGCCAAAAAAACATTAATATAAAAACAATCCTAAAAATTGAAATAATCTTTCCTTTAAGTGCCTTTATCAACCAATCTATTAAATTGGCCAACATACTATTTTTTTTTTTATTTGAACCAGACAGACTCAAATATTAACTTAAATGCCCTAAGCAAAAGTCCAACATAGAGATTTAAGTTCCTATAAAATTGGATTTCTCAAAAGGGTTGAATACATCGAATAAAAAGATGCTTTTCATAGCTATGACCTGCCAAAAGAAATAACGAGATTAATCCTCTGGCTACGTCAATAAATATCCATACAGGGCATTGCAGATAGAACTTAATACAAGGTAACATTGGGGCACAAGTACAATTTTACATGTATATCTTGTTCAGACTATAAAACTTCACACTGGTGTCCAATATTGGACAATATTAATTTTCAATCCAAATATATCATGCAAATAGCCATATACTATAAAGCCCTGGTATTGTCCCCAAATCAAAATCAAAAAAGCTATTGTTTTTCTTTTCCATGATTCTGAATTCAAGATTCCTAATGGTATTATACTCTTGACGACTGGTGCCAAGGGAAATAATTCATTTAGTTTCTCAAGAATCTCCATGTTTCATGAGGCAGAGCCAAGAAAACAATGACATTTGAGTTAAAAAAAAATTAACTTTTTTTGCCCATAATAAGGTGTCTGTATTAAGCTGCTGTCCATAAAACAGGGTTTGACTGTACCTCTCAATTACAGAGTCCTTTAAAAAGCAAACTTTAAACATTTCCTAACTGAATATTCCAGACACCTCTGTAATCCATATGTTAGGCTCTGTCCTTCAGTACCCATCAAGTCAGGTTTGGGTATGTCTGATGATTTTGTTTCATGATATTACAGTGCTCATCACCCCAAACATCCCCCCTCAAAGAACTGGACTCAGGTTAGGGCCAGAGCTTTTTGGCTCCTTATATACTGTAGATATTATCATTTTATTACAGACCAGCCTTGAGATAGAAGTGACTTCTCTAAACAAAATTAGCTTTCAAAATTTGCACTACACATTCGGCAATGATATAATAACTTGAGAAAATCATAGATGTATATGTTACAGGTCAACCTAGCAGGGTGCAAAGAAAGTCAGTTTTACAGCCCACCATTCGGGCAAGCTGTAGCTAGCATGTACTAGCCCACTAACCCAAAACCCTTTTTGACTAGCAGGATTGATTACAATCCTTCTGTAATTTGAATTTCCCCCAAAAACAGCACTTGCCCATAGGCAAGTTAAGAACAAAAATCACTAGCCCGATAGCAAAATTCACTAGCCCCGGGCTATTGGACACGACTTTCTTTGCATGCTGCCTAGGTTGATTCTCAATTTCCTTTGTCTCCTGTCCCTAATAATAATTGTTCTTGACTATAAACTAGGGCTTGAAGACAAAGGAAATTGAAAATCAACCTACATTAAAAATTTTAACCTGGATTTAATTTTGACCTGTAAAATATTATGCTGCATGCAAGTTGCTGAGTTTTTCTTATTAACCAACTGCCTCGCTTAAGTGGAAGGTGGGTGCCCGGGATACCCAGGGGCTTCCACTGTGGCCAGCCAGCCCCTAGATAGAAAAACTGCCCCCATGGCTGGCAAATCCCCGCAACCCAGCCATGAGCCCCCATTCCATGCACCCGTCACACTGATGAAGCAGTGGAAGGAAGAAAAAGGGGATGGGAGGGGGGGGAAGACGCTGAAAGACCACTCCCCAAAAAACCACAGTACAAAACGCTCAAAAAACTCACAGATCCTAGCCGTATACAAAGCTACACAAACCACGTGAGCCTGCACTTATGGGATTGACCGCTGGATCCATGCTAAGCCCGTGGGCTACTTGACCGCTACGCTTGTGGACCGCATGACCGCTTGACATGTGGACTGCTAAACTTGAGGACCGCTTAACCGCTAAGCTTGAGAACCGCTAGACCGCTAAGCTTGTGAAACCGCTAAACCGCTAAGCTTGTAAACCGCTAAACCGCTAAACTTGTGAACCGCTTGACCGCTAAACTTGAGAACCGCTAGACCGCTAAACTTGAGAACCGCTTGACCGCTAAGCTTGAGAACCACTAGACCGCTAAACTTGAGAACCGCTTGACCACTAAACTTGAGAACCGCTTGACCGCTAAACTTGTGAACCGCTTGACCGCTAAGCTCGTGGTGGTTAACTTAGTTAAATTGCATTTAACCAAATGAAACATCTCAGTGAAAATGTTGAGTAAACATAGACTTTGCAGATACTGAACTAATGTGCTAAAATTTATACCTGCAACAAAATATTTAGCAAAATCTACAACAAAATCACAGTAATCCACCAGAAAAATGCATTTTTCATACTGCATGTACATGACTGTAAAAGCACTTACCGGTAGTTATCTACCACTATTTGCTATAAGTAAATTTCAATAGACATTACCAAATTTTGACAATATTATTTACCCTGATTGCAGTCAAGCAACTACAATTGCATCTTATAGAGTTAATCTTACTACATTATACACACATATAAATGGCTTTGCATTTTGAAAAAATGATGATATGACACTGATACTCCTAAAAATAGGTTTATTTAAAGCCCTGCACCACTCCAAAACAAACAACTAAGAGACTTGAAAATGTAGAAAACATTTTGTCAGTCAATGACTATAAATACAACAACAAATATGTTTTAAAGGATTTCAACTACGTATATATGTAGCTTACCACGCCAGCCATAAAAACTGGTCAGCTTGCATGTATAACTCAGGCATATTCCACTAATGTTGCTATGCAGATGCCAATAACACAATCTTATACAATGCAAACATTTCTTACACCAAGTAAACACGACACTTGCGTGAGGCATATATCTTACCATATTATTATGAAATTTCATATAACAGGCAACATGGCGGATGATTTCAAACTGATATCCATATTTTAATCAAAACAAAGTTCTAATATGTCTAATATGAATGACCTCATCTTCGTTCTTACTTTCATCTAAGACAATCACCAATTCCTGAAAATGAATTACAAGCTAAGCCACATACTTCTAAGGAGGCTATAATTAAAACCTCCAACCAATTAAGGAATTTTATTCCATTTATATCGTGACTAAGTGACTATTGTTCTTAATTTTGAAGTCAATAAAATTAACGAAATTGACACTTCATCTACAAACATCCAACAGCAGGGACTCATATAAACACTACGATACTTTTATAACTGAAATTTCTAAATGATATAGGAACAAATTGCCTCACAAATTGCTCTCACAATTTACGACAATTAATTCGCTTTCAACAAAATCAGGCCTGGTACTTGTTGTTGTTACGTCTTATCCACCAGAAAACGATTTATATTTAATGACCATAACATTTCTGCCACTCTGAATTTTAAAGATGAATTTATGTATTTGTCCAGATACTCAAAGTTAACAATCAAGTTTTACAAGACTCAGGTTCGCATTTACATGGCATTTGTATTTCTGAAGGGAATACCTGCGAATCAAAGCTATGAGTAAACAAAAGCGCTCATATGCCGATACGGTGCATATGTAGTTAACCGGCGTTTATTTAGAATATCAAGAGTCCAGGCTTAACATCAATGGATTCAAAATTTTTAAAGCTTTGTCTCCGTTTTCAGACAAAAAAAACCGAATTGGTTTCTAATAACACCAACACGCACAGCATGGAGAATAAATTACTTCTAAATTAGCTCTCCTAATTACTCTCTCTAGGTAAGTTTACATTTTTATTCGCTAACCTGGTAAGAGATGGCTGCGAAAGTTTGCTCCAAGTCTGTCTACGATTTGATGAAGGAGATCCAACCCCGTTAGGCTCAACTGAAGGAAAATAAAACCATTCATTTATTAGGCAGGTTATTTCTGATAAAGAGTACCAGGGAAAATACCTAATTACTGTACTAACTAGTCGTTCGGGTGACAATATAATATTGGTCTACAAAAATATATGGACTCCACAAACTACCCTAATACCTCAAGCCCTAATTAATAGACGCCTGACGTCTAAAAATAACAAATCAGAGTATTTCGAAAAGGATAAACCGTGATTTTCATTTTTATAGCCTAAACTGCCAATCGTTTTTCAATCCACGCAAAAAGACCCCTCGGAAAACGATCGTCAAAAACTCGCGAGTATTTTGCCTCGTGTTGACCAAATGTTCTAGTGCTTGCTGAATCCCAAGAAAATATTCGCAATATCCAGCACATAAGCAAAACAAGGATAGAATCAATAAATTAAATCCCCTTCTTCGTTTTCCCACCTTAAAATTACTGCTATTGACCCACGCAACAAGCCCATCGAGAAGTTTATCGAAGCCAATAAACTCTATTCTGTTCGAAGGATCGCTGAGGTAGGTCGAGAGGTCTTCAGCCGCTTTCAGCCTTTTCTGGGTGTCTTGAGAATTAACAGCGGCCAAAATTCCTTCCAAAAATACTAAATCTTTCATTTTCTGTGCATAAATGGACTTCCTGCAGGGCGAATTAAAGCAGTTCTCACAAGACCAATCTTGCAATATTTCACTTTCAGATCGTTAATACAGCAGCATTGCCGACGAACGGCTTATGATTTGTGACGGGGAAGTCAATTTGGTGCGTCGTATAATACATTCGTTAGTCTTCTTAACTTTCTTTGTCTGTCTATTCAACAAAGGTTGTCAAACCGTGAAATCCAAGAGGAGATTAGCACGTTTTCTCGGCTAAAAGTTTCCCCATCAAGGTCCACACGAATTCGCCGCCATTTTTAGAGTTCAACGAATGCGAGGTGGTGACGTCACGGCCCGTGAAAAGAGAATTGCAAATAAATCAGAATTTCAAGCAGCCCTGTATAATTTATTTCTTTGCGTAGACGGTAGAGCAACGCAACCAGAACATTCTTGAATAAAAAATACTGGGAATTTCGTGCATATTGATAAAAGCTCATCGGTTTAAAAGAGAAATTCCCCGTATTGATATTTAGGGACTGGTAACAACCCTTGGAATTACCGTCACGTTTTGTCACAAAGCGCGTCACGCAACAATAGGAGCAAATCCACGTGAGGTCTGGTCTCGTGACTACAAATGTCCTAGCGTGCATTTTCAGGCTTAATTTTCAAAGGAATGGGCGACTTGGAAAGGTTTCCAATTTCACAGGAAGTAATGCCTTTTTTTTATCCCGAGCACGAATTTTCGTTTTTTGACCTTTCTCGTGTATAAAATTTTGCTTTAAGCCTCGGAAAACGTTAAATGGAAGTCAAGAAACGTTGTTGGGTTCGTTTCTTTGACTGCCTTTTTGAATTTCTCTCCCGCTTCCCGCCATCGTAGAGATCCCGCCTCCCGCCCTTTCTTCTCCCGTCTCCCGTACCCCTCCCGCCCCCTGTTCTCCCGGGCTCCCGCCCCCCCTGTCCCCCTCCACTAAAAACGGGAAAAAGGTAATACCTCGAAAGGTATTACTTTTTTCCATAAAATTTCGACCGGGATGAACCGTTCCATTTGAATTCTTCCCAGAATTTCCGGGTTTCCATACAAATGGTACGCACTCAAACAACGACCGCGAAGTCGAACATTAAACCCTAGACTCACGAATAGTTCTGGGAGACGACCGCTATTCAGGGCCCAGTTGTATAAAATACCGGTATAAATCGAGTCAAGGCTCCTGTCACGACCGATAACGACGATCTTCTTTAATAATGGAGAGTAAGACCTCGTCGACTAGCCTGTGTACAGCCGCCCCTGTCTTCAAAAAGGAGGACAGGGGCGACTGTACACAGGCTATCGTCGACCGGTCTAAGTGGAGAAAACCTGTCCCGGGTACGGGTAGGAAGGTCACCCTTATCCGGAGCGCATATAAAAGTGACGTGAATGATAATCGATTATGATGTCGTTGATAAGGACAAGGACGATAAATCAGAATCGTGATATGCCACGAAAAGTAACTGAGCACATTTTAAGACGAACTTATAGCAAGGGACACAAATACAGCGAGCCACGGCCTGGTCAGTTCCTCTCGCATGCGCACAACCACATCAACCGGGCAATGCAGCCAAGGAAACACGGCTTTGTCCATTCACAGGACCGACGGCTATGCCATGCTGATGATTCCCAGTAAGGACGAAACAGCTGTCCATGGCTGCCACTGCCCGGGTGATATGGCTGTGTGCATGCGTGAGTTACTGGCCAGGCCGTGAGTTGGTGTGTGTTTGCCCCTTGCTTTCCAAGGTGATCTGTGACGTTCTGGGGAAAGAAATTTTAATGCCGTATCCCATAAACCAACGCGCGCACCAATTCAATTCAATTCAATCTGTTCCCGTCAGCTTTGATTTATGGGATACGGCATTAAAATTTCTTTCCCCAAGTTCCCGCAATGACGTCACAGATCACCTGGTCAGTTTGACCAAAGAATGGAGTGAAAAAGCGGATAGAATGTTGTTGCCATTTATTCTTCACAAAAATAAAAAACTAATATAAGAAATGTTGTTAACAGCCATGTTGTTTTAACACCTAAAATATGAATTGCCAGTTTAAATTACCCGCCCGATAACTACAAAACCGCGCCCCGTCCCTTACAAATAAAGTATTGATCCATCTTCAAAGAAACAGCTTTCTTTTCCGCAAGATTCTTGAGAAGGTCTTGTACTGCAATTTAATGATGAAAATTCTGCAAAATGAAACCAAAAATAGTAACAGTTTTATTCTTTGGATGTATCTCAATACCTTCGGTTACACTGAGCTTTTTTCAGCATAAAACTGTGTATGGAATGTGACCGCTCTCTTCCCCGCGGAATGCATATAAATTTACTCGGAAAGTTCATAGGAAGTGACCATGATAGCTTACGAAATGTTTACCTGGGTTCTCAGTAAGCCAAAGCCCCCCACCCCATCCCAACAAAACCAATCTGTGGAGTAACTATGTCATTTGTTCGAGTAAGATACACTGAACGCGGCAAGTACAGCGGGGAACAAACGTGAAAAAACGTGCACGATAAAGTAGTACCGCGCGAGAAACATGGCGCGTAGAAATTGCGTTTCACATAGGTGTGTCTGACTACGGCTATCGCGTTTTTTGTTGTTGTTGTTGTTTGTTTTTTTTTTTGTCAGAAGCTCCTGGTTTTGTTTTGTTTTCTTTGCTCTTTTTGTTTTAGAAAATACCAGCTATCTACAGTAGACTGATGATAGTTTTTGCATCTGCATGTAACTAAGGACAATATTCGGTGTCTCAAGTACAACATGTAATTTGTTTCCTAGAAATATATATTAATGTTGTTGTTATCCAAGATCAAAGTTTGTGTTCAAGAACTTGAGCAATTCGACCTCTTCGGAAAAAAATGCGATAATTCAATTTCCTAAGAAGGTGCGCGCTGTAAAAGCCGCATCGCACATGAGTTTTGAAGATGTCATAGGAAACTGAATGTAAATTCAGTACTTTTCGCCATGTAACTGTTTTCGCTATTAGCATCTAATCTGAACGATTTTGATCTGAATTTTTCACTGATACCTTGACAACGTTGGTGCTTTCTTTCATCAAAAAGTTTGAAATCCTCCTCTGTGGGGGTCCTACGAGAAAGCCAGCAAAATCAATTTAGTCACTAACTTAAGAAGTAAGAATGAGATCAACCGCCAGCCCAGAATCGTGACTACGAGTTTTGACAGCTGTACTTCTTCATAAAGAAACTTTAGTCGCCTCTACGCTTGTTACCCAACAATATTTCAAGTTCAAAGATCAAAAACTTTGCCTTTTAAGGATCGGTTCAATTTTAATTTTAGAGCGCTATAATTCAGTGACTTGTAGCTCGTAATATACTTACCACTGATTTTCGTACAAATACTCCTCTTGCCCTGGACAGATATCGAAGCCTTCGCCAATCTAGGAAAGAAGAACGATGCAGAGAAAGAAATAGCCAAATTAATTAATAGTCCCGTTTATCTTTGAACGCAAATTACGCTGACAGCAATACTGAAAATGAAACGCAACACTGCATGGCCGAACCAAAATTAGTAATGCCAGTTCCTTTTGCCAGATACCGGCCGGGTTCGTACAGATTTTTGGATCCAAAATATTCAAGACTTTTTCCAGACATTTTTCCAAAACATTAATTTCTTTTTCCAGCCTCAAGGTTCTCAAATACATCTGAGACGGTGATCAATAGAGACCATAAAGACGAAGGAAGAAAGCAACTTGCGGCTTTTTTCATGATCCGCTGCAAACATACGGGCGACATTGAGTCAGATTTGACCAAATCGAAAAAAAATATCACTTATGAAGCACTTGTTTTAGCTTTGAAAAAATAAAAGTACTCAAGACTTTTTGCAGATTTTTCCAGACTTCTTCCAGCTCTGGAAAATTGCTGGGCAAATTTCAAGACTATTTCAAGAATTCAAGACTGTACGAACCCTGCAGATAACATAGGGTCAACAATTCACCTGCAGCAGTGCGCGGCGTAAAGCCCGTGGATTTCTTACGTGCAACTTGTTTGCAAGCACCTGCACAGTGCCAGGTTGTAGGTTGCGACAAGTTGTTGCAGAAAGTTGAGAGTAGTTCAAGGCGTTTTGCAACACTGAACTATCTGAAACCTGCAACAATATGAATTGTAACAGTTGCGAGACAGATTTGACTGGTGATAAAACGCGCGACGTTGCTTTTAACTCAAAGAAATTCTAAGAGGCAAATGCGATTGCTATTCGCGTTTCTTTAGCTAATCAATGCACCCTTAGCTTCGGGGCACGTGTGCTTGCACGTGGTACCATAGAAGTGAAGAAGAGCGGAAAGTTCGACACCGATTTGGCGTGTAGTTAGATTTATACCTTATTCTGACCGGTTTCAGGCCTGGTGCCAACAATTAACAAAAATAACAACAACAACAGCAGAATCTTACCGAGATTTGCCACATTAGTTTAATGTCACAGCGAGCTCGCCGTCCCCAGTTCGGCCGATCCACCTAGTGGTCAATTGAGAAAGTAAAACGTTTGTTGAACGACTTAAACGTTTGCGAATGCAGGTTCAAAACATAAAAAAAACTACACTCAGCACTTTATGGGAGTCTAAGTGTAGTTTCTAAAAGTGTTTATTAGGCGGCAACTGCCAAGTTTGAACTTGGTTAGTAAAGCGCCGAATTTTACAGACGTTTGTATGGTGAACTTGTTCCCCCCACCCCTCCCCAGACAAACGTAGAGGTTGTGGAGCAATATCTTTGCCCGCTTTGGAAAGATTGCCTTTAAACGTGGTATAAGTTTTCCTAATTTTATGGAGCTCCTTCCAGCAGTGTCGATGTATGGATATTCGCTGACTATTCCCCATCAAAACTTGAAAAAACCGTGGAAGGGTTTATTCAGAGATTCTTTCAAGCTCTTTTAGGACAGTCCCTCTATTACATTAAAGACAAGTAGGTTGTACTTACGAAACTGATCAGTTTACGGCTCCGCCTGGACCTCCTTCGCTTTTTCGCTTTATGTGACTTCTTTTCTTCGTTAGGTTGAGTTCCTAAAAATCTTTTAGCAAACAAAAAATTAGTTAAAGAATTTTGTGCACTTTCAAAAGCTTTCGTTTCAATTGAAAGTTACAAAGAGAGAATTGTCAGTTTGCAACTCTGGGATTTTTTATTGTTTTTGAGTTAAATAACGATTAAAAAAAATTCTCACGGACAAGTGCAGTGGTTCAACTTTCACTTACCGTGAGAAGAAAACTTTTGTTAGTATCAAAAACAGTTCACCCCTGTGCTGACTTTTTGCTTTCTCCACAATATTCACAAACCTTTCATTTGGTCTTCTGACATTTTAACTTTTTTGAAGGAGATGTTGTTATACTGTAGGTAGAACGTGACTTTTGCTGATGCCACTAAAGTCGGTTGGTGCTGTCTGTTACAAGTTCGCTTTCGTGCGCAACATTTCGTGTCCTATATTCGCCACTTTTCGAGGTTAAATTTCCCCCGCGCGTGCTGATTCGAAATTTAAACCCTTCCGTTAACTCTCGACTTCTGCTTCGGCAAAGGAGAAGATAACATTTCTTACCCCTAAGACTCAAACCGTGCTACTGTTGTAGGACTCTCGCGTCTAAACGAACGCTGTCCGCTTGTTTTCAGCCGTCAGTTCTGCCGGTCCGCATTTTCGCCACTAAAATTAAACCTCCCGCGTGCAATCGAAGGTGAAGCGCGTTTCAAGCGAAGATGCGCATCATCGTGTATTTCCTTTACATCATGGATGATAGAAAGACTGGATAGGAAACTGGCTGACGCGATCGGTTCCAACATAGTGGAAAAATGTGACGTAACATCATCGAGAGCCATTCAACCTCTTACATCCGATGTTTTGCGTGTCTTTAATTAATCCTCGCATATTGCCCATGTTTTGAAGTAAAGGATGAAGAGTACTTGTTCTTGGCGAAGACAGTTAGAAGGTACAAAAGCGGTAGAAGCAAAAGACTTAGTAAATGATAAGGAAACTTGTGAGAGCGAAGAATGATTCCAGCGCCCGATAATTTCTTGCACCAAACGGGAAGCCTAACTACATGAAAATATACCAAAACTTACATGTATACAGCTACAAAACACCTATAAAAAAGGCACAGCTAATTTTCTACAAGCCACAAGAAAACCGGGAAGAATTTTAATTATTTTTGTCACGATTTTGACGATTTCTTTTAATTCTGCTTTTATACAAGCTCAGCGAGTGTCGAATTTTACAAGTTAACAACTGACTCTTGACAAAATGATTTTAATAGCGGTAAAACTGTCGAGGCTTGATGTTTCAAGTACCCAGCTCAAACGAGGGTTTAATTTTCCATTCAAATTTATTTACAGACAATCAGTGACAAGAAGCCGTAGTTGAGAACTGTATAAAACATGAAAAAAAGCGGGGATAAAAAGCTCAGCAGAGAAAGGAAATTTGCTTGCGGACCACCGTGGAAATGCTGTTTCTAACTTTCTCAAACAGATTTTCATATTATCCATGGTTGTATATTGGCCAAGTTCTTTTTTGCGTTTTTATTGACTGAGACGAAGTCGAGGTCAATAGAAAAGCACACATTACGAGGCTACTCTTCTGCCATCTTGACTTAATCAACAGTAAAGGGTTTATTATATGGCAAAAACTGAGACAAATTTTTCTTGCGGTACCAACGCGGAAAAACCCGAGCAAGATGGGCTTATCTTGCCCGCTGGGGTAGGTAGGGCTTTCCACAAGTTTTTCACTTTTTTCGTTTCGAGCAACTTTTTGCATGCTTAGCGGCATGAGTTCTCTAGTTATCTTCTAATTCTGAGATATCGGAGCAGCTTTTAGTGCTTAAATTGGCCTCTCTCAGTCCATATTTTATTATGTTTTTGAATGTCCTGTTAAAAAAAACTGGAGAGAGACAATTCCTTCCCCCTACGGCAGATCATGGGCGCAAGATAAAAGGAGCCCGGCTGCTAGCTAGGTCAGCGGTTTTTTTATTCGAAATGGTGGACGAAGATTGACACTCGACTGACTTGAGTGTCTCGTGATCGGGTGAAGAAGGCCATTCAACAATTTTATTGGCTCATTCCTTTTTTGGTTTTAACTGAGGACAAAGTTATTTAGCAGCGCTGGTTAAGCCGCAAAAGTGCACAAAATCAAAATACTTAGAAATCTTAAAAAGACAAACTTAAGAAAGGGACACACACACACCAACCCACCGCCTGACCAGTACCTAACGAATGCGCATAGCCATGTCACTCGGGCAGTAGCAGCCATGGGCAGCTGTCTAGCCCTCATTAAGGCTCAGCTGCTTGGTGATATGGCTGTGCTCATGCGTGAGTTACTGTTGGCAATCTCGTCCCCAGAGCCTCCGTTACTTTTGTTCAGCGGATGGGGATCCCCGTCGCTGTACAAAAGGATCGCGGCCTCTGGGAACGAGATTGGTGGGTTGGTGTATGTGTGCCCCTTGCTTTAACTTTGTCCTAGAAATCTTATTTTTGTTGTACAATTTGCATATTCTAGCGTCAGTCTCAAAAAAGTTTCTGTTTTCTCGAGCAGCCTTTTGAGAAATTACAGGAAAATGTTTGGAAAATCTCGAGCAACTTGTGGAAAGCCCTAGGGGTAGCCAATCAGAATGCAGGATTCGCGCTTCATCTTGCCCGCTCGCGGATGTAGCCATATAATAAAAAGATCTCCAAATAATAAACATGAGAACTGGCTCTGGAAGGGTATTTCCGGGGATCTGGGACTTGACGAAAAAACACATGGGGGATTCCGGTGGCGTTAATGGCATACCGGAAGCGGAATTCGCCAAGATTTGGGCACGGGATGGGGAATATGCTGGGAAAATAAGTGATAAAAATAGGCCACAAAATGCGTCAAAAGTCTGTTTAAAAAATGCGTGGAATGTTACATGTATCTCTTAAACTATTGTTGGTTTTCACATGACGTCACTAAAATTCAAACTAAAAAACTATCGATCCTACCGAGATTTTACTTTCACGATGCATTAGAGCAGCTGAAAACTAATTTTCATACAAATTTTCGCTTCAAAAGGGTTCTTGGTTTTGTTATAGAGTACGCTTGAATTTCTAAGTTTTTGCGTTACACGATATTTACATGACGGCCAAGAGAGCTGTCAAGTAGGTTAAAAAAATGACTTACTTCAGGAAATTTTGCTATTTAAACAGTTCATGTGTTAGAAAAAGTATTACTTTAATGTTTATGAGTTTCTCGAGGAATAAATTCACGCTTTTGTAGCAAAACTCGGTAACAGATGTTTCTGTTGGTTTCCGTCCGCCATGTTGGAGCTCATCCAGGTGAGCACCAGCATGGCGTCTCCATACAAATCTCTATAAATTTGGGTAAAACATTTCTTCGGATATCTCGTATACGAAATATTCCTCTGACCTGAATCTTGGCGAGGTTCTTTGTATATGTACCTCCTTTCATTTCCCAAATTCTGGACTTTATCTGTTGGACGGTTTTGATTTTTATTTTGATCTATTTTGAATGGCGTGACACTGAAAACCAGCAATAGAAGGTAATGAGTTGAGACTTTCACTTTGTATTTGTCTTAAGTTGTTCTTTCAAATTGTCCATTTTGGGTTAGTACTGCGCATGACCAAAAAGACCATTTTGTGACGTCATCAGTTGTGACGTCACAAAAATGAAATTTGTTGGCAGTTTTGGTTTTTTAATTGTCCACTAGAGGGTCACGTGACTCTACCCACAAAACGCCTATTCCAAAATTTTCCTGGAGTCAAGTATTGTTGCCTGTATTCAGGGCTAGAAACTTATAGCCCCAAGAACTCCAAAAATGTTTGTGCCTATCACGCCCCACTCAATCTTTTGGCCGATTTTTAGCACTTTTTTCCCAATTAATTGATTAATTGGAAAAGAAAACGATATTCGGGATAGGCAGTGGCAGAAGTTTGGGACGTGGGAGTCTCGTGAAAAAGGGACGGGCAAGTGCGGGATCAGGACCCTTCCAATTTCCAGTCCCTATGAGGGAAGGGTAAGGGAGGATGAAGCATAGTAGCTACCTCGACAGAATCTGACCACTTGCCCGTTTTCGTTGGTTACTTGGCATGTTTGCGCCACGTTTCGAAGTTCAATCTGCGTGTATTATGATCTATGGGTTTACGACACTTGGAAGGCCGTGTCGAGGAGCTTCTAAGAAACAAAACTGAAATAGACGCGGTACAACCGCTTACCGTCACAGAATTGCAAGGAAGACTTTTAACAAATACATACTGATACCCGCGTGTGTTCTTTCCACTTGAGCTTGGTGCTTGGCTGTTAGTTACGGAACCAGTATTTTTCCACGTCGATGACGAAACGTCCAGGACATAAACCAACGGGGAAAGAAAGTGAGGACCATAACTTAAAGAAATGAGTGCGGAATTTATTCCCGGGGGTACTCTCATATAAAAGTGACGGGGATGCTCATCGCAAAATCTGTAACTTACACCCCAAAGCGAGACAACGACAACGGCGATGTCGTGTAAACGTCGTTGAAAAATAGACTTCACATCCTTTGAAACGTTTTCGCGATAATCCCAATTCGCCCTGTTACTTAAAAGAAGGAAATTTTGGTTAGAGCTGAAGTGAGGGAACCACGCCCGAGTTCAGACAGAAATGGTACAATTTATCGCCCTGCCGTTCCCGTTCTCAAGTAAACTTAAAATTTGGTCATTTCACGTCGTAGTGGTAGAGGGACAGCAAAGAAATGTACAAAAAAGCGTGATGCATGTACAGAGTTGTTGTTTTGCTCATTAAACCTATTGCTTTTTTGACGTTCTCCTTGCCGTCGCCGTCGTAGTTTCGTAATTAGTGAGTTTACGCAACAGGACGGCAGGAAGAAGAGGACGGTAAAACGCTTGTGTGTGACAAACGTGAAAGGGCTATTAATTGCGTGTTATATCGTGATCCTCTCGTAACAACAATGTTTTCTGGAATTTGCAAAAAACATCTGTTTAAAGGAAAGTGAAGTTTGGCGAAAAGTTATTTCAAACAAAATTATTGTCACGCTTGTCACACAAGGTGTCTTCTTTCCTCTCCCGTCCTGTTGCGTAAATTCACTGTTGAAGGTCCCTATCTCCGAGAAAAGGACGCGCGGGCAAGCGATAATTAGCGCGCAGGCTGTTCACTACACGACAAACTACACTGGAACAACTGGAACAAGGCCGGCGCCAAAATTGATCAATCACAGTGCCCGCAAAAATATATTAAGGCCCGAGTCAAACGTCGATCTTTCAAATACCTGAACCGAACCTTATAAGCGAGAACAACAGAGTTTTTGCATTAGCATTAGGTTTGGCACATGTGAAGTTCGACGTTTGACCCTGGTCTATGAGATACACTCTTATAGTAGATACGAACAAAGTTGCAAACCAAGAATATTTTGGGACTTAATCCGGACAACGATCAAGTTCTTTTTCTGGGAGGTTAAGTTTTCCCTTCACCTGCCATTAACTGATCAGTAAATCCATAAGAATTGTCTTGGACAGTTTTTTTTATCTGCCCTTTTCCTTATTTAAGAAAATTCATGATTCGTACAACTTCAGACAAACAAATTTCAAGGACTTTTTAAGGGCAAATTACAGTTTTCAAGGACTAAGATTTACTGAATAAATCGGCATTCTAATCTTAAACCTAGTATTAAACGCCTTATTGGCTAAATACGTCATGGAGTCATTTACGATTTTTACTTCTTCAGCCATAATTGATCACATTATTTTATACTACTTTCGGCCGAAACAACACTTTGCAAAACGATTGGGTATTAATTGCAATTGCAACTAGGGTACAGAAATAGCATTTAAATAAAGAAACAGAAGTAAGCTATTGCTCATACACAAAAAATGTTTTTGAACAAGGAAGTGAATTTCAAGGACTTTTAAAGACAACTACTAAAATTCAAGACCTTTTCAACATTTGCAAACCATCGAAATTGTCAACCTGCATCTGATGTTTGCCGAGCTGTGAAACAAATCTTTCTATGAACGGCCGCCTCGTAAAAACTAAAATCACTTTTGAAGTGACACAGACTTTACGGAGTTCAGAGACTCGTAGACCTATGCGGGATTCATTAAGAGTTTTTATCAAAATGCAATCTCGATCAAGAGCTTTTCTGCGCATGTAGAGGAGAGAGATCAAGGGGGGCATTCCCAAACCCGTAAGCACTGGGGTCGACAATGATCAAAACGTGCAAGTCTCGGTCGCCCCATATAAGAATCCAAGACAGTTTGGGATTCTGGATTCCAGGTACTCGATTCCAGTCTATGTCAGAGGAACTTGAATTCTGTAATCCAATCGTAAGTGAGATTCTGGATTCCTTGAGCAAAAAATTCCCGGATCCTCTTACGTAGAGCGATCTATGGTAATCTCTTGGGATTGTGCTGACAAGACAGAGAAGTGGCAAAATTTGGTATTGAAACATTTCTTTATTTATTTTCAAATCTACATTGAAAAACAATAACTCACTCTATTGCAACGCTCTCTTCAATTGACGCAAAGACGCTCGTCCCAAAGCGTTCCTTGAACAGCCTTGTAATGGACAATGATAATATAAACAGCACTTTTACGTTTTCTACTTAGTGATGTTGTCTCATTCGGGTACCTCCCATCCAGCACTTTTCCAGCAGCTCACTCAATACACCCAGCGATGTTTGTACGATCAGCCTGAATTGCCACCTGCAAACAAGAAAACTACCAAGCCCAACCAGCGCTCACCTATTCCTGTAATTTGAGAATGCTATTGACCAAAAAAGCCTCGGCTGAAAAAACAGCCGACACTTCGCTACGTCACCGGTTGATTACCCGCGAAATGACGTCTGAGAAATTCCATACTGATGACGCGTCACTACATAGATCTGGGTAGTGCTTCTGATTGGTTGGAAATTTGATTCACCCAATCAGAAGCACTATCCAGATCTGGGTAGTGACGCGTCTTTAGTGGAGAATTTCTGCGCTCGTTCCTCAGACATCATTTCACGGGGAAACCACAGACTCGTACCCAGTTGCTGTCCACGTGTTCTTGGGGTGAGAGAAGATTGGGGCTATATGAAGGTGCATCCCTTCCCATGAGCCCCCGCGCGCCTCAACCTAACCCCAATCTTCTCTCAGCCCAAGAACACATAAATAGCGACTGGGTACGAGTTTGGGGAGACCAACCACCGGTGGGGCCGCAAAATTTTGGCTGTTTAATCAGACAACTACGCAGGTTGAATACTGAAAAAGCTACTAAAAAGTAAGCTTATTTTCCCGTGGGAAGCCCCTCCCCTAGTTCCGCTGTATTATGCTGTGCAAGTTATTTTAACACCGTGATATGTCCAATCTTTTTAGTGGTACTTTCATTGTGCCGCACAGGGTTGTTCAAATCTTTGAGTCTGCGGGTGAAATCCTCAAGCGTGACCATTCAAAGAAAGCTCTTGGCAGGCTTTTTTGTGGTGCTATAATTGTGCCGTACAGTTTTGTTATTATCTTCGAGTCTTTGGATGAAATGAAAGGTACTGGGCAATACTTCCCTTTGGTACTGTTTATTATGCTGTAACGGGTAGTTTCTATCTTCGAATCTGTTGATAAATTCCTTTAGTGTGACCATTCAAATTAAAACTACCAAGCAGTACTTTCCTATAATGCTGTACAGGGAGAATCTAACTTTTGAGTCTGTGAATGAAATCCTCTTATGGGGCCATTCAAAGGAAGCACTGCCAATGATCGTCACTGGTATGGCACACACAAAAAACCGACGTGCCGACGGACCGCAGCGACACCAAATCCCATGTTGTTGGGAACTACAACCACACATAATCTCAAATGAACCCTCAAGCGGGGTGGGTAGGGTGGGGTTGGAGGAGGGGCTGTAACCATGCAGAGCTACAAAGAGAACCGTGGCGAGCTGCGCCACTTACGAGGTTCATCTGGGCTGGTTTAGAGGTTCGGTGCAAACTTTTAACATAGGCAGACGCAAACGAATATCGATTAAAATATCGAGTAAAATCCAACTAGTGGTCTATTATCAATGCTGCGTTCTGATTGGTTCAGCTACTACTAGGCTATATGTTATAGCCCACTCGCAGCGAAAAGCGCCGGTTTGAAAACCCAAACAATGGCGGTTGAATCGCGTTTTGCTAGCTAAGTTGTTTTGTCTCCATATTTTTGACCAACTAGTTGGATTTTACTAAAACAATTATTCCTCTCGCCCTCGGGCTCGAGAAATAATTGTTAAATAGTGCTCTTCTTTAAGCTGCGCTAAAGAAGGACCAACGATCAGCATGCCAATGCCTCTGTGCGATTTTTGCACCAATGCTTCCCCTGTACTGTATGCAAGCCTCGGCAGGGCTACCGCTAGAATCAGAAACGCCAAAAGGCTCCTGTGTTGTATTTCGATGCGGTTTTGAACACACGTGGAACATCAGCGGCCCGGTGCACCGTGCATTCACGGATCGCTTTAGCATGAACTCTATCCCATCCCAGCCAGTGTGCTAACGTTACTGACCAAGGCTCAGGAACAGGGACATATTACTTACACGTTTGATCGTATCATTGTGAGGTCCGCAACTTTTCAAACACCTTTTTGGTATGAGGCAAAATAACGTTTGAAAGTTTTTCGTCCAAGCATCTTTCGAATTAAAATACTAAGTCACGAAACAGTAACAAAGAACAAAATAAAGGGACAACAGACCTGACAATACAACAACACACTAAAGAGCAAAAATAAGAAAGAGTAGACTAAGAGGAAGGTAAAGTATGATAGATTAGAGTGGAGTAGAGGCGAGCTGAGGGGAGAATAGAAGCGTTAAGGGAAGGGGAGTAGGGTGGAGTAGAATAGAAAAAGGATAGGATAAAAACCACTATACAGAAAAGACAGACTTGGGGTGCATTCCTTTGCGATGATCCGGATCAGCTTCAGTGATCCGAGATCACTCGGATCATGGTAGATCTAATGAACCGAAGAATCCTTGTCCAGAGTGAATTCATCGGTTCATTTGATCTAACATGATCCAAGTGATCTCGGATCACTGACTCTGATCATCCCAAAGGAACGCACCCTTGGTGTTCGAATAAACTACCCTATCCAATTTTGAAAATGTAAATTTGGTAGACGAATCTCATCCTTACCTGTGACCGCTTTCTAGAAATTGTACCTTTCGGACCTCTCCACGGTCTATCTTCGTTTAACATCTACGGCGCGAGCCAAGTTTTCTTCACACGCCTTGCTAATTATCAGACAATTTTCTTCTTGGCTTCATTCTTCCTTAAACTTCGAATTCACGAGATTTCTTGCATTAAACCCTTCATTTTAGTGCCAAGACTTGGCTTCTTCACAACTTCACTTTTCTTTCAATCAATCTTCAATTCCCCCCGATCTCACACGTTTTCGCTTCAATCTTCATTTTCCTTTTTTTCTTGCCCTACTTCAAAATTATGTCTTCTCAACCTTAACCTCCGATTCTTCGCACGATCCGTTATCTTCATTTTCTTCAAATTAATCTTCACTTCCCTTCATTCTTTTTCTAACTTCGATTTATCTTCGTTCTTGCGCTACTTGCGTAATTTCGCGACCAAACGTGGTTCTTCGCTCTTTCTTTCAAATCTTCATATTTCATTTTCTTCACGTTTCTGCCCTGTGGCAAAATAAATTCAAGTTAACATCGACAAACACGCCAAACGTTGACCTTTATTCCATTATAAAATTAAAATCAAATAAAACATTTGCATTAGCTAATACTGCTTGCCCCTTGGCAATTGAACAAAGTCGAACCTCTTAATGAAACAATGAACTGTCCATAACACAAAGAAGTTCATATCATGAGGGTCCGGTGAGTCCCCATGCGGGGACAGGGAGCACTGCGTGACATCTGCCCAAAAAAATCCATGCTAATGTCTTTGCATTCACATATCAACTAATCCAAAGTATCAGTAGATTAACATGACAAGAAAAAACAAAGTTTCGATGCAGTAACTTGTTAGTTACTGTTCTTCTCAGCACAAATTAAAAGTACCACACAAAACCAAAACTATTAAAAAAGTGCCGCGCTTTAAAGACTCGATACGCAGGTGCTTGAATCTGTTACGAGTGCTTTTGTCGAACTCGAGTTTCTCCACATACTGAGTGAATTTCATAATATAGTTCTCTATGCATAAATGTAAAGATGAAATATAGCATCTTTAACAAGTATATCTACTCTCCTTTTGATCCTGCTAAATCGTCTCCCGTAACAAACTACTCAATCACAGTTGAACTTAGGGCAGCGACGAATATTTTTTAAACATAATCAACTAGTTTTTATCTCAAGTAAAGTCGAGGGTGTTTTAACTATCTGACTATATTACACCTGTTATAATGCTAGTGCTGAAGTGATGGCCTACAGGCTTATGATACATGTTGTTCAAAAACTGCTGCAAAATTTGCCACAGGCATCAGTAGCGACCTGCAAAAGGTTGAAACGATACATGTTAGAACATAAAACAAACAAACAAACAAATAAATCACTTTAGATGATTACTCTGGGGACATCACCGCATAAAACGAAAGCTATTTACAAGAAAGGCTAATGTTTCAAAATCGGAAACAATAACTATACTTGTCAGTAAAGTACACTTAAAGTTGTACAGCAGAACCTGGTTAACATGGACACCAAGGCGACTTGCCACAATGTCGGTATAATGTCACAGACACAGTGCTGGAAATAATTTTTCTTACTTAAAAGGACATGTGTCCTTTCAAACCTTCATTTTGAAAAGACTTCTGGAAAATTGGTCGGACATTAATTAGCATACCGTATTTACTCGAATAAGTGCCGCGGCACTCACGGCGTTTATTTGAAAGTTGGACGTGCAAAGACTATGATATTGTTATAACTAACCGAATTAACCTCTTTTGATTTTCATTATAACTGGGCCATGGCGCCAAGAGCCATGGCTCTTGGGGGCGCTTATTCAAGGGCGTCGCTAATTTGAGTAAATGCGGTCATGCTTTCAACCTGGTTTGCCTCAAATCTCTTGATAGTACATGACAAGAAAACCCAAGCAATGATTCTGGGTGACCCCTTTCAAGATTTTGTTCTTCACATTGGCGACTCTTATTTTTTAAAAGAAAGAATCTTTCCTTCGAAATTCTCTTGATTCTAGACACAATTTGCAAAAATCTCAAGCTTTGAAAAAGAAACAAAATGGTCTAAATAGACCAATAGAGCGCGAATGACCGCTTCCCGCCATTTGGCAAGTTTATTAAATTTTGCTTGAATGTGATTTTTAATCAGATGCTGGAAGATGGCGTAATTCAGGGAAATGAAATACTGGTTTAAAACGCTTTTCAAATTTAATTGATGTTTTGGGAATGCTTTCTGTGTTTTCCTACAACACTCTTATTTGTATTTGTTACATTACATTATTGTACATGCTCACAAACAAATTCACCACTGGTTTTTCTAGAGAAAAAGTGCCCAGGACATCGGTAGTTTTGAAAATGGAACCAAAGCAGTGATATTTATTTCATTGAAAAAATTCCCAAAACCAGCAAAAATGCTGTACATGTCTTACAATGTGAATTTTTCTTAAAAGCACCCCTTCAAAGGCAGACAGTCATTGTTTGTACTATCAGGTCAAGTAAGCACTGGCTTACAACTTTTTTTTTGAAATTTAAATTTCGACAAAACCCTTTATATGCCCGAGGGTAATTGCACTGAGAAAATTTGAACAGGTTTTCTCAAGAGTGACAAGTGAAGTCCATCGCAAAAGTCAACAAAGAGCTGGGTCACAACTGGAGTACTTTTTGAAACTCCAGAACGTTCATTTAGTGCTATGCGAAGGGTCAAGACCTATATGGGGTCTGCCAAGGGAGCAGAGAGGCTGTCTGGTCTTGCTCTCTCGCACACTTACAGAGATTGGAAAATCAACACCGACAAAGTCATCCAAGAGTTTTGTGCCAAGAAAGTGCATCAACTGGTAAAATTTCGAATTTTGAACATTTACATGGTACAACTGAAATGTAACGTTGGCATTGACCTGCATGTTATCACTATTATCTTGTTTAAACGTTTGAAATTTTCTATCTCATAACTATTTTGTTCTACAGCACTAAGCCGTAGTCAATTCATTTAAGTGTACAAAGCTGGCTTGTGGATTAAAAATTTAAAGTATTTAATGTAGCACAAAGTTCAAAATTTGTGATCAGCTACATAATAATAACGCAAAGTCTGTATTATTTAACCTTTTCTTTTTTGCAACTTGTACCACCTGGCTTACTGGTAAAAACTGGCCGGGAATGCACCTGACTATTATGAAGATATTTTCTTTCATCTCTCCCAATTCATGACTAAATCTACTTTTGAACAATGCCTTTTCTTCTGGCTGTTGTTTAAACTGGCAAGAAATCACGCGGAAAGTTTTCCTTTTCATCTAACAAAGCTTTCTTCATCTTTCGGATCGTTGAAATAGGCAGCCATTTTAGTTAATCCAAAGCATGTGCTTTCAGTTGAATAAATTAGATTTCCATATATGGAAAGTAGAGCCCAGTAATTCCCTAACAAAGAGAGCTGCTTCGTTTTGCCAGATAAAAAGTGAGGGTTCCACTGTATTCAACTGATCTCTGTTGTTGCAAAGTGTAATCTTCCAGGTGGCAGCTAGTTTTTTTCTAACAATCTAAAATTGTTTATGTTCTATGGAGGAACTCAGGAAAACAAAACAAACAATAATATTATTTCGCTCACATCAGGAAGGAAAAATAATATTATTAGTAATGGTAACAGGACTAAGTGGAGTCCAATTCGGTCTGTAATCATACGAGTGATTAACAAAATCGGACGACCGCGTAGCAGGAGTCCGATTTGTTTAATCACGAGTATGATTACAGACCGAATTGGACGACACAAAGTCCTGTTACCAATTAATCATAACTTTAACAAAATTTGTAATATAATAGGCTATTTTTTAAATCAAAACACAAGAAATTCGAAATTTTGTTTTGCTAGCAGTAAAAAAAAAAAGCCATTTAAGCGCGCGCGTGATGACGCGTACTGTCCTATTAAACTGTCCAATTAAGGCTGAAATCAGGGCAGTTGATAGCCAATCAGATTTGACTATTTTGTTATAGTTATGATTAATGCTATAATATCCACTTACGTGGGGAGTAGGATCTGGAGCGAGAGCGATAACCATATCCACTGCCATAGTAGTCACGATGTCGATCCTTGGCATAATACTCTTTATCACGAGTGTAGTCATCATAGTGACCCTTGCGATAGTTTCTGTGCCTTAGAAGCAAAAGTCAAAGAATGAGCAATAGAGGAAGTTCCAGGTGAACAGGAATTTATTCCAGGAATCAGCAAGGTCAGAGGGACCAATATATTTCAACAATTTTTTGACCACTTGGTAAGAAATTAAGTTTCTTCTTGACCTACCATGGGGAAGGAAATTCTTGTGGGAGGTTATAATGAAATTGTTATTAGGAATGAACGTTTATTCGTTTGTCTCATGATGGAATCGCTTTGAGATATTGATCGCGACGTTTCGACTGCAATACTGCTAGTCTTCATCAGGCGATGAGGTCGATTGTTTACGTGTAGCTATTTATGCACATTGGTTCACTGTGATTGGTGTATTTCAATCCTCATTATTCCGACTAGCAGATGATGTTCCCTCAGGGGTCCGCTTTGTAGTTGAACGGCTGTTATGCTTTCTGATTGTAGGCATCCATGCTTCAGGAATTTCGATTCCGTTGTCTCTATTGATGTTATTAGAATGAAGTCTTATTTGGATAGCCTCTTTGACCCTACGTGTATCCCCGTTTAGTTTGCGTGCTCCGAAACTGCGGAGGTTTGTGTATGAGCAAGCCATATATCTCTGTCATGTTCTTTTATCCTGTCTTGCATTGCTCTCCCTGTTTCGCCTATATATACTTTGCAGTATTCACATGGAATTCTGTATACAACACCTTCTTGTTTGCCTGGTTCTAGGGCGTCTTTCGGTCGCATCTTCCTTTATGGAATCAAGTCAAGTTTATCGATCGTGACCCTCACTGATACACACATAGGGTCAAAGAGGCTATCCAAATAAGACTTCATTCTAATAACATCAATAGAGACAACGGAATCGAAATTCCTGAAGCATGGATGCCTATGATCAGAAAGCATAACAGCCGTTCAACTACAAAGCGGACCCCTGAGGGAACATCATCTGCTAGTCGGAATGTCGCGATCAATATCTCAAAACGATTCCATCGTGAGACAAACGAATAAACGTTCATTCCTATCAGACACCACAATGAACAATATTCACATCTTTAATGAAATTGCTATTTTTGCAGATTGGTGATTTTTTGGGTTTTGCAGGAACTAATTTTTGTGATTAGGACAGATTGCTTTTTCTTACTGGGAATAAATTTTTGCGATTTTCAGAAAGTCCCAAACAAAATAAAATAATCATTGATAATATTTTCATTTTTATTGAGTATGTGAAATAGAAATACATATTTTCAAAGAATACTACGGTGTGCAAACCTATGTAAAACCAGTAAAACAGATTACTTTTTTCTGTCATTCAATTACAATGAAATCTGTGGTGACTAATAATATTATTAATTATTTCTAATAATTTTTAATCGATTAAAAGTGATCGGAAATTAGAGAATATTTTACTCTGGAGTAAATAATTGCAAGAAAAATGTTTTTTTTTGCTGGGACTTATTTTTGCAGATCCTGGAAAAATCACAAGAATTAAAACCTGCAAAAATTTTTTGTGATGCGGTACTCTCTTTTTTCATGGAATTTAATCTCATCATGCTTATTTCATTATCCCTACCATTCTTTTCTGTATTATTACCGATTTTGACTTTATCTTGGTCCATAAAATCACAAAAAGGAACTGAGCGTCTTCCCAGCAAAGTTTACCACACCCTTAGCTTTATAGAAAGAGGCTAGCAAGTGACACTTACTGTGTAGGTTTGCCCATATAGACCCCAGGAGTTGGTGTGTGAGCCCGTTTGGTGATGGAGTAATCCACTCGTATACGCCTACCATCAATTTCTAAACCATTAGTACTTGCTTTAGCCTAAAAGACAATAATAATACATGTTAACACTCCCATCAATATTTACCAATTAGTTGCCAAAGGCGACGTGACTATTCGCCAATATTCACGTCGCCTGGGGCGACTAATTGTTTTAGTATAATTACATTGATTATTATTCGAGAAAATAAAATTATTGATCAATTTCCGACCCCAAAACATCAAAAAATCTGGCTGCCATTTTGAAAACTGCTAGCCTTCAATGCTATAATCACCACGCGGTGATTATAGCAGGATAAAGCGAAGCTCCTAGCCAATCACAGCGCTCTATTTTCAATATTCATCGCTGTAATTATACTAATTACATATATTTATTTCTTGTTAAATTAAGGAGGCTTGAAACAGTTTTACCACCCATGGTTTATGCAGACCTTGGACTTTTTTCCTGGGAGTTTTCAAGAACAAACTCCACTTCTGAATTGTTCTGTGTAAGAATTAAAGTTATCTGGTACATTGTCTTTGAGAAACTTAACAAGTAAAATGATATTTAACGGGGGAAATGAGGGCAAATTACTCAAGAAATGTTATTGTTATGCAAAAATTTACAATATCCAAGAAATAACTTATGATTTTTGACCCAGTTTGTATTTATGTACAGCCTTAAAGTAAAGGATTATTTTCATTCTTACAGTGATGGCACAATGTATAAAATGCAAGCAAATTAACAACCTCTCTAGCATCCTCAACTGCTTCATAATACACAAATCCAAATCCTCTTGAACGGCCACTCTGCAAGATTCAGCATATTACAAACAACACGATGATGTGAATGAGAACAAAATATCTTCCACCACTGTCCTTAATCACACCTTTAGAAATGCTTATTCATTAACCATTATCACATCATCTGAGTCATTCTTTAGGAGTCAGTGAAGATAACTGAATACTGGTCAGGGCTCTCATAACAGCTCACAGCAAAAAAGCCAAAGTTTAACAATGTCTGTGTTTTGTTCAAACCCTGTAATTTTTGCTCCAGAATGCTGGAAATGCATTTCAAGAGGCCCAGATTTCAATTTTTTCCTAGGGGGCATGCCCCCGGACGGATCCCCCTGGTAACTTGCCCTTTCAGCGCTTGCAAGTCATGCCATGAGTTTTTTTCCTTCTCCATCTACTCCAAAGCTTTTGCACCCTACTTAAAACCTTCTTGAAAACCCTGTAATGACAGGGAGGTATATCATGGGCTGGGTGGGTTACAGTAAGCTCATAAAATTAATGGACTGATAACGGCTGCCCTTGGAACCCTTGTATCATTGCTGACATCAGTGATTACTGTTAACAAATTGTCAAGAGGACACGTCTGTTCCAGAGAGAACTAGTCTTGTGATCAATAGTACATGTAGGTAAATCCATCTATATCAGTGTATTTCAGCCTTATAATGGATTGTAAATTATCACTGATATATCATAGCAAAATAAATTTCTTACTTGACGATCGTACACTATTTGGATTGATTCAACGCTACCATACTTCTCAAAGTATTGTCTTAAATCTCTTTCAGTGGTGTACAGACTTAATCCAAAAATTCCCAAGCAATTACTGCTTTCAGGGTTGTCCTGCAGGTGGAAAAATATCACAATGAAAGTTATATTTACACAGATGCAAAAAATTGAAGAAACGTACGACAAGACAGGACAACCAAGCATTACCCTGCTTCCAACATGGCGTTTCCTGGAGGAAAGTGGAGACACACTGTGGGATCTATGGGGGAAAACAATTAAGATTCACATGTCTTGTTGAGTAGATGTCAAACTGAAATATGAACCTTGACAGCAATACAGTGGAACGTTCCCTGTTGATACAGTCACCAATGGGCTAAAAAAATATGGCCCAGGGTTTTTTTTACAAGAAAATATACACTGTATAGCCGTTTTGCTGGAAGGCCAAAAAGAGTGGCCATAATAGCGAGTTGACCGTATTACCAAGGTGGCGGTAACACAGGAAACCACTGTATTGCAAAACCTCAGTGTTCTTGACTTCACAGAATAATTTAGAGCTTCATCTATCAGCATGCAAAGAAAGTGGTGTCCAATAGCCTGGGGCTAGTGGATTTTGCTATCGGACTAGTGAATTCAGTTCTTAACTTGCCTGATGGGCAAGTGATTTTTTGGGGGGAATTCAAATTACAGAAGAACTGTAATCAATCCTGCTCATCAAATTCTTTGTGGGCTAGTTGAAATGACTTTCGGGCTAGTACATGCTAGCTACAGCTTGCCCATATGACAAGCTGTAAAAGTGACTTTCTTTGCACCCTGATCTATGATTATAACATAGCTAGAAAATTCGTCTAATCAAATTCAAAACCGTGAGCATGCTACATATTCCCATGGCCTGAATATCTGCTGGGATGAACAACTGTATGGTGATAAATGGACAAAACATTTAAGTGATAACTTAAGGAGGATGTAAACTGAGTAAAAAAAAAGGGTTCTTTCTCTTTCTGAAACTGGATGAAGTCCTAAAGAGCACTTGACAACTTTTGAAAGAATGCCAAAATTTCATTACTATTGACATGGTTGTTGCATAAACTCCCTACCCTTACAACTATTATTGACTGAATTTTTTTTATAGCTACCTTCTATGTCTGTAGTGATATGGACTACGAGATCGAGATCGGGATCGTGAGTAAGATCTTTTCCTTTTCCTAGAACGGGAACGTGACCTACTACGAGATGGGGAACGATGCTTGCGTGAACGGCTCCGACTTCTTGACTTTGATCTGCCCCTTGAGCCTGACCGCGAGCGAGAACGGGATCGTGAACGGGATCTTGAGCGAGATCTAGAATGTGATCTGGAACGGGACTTTGAGCGAGACCGTGAGCGGGAAGCTGATCTTGATCCTGCACCATTGTATTCTTCACCTTGGTCATTGTCATCTCTGTCACTCACTTCCTGTAAATTACAAATAAGATAGTGATTAGTGATTGCTATGCAAGCATCAGTAAACTTATGACAATGATTTGCATGAAGTGCGAATGCAACATACTTACATTTGCTGCCCAGGAACATTACTTTGAGAACAAAACTAACATTACAACTAAATATGGCTGAATATCTGGAAACTTTAATATTTATCATTGGTACTACATTATAAAATGGAAATTCAACTTGCTTCTATCACTGATGGATAGCAAGAACTATACAGTTGTTTAAATACAGCAACAAAATAGATAGGTACAGTGAAACCTCACCTTACGGTTGTCTCAGTACTACAGTCACTTTTTTTGGCTGGCCAACAAAACACTCATAGATTTTCTTGTTAAAAAACCCTCATTAATACGGTCACCCGTTAATAAGGCCAAATTTTTTTGGCTACATACTTTGTTAAAGCTTTTAGGTTACAGCTCTAGAGCTGTAAAAGGGAAATTTATCCAAACCATGTACCAAGGAATCTTGTATTGTTTCAAGCCTATCTTAGATTACTAGTATTTAGGGTTTTACTGATAAGTTGTAATCTGGAACTTGATTTAAAGCGACAAGCTAAAGTTAACTTGGCAGACAGTAACCGGTCGTTTCACCAACGAGTCGTTTTGCCAACGAGTTGTTTCGCCAACGGTCGTTTCACCAACGGACGTTTCGCAAACGTGTAAAAGTCAGTTGGCATATGTCAACCTGCATTTTAACTATACGGGTTTGAAATTACCGTAGTTATTCGCCTATAAGCCAAGCGATTTTTGCAACAAATTAAACTGAGAACAGGTCAAATCTCGCCAAGATAGGGGGTTCAGCTAATAGCGAGTATTTTCACCCAAAAAAATTTACAGGTGCTTAACAAGATTGAAATTCAATGTTTATTCGACTATAAGCCAAGCTTATGAGAAACTGGCCAATCAGAAGTGGTTGTTCCCACGGTTTGTGTAAACATTGCAACACGATCTGACAGATATCAGCTGATCGAAGCATTTCAGTGTTTTAAAGAAACGGAAGACTTACCTTGAACTCTGAAAACCAGTCCAATAGAGTTTGATCAAATTCAGGATACTTTGGCGAATAGCAGCCCATGGTCTTTCGCTTTGCTGACATTTTTAGCTCACCATTAAAGAGGTTTGCTTGATCTTTTCGCCAGCGACGAACCATCGATTCACTGATTCCGTAATCTCTAGCGATCTCGGAGTTGTTCTTGACGGCCTCTGCTTTAGCAACAACTTTTAGTTTGAACGCTGAGTTGTATGAAGAACGACGAGCTTTTGGCATGATGATCGATTACGATAACTTTGAAAGAGAGGGATTGTTTGAGACAGGATTCTGAACTCAGGTGAATGTTTTGTTATGTCACGCGTGGTTCTATTTATTTACTTTAAGCATGTAAGCCCAGATCACATTACATTCAACTTACGGTATCTGTGATTTGTCGTTGCTTTCAATTAAACGACCAACAACAAGTGAGTAAATTGGACTTAATGAATATGTGTATTCATAACCTACTTTATGGTGGCATGTTTTCCCGAGAGGGAAGCTTCTTTTGTTTTCGGTTTATGTTAATTCATCTCACTTAATGACACGCGTGGAGTACTTTGGAATTATTGGTTCTCGGCTTATAGCCGAATGTTTTGTGTTTATTTTTCATTACAATCTAGCAGCTGCTGATATGAAAAAGTTTAGGGTCTCGGCTTATAGGCGAATAACTACGGTAAACGTTACAAACATTTATATGTCAACCCTGCAGATGTCAACCTGGGTTTTAACTATACGATTCAGAACACTACATTACATGTTGTTTGCGTAAATTATTGGATTTGAAATATCGAAAACATCTTCTTTCTCGCTAAAGTGTATCCCATAATCAAATGGAAAGTGGACGACTCACCACACTGACTACAAGTCGACTGGATACAAGCAGACCGCCATTTTGAAGTTTCTTTATTTATGATTGTTCGTCCCATGCAATCTCGTATCCAGAGTCTTCGGGCTAAAGAGCTAGAATACTCTGGGTACGAGATTGGCTTACATGCGTGTGGTTCGGTACGAGTTTTGTTCAACAAGTTTGCGAACTGACCAGAGACGTTTGCGAAACGACCGTTGGCGAAACGACCGACATTCTGGCAGACATTAGTTTAGCTGAAGGTACGATCTGAAGTGCTTTATTAATGAAGTTCCTTTCAATACATTCAACAACTTACTCTTCAAAATATAAATCGGAAATACTAAGAGGAACTAAAGATCCCCTCATTCGATTGTTTGTCTTTTTTTTTCCAAAATGAATAAGCTAAGACCGCGAAGCGCGCTTTTAACGAATTGGACAACGGAAGGGTAGTATTATTTACCGTTTTAGGCTTTTAAAAGAGCAGTATATTTTCCCTACCTTTTCCTCAGAAGCATCCCTGTCGTCAACATCGCTCATTTTGGCAAAATAATACCCAAAAAACGAGGTTCGTTGATATTTTCACCACGAGGAAAACTCCTTCTCGCACTCAGCGAAAAAGCAGATGGCGGGCAATGAAACAAAGCTATCCAGTCATGCTTTGCGATCGTTTGTACGAAGATTCCGAATTACGATCGGACTTTTACGGCACAGTTTCAATTTTATTCATGATTTTTTAGCGCGATTTTTATATATAGGAAGAAGGAAAAGCATTCATCTATGTAGCCTTTAATTTACTTTTCAAAACTACATGTTAGTCAAAACTAAAAAAATAGCAAAACATTTCAAAATTTCGCTGGACAAAAAAAACCCCGAACCCTAGGACCCTCTCGCGCACTCGGCGAGCCAGCGAGCCAGCGAGTCATGCGAGTCATCATGTGAGCCATGCGAGGCAGATGTTAGTTCCCACTCCATTTTCCTTTCTTCGGCTTTTGTATTTGGCACGAGTTTTCTGTATCCTCACTCTATCTCCTTTCAATATCGTTTTGTTATCTGCTTTCATCTTTTTCAACGTTTGTTAAGGTATGTTTTGTATTGTTTTGTTGTCAATAAATTTTGAGATTTGATCTTTTATTTATGAGTGTAGTCACAAACGATTGAAAATTCATGCTTGTTATTTACATGTTATTACAGATTCATGGCAAATCGACGTCTACAAAGCCTCCTGGAGGCCAATAAGCGGGGATTAACACTATGTTATGACCCGCCTGCTTCGAGAAATCTATGTTTTTATCGTTGTCTGACTCATTAAACGTGACCGAGGAAGATAAGAAACCCGTAATATGACGTTTGGAACACACTTCCATAACAACCACCTTGTTAAACCTTCGTTTAGTGAATTCTCAAACCTTTGTCAAATATTGGCGAATTTTTCTGAAGCTGAATTTTGAACGACTGTTGTTTTGCTAAGTTGTTAAGCTTGTTAAGACGTGTCATTTGTATTATTATAACTCCGAGGAGTGCAACAATCTTTGGAATAAATACGTTACTTAGTTACCAAGGCTAGTTTTGTAGTTTGCCTGACTCGCATGGCTCGCTTGTTGACTCGCATGACTCGCATGGCTCGCATGTTGACTCGCATGACTCGCATGACTCGCTGGCTCGCATATTATACACACTCGCGCACTCGGGTAATCGGCACCTCCCCTGCGTTGGCAGCACCGTCCCCAAAATGGTGGAGGCTTCAGAAGCATCCATCGACTTGGCCACATTGTTGAGGGCAAATAAAGTCGAGGCGCTTCATACTACTGCCCTTTGTGGTCTTGTTAGATTTCTTGTGTGGACAAGACTTTCTGAAGAAGGTTCCTCCTGGATTATTAAGTAAGTCTTTCTTGTTTCCAATATTCTTGCCATCTGTTGTTGGGGCGTCCCATTTTTAATCCAACCCTTCTCTGTGGATGAGCAGATTCCTACCCATCAAGTATGGACAAACAGCCGATTCCTTCAAGTTTATCATGGAAAAATAACCGATACCTATTAGTCGAGCATGGGAAAACAAGTCTACCTCGCCACTCCCTTGAACGCTTTAAAGAATGACAGGGTGTGGATGGCTGAAACTGAACACATGCAGTTTAAAAGTTTGTGGGTTATTTATGATTCTTAGCGTATGTTAAGCTCAAATTTGGCACGGACAAAATATATTTTTATTAAGACATAACATTTATTAGGTTAAATGTGAGATTTCGATCGTTGCCATGGCAACATGGTTGATTGAAAACAATAATATTTTGAATTTATGAGGTTTGCACAAAATCAAGGCAAAAGACTTACCTAAGAAATTGCAAACAGCTAACAATTATTGATAACCATTTTTTTTTTAAAAAAAGAACAATAACAACAACTTGACTTGAAACTTGTGGACTGGGTAGGTCTATGCCTAGCCTCCTTCGCAGCCGTTTTTAGGCTCGTCACACAACGGAGCCTAAAAAACAGCTGCGAATTAAAGAGATTAGTCTATGCCATATGTGGGTTAAGTTTTTTTCTTCTGTCGCTCTGAGAGGTTTTTCTGTGGATACAGTCTACCCCTCTCCTAAAAAACCAAAACTTCCAAATTCTGTTGATCTGGAAAGCACAGACACATTTCAACAAGTTCTTAAGAACTCCTAAGTGCTTCAGGGGTAAAAAAAAATTTAAAAAAAAAACTCTATTAAGCTGTCCCATGCATAATTTTTTTTGTATTTTTCTGGTTCATGTTTGTTTCTCATCCCTTTGGTGTGTTGCACTGCTTCAGGAAGAACCACACGTTACAGCTAAACCCTCAGAAATATAGGCCCACCTCCTGTAGTTTTTGTGAGCTTTTCCTAGACAATCAAATAACAGCACCTGACATTTTCAAGAACAAGAGCTGTTCATTTATCCCTTGGGCATATTTTGAGACAAGTTTAGCGATGATCTGAGTTTCTGTGGTTACAAAATAGGTATCAAGCCATGAGCAGCATGTAAAACAAAGTGTTTTAATGCCTTGTACATTTGCATGGGTAAAAGAAACATTGCAATGTACTTTTGTTTTGTTTCGACTTTTAGTGCATCTGATGGAGTTGATGTGTGGCACTTACAACTGGACAAAGCACAACTCGATTCCCATGTAAGATAACTCTGAATAATAAAACTGGTTTTGTACATACGGTCAAACTTCTATATGGCTTTTTCCCACAATAAAGTGACCAGTTACAGTGGAATCTCGAAATAACGATGGGCTAAGGGACTGGAAAATATTTGTTCACTATATAACGAGGTCTTGTTATATTGAGGTTCTTTTTCATATACTGTACTTTAGTATAATTGCATCGATGGCTAGGAGCTTTGCTTTATCCCACTATAATCACCGCGCGGTGATTATAGCATTGAAGGCTTGCAGTTTTCAAAATGGCAGCCAGATTTTTTGATGTTTCGGGGTCGGAAATTGATCAATAATTTTATTTTCTCGAATAATCATCAATGTAATTATACTAAAACAATGAGTCGCCTCAGGCGACGCGAATATTGGCGAATAGTCACGTCGCCTTCGGCGACTAATTGTTAAATAACTGGGGTAAGGAAAATCATTCATTACATCGACGACTTCGTTATATGGAGGTTCCACTGTACCTTAAAGCACCAAAATTTTCCAGTCAAAGCCTTTTAATTAGAATCACTTGTAAATGACCACTTTTAGTGGTGACTGTGAAATTACCTTAAAAGCTACAACTTTAAGTTAAACATATAATATATTCAGTCATATAATAAGACCACTTATTATATGGCTGAATCCCCGAGCATGCAAAATAGGGGTGGCGAATGGTCTTTGCGAGCATTCGCGAGCATGCCAAGCACTGCGATTTTTTTGCGAGCATGAGCCGAAATAAAAAAAATTGCTTTGCGAGCTTGCGAGCAACACAAAAATTTGGGGAGCACGAGCAAGCAAGCACTCGTTTAAATTTTGCAAGCAAATCAAGCAAAGGTAAAATTTTGCGAGCAGTTAAAAATTTTAATGCACCATTCATCACCCCTCAAAATGAGGTGAATCCTGTATTCTGATGGGCTACCCGAGAGGGCAAGCCACCTGGGATTTCCTGTGTTGGTCCACCAAGAAAAAGTTCTCTTTTTGGCAATATAATGAATCCTTTATTGACAAGCTTGTTCAGTCAAGGTGGCTGAATATTGGCCTTATACTTTCTTGCTTTTTTTCATTTTTTCCATACTTATGCAAATTTTTGGAGGCCAGGAAAAACAAAGAGTTTTTGAAATAGGCTCATTGCATGCATAGAATATGTGAGAACTGACTGGAGTTGATGGATCTGACACTTACTTTACAAGATTCAGGGGAGCATGACACGAAACCATACAATGTGAATAATAATAATATAATCATTATAATCATTTCTTTCCAAAAAAAATCAAAGTTTTGCTTTTTGGCATTTTCGTTATCTGTTTCCAAGTGCTTCCAAATATGCTATTCACTTTAAAAAGGGTTTAGTTTCCCATTGCCTGCAGACTAACACATTTTCAGGAAGTGAAAAAAATATTATTCCTTTATATGTTTACTGTTTGTCCTTTAATTGGATGAAAAAGAAAACTGTTGAAATTACACAGATCACAGTGCAAAACTAGTACCCCAAACAACAGGTTTTTAAAACTATCTTTGATTCACTGGTAGGTTACAGGTCAAAACTAAATCCAGGGTAAAATTTGTTTTCCTCAATTTTCTTTGTCTCCGAGCCCTAGTTATGAAAACTACAGACTTGGCAACCCCCAAAAGGCAGAAAATGTGAGATTGTGAACCTAGAGCTGGGAAAAGTAGTGAGAAATGGTAGAAAGTAGTGAGATGTCCCAAATTTCCTAGTAGAAACTTTCAGTGGGAAAAATGGATACTGGAAGTCACTTTAAAGCTGAAGCAAAAAACATTACGATCAATTTTACTATTTAATAGGTTTTTTTATTTCTATGTTTTGTTGGAGATCATCTTGAAACAAGAGAAACGGTGAGTTGTCATATTGGTGGCAGTGACAAATTGTGGTAGGCTAAAATAGTGTGATCAAGTGCGACCGCAAAGTGTCTTCTTTGTAGAGCTGACTTATATATATCTATATATTCATATCTAACTTGCAAAACTCCAACATTTTTTGGAGTTTGACTTTTTGAGAAAATGTGAGAATCAGTTGCCAGCACATGAGAGTGTGATATAGGTTTTGAAATTGTGAGAGTCACGACAAAGTTATGAGACCTGGTTAGTCTGAAACTAGGGTTAGGAGCAAAGGAAATAATTGAGAATCAGCCTATTAGGTTAAAAAATTTTAACCTGAATTTAATTTTGACCTGTAACACGTTTGTCTTCAAACACATTTGAATGCAACAAAGGATATACTCATGCAAAGCCACTGAATTTAACACTCAACAGGTCAGAATTTGAAAATGGCAACATATATCTGTAGCACAGCTAGAAAACAAAATTGCCATAACAGTTGGTACAGGAATTCCATTTCTGTGTTATGACCTCTATGAAGCTAAAGCAAGTGAAAGAAGAAAAGAACTGCAGACAATTCTTTTCAGGCTGGCAGACAGAGTATCTGACAGCTTACTGAACAGTTGAAAGGTATGTATAACATGTGCTGGAAATGTTGTAGGTACTAAAAATTGATAAATAGTATTAAGGCTATAAAACATAGGATCAGGTTGAATACTCAGATGTTTCTGAAACAAGTAATGAACTCAAAATTCAAGTAATCAATTTCAAATTTTCTTCTACATAGGAGCATATGACCGTTTTCCTTTTAATGTGTTAACTACTGCAGGTAACAGCCTACAGTGGCCTCAAGAATTTTGTGCAAGCCAGCACAGAGTTAAATAAATTACAGATTGATAATTGTCCTTTGTCCACCATTTATGAAAGTGGTTTTGTTCTTCTACAGCATCAGCAGAATCACTTGAGAGACCTAAAAATCAGAAGGTGGCAGACAGCACAGGAAAAAACATAAGGATTCCATGGTTGGTATTTCTGTGGTGTTTTGTTGGGGAATGATTGGTAAAACATTGGTAACCAATATTGTATACCAACCTTGGTAATTGGGTTACATTTACCATATTGGTATTCCATTTTTTGGGAATCCAACATTGGAACATCAACTTTGATATACCAATATGGTGTTCTACTGTGATATCATAGGTATCCTATGGAAAAATACCAACATTGGTATAGTGACACATAATTTACCAAACTGGGTTTTTATTGTAGTTTGAATGGTATACTATTTTAGAGGAAATCAATATTGGCATATTAAATTTGGTTTATCAAGGTGTCCTGTATGGCTTTTCATCGTACATTTATTGGTATTCTAGTAAGAAATACCAACATTGGTATAGTAGCACATAATTTACCAAACTGGGTTTTTTATTGTAGTTTGAATGGTATACTATCTTGGAGGTAACCAATGTTGGCATATTAAATTTGGTTTACCAAGGTGTCCTTTATGGCTTTTCATTGAAGCTTAGTGGGAGTCAGTAGTAAGATTAATACCAATATTGGTGAAATAGCAAATAGTTACCAAACTGGGTTTCATTGCAGTCTAAATAGTACTTTTATGATGAAAACTGCAAAATTCGACAATTGAATCAATCGAACTATCTGAGTGGTTATTATTATTACAATGATGGGTATATAATTTCAAAATGCCTAGTGACTAGCATAATGATAAGAGATTTTAAAAACATTCAAATGCTGTAAGGTTCAATTTGATTTTATTGAACAAACCAGAAGCTAACAGCCATAGCTCAACAAGCAAAACTGACTTAGGAAAGCTGCCTCAATCATTCTCATCCAACTCTTCAGAACTTTCAGGTGTAGTTACATCTCTAGCCACATCTGTAGCTACCACATCGCTGGCTGGTGCTACTGTTTTCAAAACGGTAATTTCCTCCCTTTTCGAACATTTGACATTTGCATCATCAGTAACACTTACGATCCCTTTTTCTAAAAGGGCCTTAGCCAACATGTTTGCTAAATCATACTTGCCCAAGCCCCGTGCCTTAAGTTTTAATGTTTTTGCCAAGGAGCAAAGATCGCGTTTGTAGGCCAAATTCCTAAACCTTGGGGCTTTGAAATAAGCTGATAGTAACAATTGGCAGCTGTAAGGGGTCATTTCTTTCACATCAGTTGATGTTTCATCCCCATTTGGAATCTTTGCATCTGTGCAGCAATCTGCAGTGAAATGATTAGAATCATGAATTAAGATTAGGCCTCTAAAATTTGCCTCATGTTTCTTTTATGAAATTTGATGAAAATAATCTATAACCAACAAGGATTTCTCTAGAAATTAGGGCTGCTCAAAAAGTAGAAGTTGGGAACAATACCACTTAACCAAAATACAACTTTCAGTGACTTGTCTGGATGCAGTCTTGAAGGTCGAATTAAATTCAATTGAAGCAGATTTTTATGTAATCGATGAAATGTTAATGGAAAGCTCTACTTACTGCCATTAGTACTAGTACCACTGAATTCTGTTTTAGAGATACTAAAAATTAATAAAACTTAAGATGACATGTCATGATTCTATATATCGATATATATGAAGCACTATGCCTCATGTTAAGGAACTTTTTTATAGTTACCAGGGCCAGGTTGTTCAAAGCTGGGTTAAGAAAACCCAGGGTTAGTGCAAAATTTGAATTCCGATATGAAAGCTTAAAAAGTAAATTCACTCTAATTCTTTTTGTCAACAAGTCAACAAGTGGCTACTTTAACCCATTCGCCCCTGAACCCCCATTGCGGATCCTTGTCCTTTCTACCCCTTGTGACGTCATCAGTTTTAACGGTCAAGGCCAACTTTGTCGGCTAACTTGTGCAGAGTGAAGAGATCTTTCAAACCATACCAGAATGAGCACAATTCAGTCAAAGACACCGGAGAAAAAGGCAAAAACCCATGCCGTGAAGTGTACGACCGGTAAACGGGTTTGTGGTAAGTTTTAGCTCTTTATAGCACGACAGTGACTAGAAAACCACTCGACTAGCTTCAAAATGCGTTTTTTGGCAAAATCTCTAGGAGCAAATGGGTTAAAAAAAAAAACAGAGAAAATTTATTTTAAAAAAAATGGTTTTGAACAAAGGAAAAAGAAATCTGGCTGGGTTAAGTGCTAATTGGCAATAAGGTTGAGCAACTTACCATCTGAACTTGAGGTACTGGTGTCTCCTTTCCGGGCTCTTTTTGCAGGAGGCAAATGGGACTGATGAAAAAATAAAAGAGTGATTTGTGCAACTCAACTGCAGTCGTAATGTGCTTCAATTGGGTTGACTGGATAATTTTGGACAGATAAGTTCATGTCTTTCTAATGAGTAACTCACCTCAAAATTATATCCATCAGCAATCCGACGGTTTTTTTCTGATGCCCATTAATTGTAAAATGTGCGTTCTGATTGCACCTTTAGATAAAATGAAAGAGAAGTAGGTTTAACGTGGTATGTCATAAAATTTTTAGCTGATGAGAGAAGATGTTTAAAAATGCAACAATTTTTTAAGGGAAAAAAATGAATTCAAAGTAACAGGTTTGCAAAAATTTTATAGAAATAATTGATGTACTTCTGTCAAATCCAATTTCCTTTATTGCTGCTTGAGCTTCTAGTAACAATACCAACTCAGACAGAATAAGTGTGTGTCTCTCATTGCCTTTGAAATATACCTTAATATTTCCAGGCCACCTTTTCAAACACTCTGATCTGATAATTTTCACCCTAAAAGAAAAAAACATCAGTCATATATATGTTCACTTGTATCACCATTCCTTGTCAGTGTGGTTGTTGGTTGATGCTTACTTTTCATTGTAAAGCCTTCTTTGCTGAGGTGTCATTTCCTGTTTATCTTTCAAGGTGATTTTACTTTTTTCTTCTGCACCACAAGTACTGTCCGAAGATGAACAGGAAGGTTTGCTGGTCCCTGAGGCAGCGTTCTCATTTCCTTGTAAATCAAATAAAACCATTTTGTCACCTTGGATACAAACCAAAAACCCACCCAGTCCCCTCATACTCTCCTGAGAGAGAGAACTGTTTTCTTTATCTCCTTGAAATTTCATAATGTGATTGCTCTTACACTTTTTGTTACCTTAAAATCTGAAAATCCTTCGGTAGCCACACAAAAATGTACTTCTGTTGTAATAACAAAGTTTTTGTGTTGTAACATAAGGGTGTTAGTTTTAGTTATGGCAAGGCTTTATAATACTACTTACTATTAACTGAGTCATGTAAGGCAAGTATATAAAAATTTCAATTTCTTCTTGCCTACCTATCAAGTCCTTGACACGACCAAGTATTTGAAGCTGTTTTCCAAGAGACTTTATCCCCATTTCCTTTAAGCATGTCCTGTCCAGCACTTTGAGGGCTATTCCAGAAATGTCTTTATCTTTGTAAACAAAACGGGGGTAAAGGAAATTTTAGAATAGCATTAAAAAATTAATTAGGAAAATTTAGCGCAGCACGTAAAAAAACAGTCATTAGATTTTTACGTCTAAAATAATATTTTTTTTTTGTTCAATTTCTAATCATTTGTTGCTTTCTGTATAGTCGCGAGATAGGTTTTAACCTCAATGGAAATTTAGATGTATATAAGCTTACAGTTAATCTGAGAAAGACTAAGGCAAGACAACTGGTAAATAAAAAGTAAAAATAGAATCGAAGTCGTCTAAAAACCTTCAAACATGGCTGCTTCTTCGCTGTAGCCCTCCTGCTCATTGAGCCACTCTCGAACGCCCATAGCAGTCCAATCTTTTTGTATTCATTTTCAAAAATAAATAATACGAAATTTTCAAGAACACAGCCTAATTAACCTATAGACTGAGCTTAAATAAATGGATTTTCAAACACAAGTCCGTCTATTCACTGCTGTGTAAGTAGCGCACGCAGTGTTTCATTCAACCACAAATTTCTAGTTCTTGGGATATATAACAACTCTTCAGGTCAAAGAAACTCGGTCGACTTGTAAAATGTGTGCCTTAAGAACTTCAACAAATAATGTTTTATTGCAGAAAAATGTGTGAAAACTTAACTAGGTTCGTGAGGCCGGATGGTAAGATCTGCTAGGGTTTGTTGCTTGAAATCACTTTTGCGAGACTGTTGAACAAGGAACAACTAACTGTCTGGAAATTGTTTTTATCCCCAGTGCACTCTGATACTGTTTAAAAAACAACACATACTTACCGTCTATTGCCTTCGAATCCGACATAATTATTCTCAATTAATGTCTTCTAGCTTCTTCCTGTGCTTTCCTCGGCAATCTTTTGCAGAATGAATCTTTTTGGTGATGCCACCCTTGTAGCACTCGATTTTACCGCTCTTTTTTCCCGCTCGTTTTTGGCGCTGTTTTTCGTTCCCGTTCAGGGTTTCCCGCTCTTTTCCCAACAGCGCTAGCGGCCCCATAGCCTTTCTGCTGACCGCAATTATTTTTAACTGGTTTGTCGATTTACCCAGATTTTCGCTGATTTTCCTTTGGTTGTCGTTTTGCCTCGTTTTGTCGCCTGCTGTTGACTGTTTTAATAGTTTGTTGCGTCTCGTCTGTAATGGATCGTGGCATTGTTTCAGTGTGCTTTTGTACAGATTCTTCTGAAGCCATAAATATTACGCAATACGGTGAGCCTCATGTGCATTGTCCGTGCGACAAATGTAAAGGGAGGGCAACATGGCGAATGACGGCGTGGAGACATATGCGAGCCATGCGATCTGCAGATGGTCGTAGCGCTACCAATTTAAGCCCAATGCTGGTATTTCTTGGTATTCATTGTGATAAAGCATACCAATAATTTGCCATTTTAAGACCAAAGCTGGTATTTCTTGGTATTCATTGTAATAAAGCGTACCAATAATTTCCCATTTTAAGTCCAATGCTGGTATTTCTTGGTATTCCTTATAACGAAGCATACCAATAATTTGCCATTTTAAGTCCAATGCTGGTATTTCTTGGTATTCTTTATGACAACAAGTACCAATGATTTACCAGTTTAAATCCAATGTTGATATTTCTTGGAATTTTTTGTGACAAAGTTTACCAATAATTTGCCACTTTAATTCCAATGTTGGTTATTCTTGGCATATGTAGTGGCAAGTTTACCAAAACTCAACCAATGAATTTCCACGGTTGGAATACGTTTCCTAAATTTACCAATGAATTACCAACTACCTACTAAAAAATACCAACATTTGTTAATTTACCAATGGTTTCTCAATGTTGGAATATCATTTTCTGCTAATTACCAATGTTATACCAACTTGGAATCTTATATTTTTTCCTGTGCAGAATATCACAACGTTAACTCACTACACCGTTGAAAGGTATTTATAACAATATGGTGGAAATGTTGTAGGTACCAAAAATTAATGAATAATTTTAAGGCTAGAAAACAAAGGAAATTTTTCCTTATTTGCTTAGAATAAACAAACTTGACCATGATTTCTTTGATCTGCAGATTTTATCGCATTTTGCCCCTGAAATCCCAATATTATTGTGACATCGCTTTTACCCCATCAATCCTTAAGCGCACCAAAGATGATGGGTATCTTGATAAGGTCTATTAATATGTTGTGGTTCAAATTTATCCTTGGTTCAGATTTTCTTGTCGTTTGTTTTTGGGTATGGTAATGTATGATAATAACATGATAATGAGTTTGAAACAAATAAAGAAAAGAAAATTTGAACCAAGGATAAAATTGAACCACAACAAATACATTGTATGTCCCAAAAGGGTTAGAAGGTCATATTAATTTCCTCTATTCTGTTTAATTTATTGTAGCATCAAGTCTCAATCACTATCAGATGAGTTAGGGAAACCATTTTCAGTGAAAAGATGCAGGACATGGTTTGAGCATTAAGCAGGTATTCATTTGATCATGAGTGGTCACAACTGGTATAGTTAACAAATGGTTTATGTCTCAGTTTATACTATTGAGTTATGGTTGTGCACAGGACAGTTAATTTTTTATCTCAAGTAATTTTTATTTTTCCTTTGTTTCAACTTCATTAGCATACATTACCATACCCAAAAACAAAAGAAAAATAATAATTGTCGGAGATAAAAAATTAACTGCAACAGGTATATGTAACAGTCAGCCAAGTGATCCTCAAGGTTCTGTGGTGCTTCTATAAAGCTATCCTGCCAAGTGAGACTGCAAGTTAATAGTGCACACTGACTGATTCACAGCTTATGAATATAGCTGTCTCGATCTCCTCACTTCTTGCTGCTAGGGATGTTTTACAGTAGAGACGTCTGTGCCTAAGCGACAGAATTAAAATTCCACACTGATGACATAAATCAATGTTTATATGACTAATCTGGCACTTTGAATTTCCCCAAACATCCTGACCCGACAGGTGACATATAAGACAGTATGAAGTTAAATATAACAAAAAAATAAGCATTTGGTCCTGGTGACCCCTCAGATGGTCTTCATGACCCCCCGCTTGAAAGGATTAACTGGAATGCTGTATAATACATTATCCACAACATACATGCTATAAAGCACTTTTAACGCGTAACAAACAGTGACAAAAAGTGCACGTGCCGATTAGAAGTCGCTACACAATGTGACTGCCCTGAAGAACTTATTTAATTGTTTTGCAAGCACGTGGTTTTTGTACAGACTATTCATTGCCAGTAAGCTCATGTCCCTGCAGTTGACTGTCTTTTAAAGCTTGCTCTGTAATTTAGTAATTATATTAGTTTCCAGACAATTATGCAATAATGTGTTAAGGTTGAATTTTTTAATTTTTTTGCTTGGGCAAAGGCCAAGATGAGCCAGACACCATTGGCCCTGAGGGAGTAGAAAAACTCTGCAAGGACTCTCAGGAGTTGGTTGAGAAGAATTCCAAGTACAAAGTTCTGCAAAATTCCGCAGAATTCCAAGTACAAAGTCTTAAACAGAGACCAGAATTATAACGTGTTGGAATTCAGTCATACAATATGTCCTGACTTATCAAATTATGATCAGGAAGATGGTGCGTGTAAGTATTACTGTTCTCTTTCTCTTTCTCTTACTGGCCCACCTAGGGTTTTCAATATTTTTTTTCTATAAGGGGCTACTAACATGTATGGTGGAATTTCAGAAGTAGGTTGAGCATGTTTGTCTGGGTGACTGTATTCCTGAATAGGACTGTTGGTGACATTGACTGAATATGTAATTCAACAACCAGTACAGAGTCAAAGTGAGTTGTATCATGTCAGTCAGTTGACGGTATTAATCTCTCAGGTTATGGTGGAATTGGCAGCTGTAACCAGGAAAGAAGCTGTCTGGCCCGTTTATCTCAAAAATCTTTACAGACAACATTATGCAGCCCTATTGGAGGCTGTAGTCCGTGTGGTTACCGCATAAGTAAAACTTGTGAGATTAGCAACTCCTGACATGCAGCCAGTCAGTTGTATTAAAACATCATGGTCTTTTTTATTGTATACACTGTTCCAAGCTCACATTCAACTGATTCTTCATACCCAATAACATCACAGTGTAACTGACAGATGCCCAATATCATTGTGACTTAATTGACCATCAGGTTAATGACCAGAATTTAATACCGTGAAGTGATAGGGTGACATTTACTCTGAAGATGACTACCACATAGATGGTCAAAGCTCTATAGTCACTGTCACCAACAGTCCTATTTCAGGACTAACCTCGCCCAGATGAATTCTATGGTGTTACCATTCAAATGAAATCTCTCAGACCCTGGAGTAGTCAATCGATAAAAATCGATAGCAATCAAGTGATTTTTATCGATTGATAATGGAAATCGGTGAAAATTGATAAACTAGATTGCTGTGTCAAATCGATACTATCAATTTTTCTTGATTATAATGATTTATAATGGAAGTCTGATGTTTTTTTGGCATAAGTTAGATAGAACCAGGTTTTAAAAAAAACATGAGAATTTTTTAAACTCTTGCAACTCAATTGTCAGCAAATTCACTTTTTGCATGCATGAAATCGGTTTTTTTTGGATGAACAAAAGAACAGATGTATCTTCCGATATAATTATATCAATGTAATCGGTAAAATCTAGGTAAATCGATAAAAGAAACAAGTGTCATCGATTTCTACTGATTGATTGACTACTCCGGGCTCAGACAGAACTATTGTGCACTAGTATTTACTTCTTAGGAGTTTACAAAGGAAATGTGATTTTTTTTTGTTTTTGATTATTAGTGTTTTTTTCTTTTTACCAGTACATGTACACTCAAGAGTGAAATGGTGAATCAGAGTGGAGTGGTATCAACTAAAACACCCCCCTCAATCGTCCTCTGCGTGAAAAATATTTTTTTGCCAAAAGAATGTAACGGAATGGTTAAATATCAAAACGGCAAAGTTTACAAGCTATTAACCAAGATAAGGGCATCGCTTCATGTGCTTTGTAATCTGACTTCATTGCTTTGGAGCTGAAGGTGGGCAAAAAGTAGTTGGAATGTGTTGGGAAAAATCATGTTTGCAGGATCAAGAATCTACATGACTTGTAATGACTGTTTTAATGCATTTCAAACCGTGATGGGACAAAAGTGCAGTTGAAATAGAATAAAATTTATATCTAGACAATGACGCGGTTCTAGTGCAAAGATCCTGAATTTGTTCAAACTATATGCTTTGATATTGCTTTACAAGGAAGCTATTGACCACTGGCTGCAGAGTTGCACTGGAGCTATGAATAGGTCATTTGCACGATGGTGTCATTTTACTACTACGACCAGAATTTGTTTCGTATTTAAATTCTGTAATCCCACTGAGGTTTAATAACAAAAGCCTTAATTTACACAAGAAAGCAAAACCCTGAAGGATTCTGGTCGTAGTAGTAAAATGATGTGAGAGTCATAGTGCAAATGGCCTATTAATGCCACAAAATTATTGTTCCAGGACGGCACATTTTTTTCTTGCCAAATTAAGGCACCTTGCAACTCCAATGAGATTGTTGTTCATGGCATTTTTTTTCTTTCAATTTCCATGAATCCACCTCGCCTTTTTCATAAGTTACATCTTGAAGAAGCTTTATATCAGCACAACCTCACTGTTGTTAACCCTTGAAAATTGACTTATTGATTTTGTTGTAGCAGTAGTTTTCTTTGACTGTGCACTCTCTGACCTCTTTGTGTGATAGACTTCCGTGTTAGAGTTTGTTTTTCTAGTGTCACTATTTACGATAACGGAGAGAATAGAATAGTCCTTTGGTGGGCTATGGGTTATAGCATATTAGCGTATTATAGCATATTTCCAGGTAAAAAATGTTGCTTATTTCTATGCCAACAATAAACTTTTACTCTTGAAGAAATTCATCAGGCTAGTGAAGTTAATATCTATTTACAGGTTCTCAAAACATAGCCAAGAAAAGTCTTAATGATGCTGACAGTTTTACAAGTTATGTCTGCCCCCTAACCAGGAAGGAGGGGGGGGGGGGGGAGGGGGAGGGCGTCCATAGAGTGACTTTGCACGTTTGTCGCAATAATTAACACCTTGAGAAGCCTATTTAAGGCTTCTGACATCTTTGACGATTTTCAAGTTTTGATGAAGATGGCTGACAGTCATCGAAACTGTTAGCATCATTAAGACTTTTCTTGGATATGTCTTGAGAACATTTCTCTGTTTCAGCTGTCTGTTTGATGTTATACGGTGCGGTGTATACATCTATTTCAATAAAGGTTGCTTTGGGAATCGTGCTTTGGTCTTTGAAAGCCATTGTTTGTTGGTCACTCAAGCAAAGCATTGCATTGTATTCTGCGTTTCACTGACCAAATCCCAAAGCAACCTTTATTGAAATAGGTGTATACGTATACGATACAGTGTTCGCATGTAGTGGGTTATGTTAATTACGTTAAAGACACGCTTTTTATTAGAACTAGTAATTTCCAACGGTTACGGAATGCGGGCAACAACGATCGAAGGTTAAACGCTTTTGCGCCAACGCTGTGCTTTGCGTACGTTTCACGTTACAGATGGTCAAAACACGCGTGATCAGATTAAGTCAAGCGAAGTTATAAACGCAAATGAAATGACCGGCTAGGAGAAGAGTTTGTACCAGCCGGGCCTGATGTATGTGATCACAGAAATCCGCTCCACTATTCTGACTTGTCCTCAATATTTTGTTTTTCGCGGCATTTTAGTTGAACGCGAGCTTTTTATTTGTCAGTGTGATAGAAGTGATTTGGCAATTTTAATCAAAAGTTTTTCTCAATTTGCTGCGCTTTTCGAATGAATGATGATTGTCTACCTAAAAGTTTTTAAAGTTTGTACTCTAGCTTTTTCGTTCTTGTAACTTTAGTCATGACGAGCGGGTCAAAATGGTTCTTGTGCTAGCAATTCTTTAGCACTAGTTTTCCTTAACTTTCTTCGCTTTTATTGTCTACCGAGAAGTTTGGAAAGTTTATATCTTTCTTTCCCGGTACTTTTAAATTTATTCAGGGCTAGCTTTTTGGTAATTCACACGGCAATAGGCCTTTTCAAAAATACCATAATACTCTTTGTTGTCCCTCCCAAATTTTGCATGAGCATTGTTTTCGATTTCTCTTGGGGCGAAGGCCTTTGTCTACTCATTCACTAGCCAGTTTTATCATCGATTTGTCAAGTTTTAATCAAGTCGGCATTTTTTTTTCTGAATGCGTCTAATTCAAGAGTTAATCTAATTGTTCATTGTTGTTTTACTCAATGTAGTGTCAAGTCCCATGCTTATCCACTGGTATTCATGTTTTCAACCAAGAGCTACGTTATGCAATAATTGAGCGAGTCGGCAAACTTTTGTCTTTGAATGTTACCAATCTATGCTTTGATTGCCCATTGTTGAACATAGAGTGCGTGGTTTTCTCACTTATAGTTTCAAGAAAAGATTTATCAAAAACATTTCTCGTACTGGTTTGAATTTTAATGGAGCGACCGTATAAATGGAGGCACCAATTTCAAGTTGATTTAACTGTGTTTAAAGCCAGAAACCTCCGTACCTTTTATTGCCTGTGGTGACCAAACTCAGCTAGGCGATCTCTGGTCTGGAATGAAAGCCGAGATTCTTCTTTGCCTCTTCGAAAACAGCAGGTTTGTTCTTAGTTGAACTTTAACTTTTGGTTACGTTATAGTTTACTTTTTTTCTGTAAAAAATTATGTCAATTGAAGGAAACGGTGATAAGCTTCCAAATTGCTTTAACGGTTCTTATTGGTTATTTTGCTACAGAAAAATTATTCTTTTAGACTTTACATTCCTGATTTTCTGTCATAATTCTTTCCTCTGTGTGTTATTGTCGTTTGAAGTTACCTGTGAACATGCATGGTCCCTTTGTTATGTTGGCTCGATGAATGTTGAACTGGAGGGACAAAAATGTTGTAAAGGTTTACGTGCAGTCAAACAAGATAAACGCGACTTGCGATTTTTAGGGTCAAATAGGCCTTTTTTGTTGACGTCTGTGTAGTTAGAATTTTTCGCTTTGATTAAAGAAGTGTTCACTTATGTGGCTATACTTAATAAAACGTTGAATAGGTTTTTATTACTCTGACTCAGACTATATGCTTTTATATTCAATTAACCGTGACCTTTTTCATTAATGTACGATTTGAAGGTAAATTAAATTATGCTTTTATGCCACACAAACGGTATGCCAACAAACCAACTGTTGGCAATTCAGTTGGGCGTAGAGTACTTAGCTTGCTCCGGGAGAGAATTACAATTCTTCCTGGGACTGTTCAGACTGAAATAAGATAATTGTCGAGAGAGAAGCAAGACAGGTGTGAATAAAACTGAAGGTAACGAGAAACCAGTTTAACAAGATAATAAAGTTAATTCGGAGTGCAATTCTTAACACATTTGTACGGTAGTATTTACAACAACAAATAACACTTTCTATTTTTTAACAGGTACCGCCTAACCATAAAGAAAAGCAGAACAACTTCCCTTGCAAGAAAGTCTTGAAAATAGCAATAAAAGTACTGCCACGGTCCTTAACAAGGATATGCAGCCAACTCATTCTTGTGTCTGTCATTTATTCAGTATATACCAAACCTATGGTAAGTTCATTTTTTTGCAAAACACAGTCGGTTAGTCGGGTCTTCATGCAATTTTCCATTGTTTTAAACAGTTTATTATTTTAAAAAAATTTTAAAAACTTGTCTCTGAGGTGGAACAGAAGATCATTGTAAGAAATAATAACCTACTGTTTCAATTCAGTAACCATAATAATAACCTGCTGGTTCTAAACCTATGGAAAAATACGCGCTCGGTTATTTTTAATAAGGTCTCGAGGCTCAGCGATTAACCTATATTTGTTTTCATGTATTTTCATCTTTCTTTCCAATAATTTTGACAATTCTGGTTTGGTATATACACCCAAGACAACTGCATTTGTATTTAGTTATAAATTAAACCTCTTCAGACCTACAAAAGGAAAACTATCCGAATCTAAAAGAAGTTTACGCTTTTAAATTTAGAAAAGAAAGTAAGGTTTTGTTTACAAAACAAACCCTTACCCAGAGCTAAATTCCTCAGTGTGAACCAACGAAAAATAGTCAAAAGACAACTAGATAGACCACAACAAACCAAAAAAGATAGGTCAAGAAAAGGTAAGTAAAAAGGTAAGTTCATTTGTACTGTTCTTTATTAAGCCCTGGGGACTAAGTGCTCCGCCCAAGGGGGGAGAGCCCTGGGGACTAAGTGCTCCGCCCAAGGGGGGAGAGCCCTGGGGACTAAGTGCTCCGCCCAAGGGGGGAGAGCCCTGGGGACTAAGTGCTCCGCCCAAGGGGGGAGAGCCCTGGGGACTAAGTGCTCCGCCCAAGGGGGGAGAGCCCTGGGGACTAAGTGCTCCGCCCAAGGGGGGAGAGCCCTGGGGACTAAGTGCTCCGCCCAAGGGGGGAGAGCCCTGGGGACTAAGTGCTCCGCCCAAGGGGGGAGAGCCCTGGGGACTAAGTGCTCCGCCCAAGGGGGGAGAGCCCTGGGGACTAAGTGCTCCGCCCAAGGGGGGAGAGCCCTGGGGACTAAGTGCTCCGCCCAAGGGGGGAGAGCCCTGGGGACTAAGTGCTCCGCCCAAGGGGGGAGAGCCCTGGGGACTAAGTGCTCCGCCCAAGGGGGGAGAGCCCTGGGGACTAAGTGCTCCGCCCAAGGGGGGGGAGCCCTGGGGACTAAGTGCTCCGCCCAAGGGGGGGGAGCCCTGGGGACTAAGTGCTCCGCCCAAGGGGGGAGAGCCCTGGGGACTAGGTGCTCCGCCCAAGGGGGGAGAGCCCTGGGGACTAGGTGCTCCGCCCAAGGGGGGGGAGCCCTGGGGACTAGGTGCTCCGCCCAAGGGGGGGGAGCCCTGGGGACTAGGTGCTCCGCCCAAGGGGGGGGAGCCCTGGGGACTAGGTGCTCCGCCCAAGGGGGGGGAGCCCTGGGGACTAGGTGCTCCGCCCAAGGGGGGGGAGCCCTGGGGACTAGGTGCTCCGCCCAAGGGGGGGGAGCCCTGGGGACTAGGTGCTCCGCCCAAGGGGGGGGAGCCCTGGGGACTAGGTGCTCCGCCCAAGGGGGGGGAGCCCTGGGGACTAGGTGCTCCGCCCAAGGGGGGGGAGCCCTGGGGACTAGGTGCTCCGCCCAAGGGGGGGGAGCCCTGGGGACTAGGTGCTCCGCCCAAGGGGGGGGAGCCCTGGGGACTAGGTGCTCCGCCCAAGGGGGGAGAGCCCTGGGGACTAGGTGCTCCGCCCAAGGGGGGAGAGCCCTGGGGACTAGGTGCTCCGCCCAAGGGGGGAGAGCCCTGGGGACTAAGTGCTCCGCCCAAGGGGGGAGAGCCCTGGGGACTAAGTGCTCCGCCCAAGGGGGGAGAGCCCTGGGGACTAAGTGCTCCGCCCAAGGGGGGAGAGCCCTGGGGACTAAGTGCTCCGCCCAAGGGGGGAGAGCCCTGGGGACTAAGTGCTCCGCCCAAGGGGGGAGAGCCCTGGGGACTAAGTGCTCCGCCCAAGGGGGGAGAGCCCTGGGGACTAAGTGCTCCGCCCAAGGGGGGAGAGCCCTGGGGACTAGGTGCTCCGCCCAAGGGGGGGGAGCCCTGGGGACTAGGTGCTCCGCCCAAGGGGGGGGAGCCCTGGGGACTAGGTGCTCCGCCCAAGGGGGGGGAGCCCTGGGGACTAGGTGCTCCGCCCAAGGGGGGGGAGCCCTGGGGACTAGGTGCTCCGCCCAAGGGGGGGGAGCCCTGGGGACTAGGTGCTCCGCCCAAGGGGGGGGAGCCCTGGGGACTAGGTGCTCCGCCCAAGGGGGGGGAGCCCTGGGGACTAGGTGCTCCGCCCAAGGGGGGGGAGCCCTGGGGACTAGGTGCTCCGCCCAAGGGGGGGGAGCCCTGGGGACTAGGTGCTCCGCCCAAGGGGGGGGAGCCCTGGGGACTAGGTGCTCCGCCCAAGGGGGGGGAGCCCTGGGGACTAGGTGCTCCGCCCAAGGGGGGGGAGCCCTGGGGACTAGGTGCTCCGCCCAAGGGGGGGGAGCCCTGGGGACTAGGTGCTCCGCCCAAGGGGGGGGAGCCCTGGGGACTAGGTGCTCCGCCCAAGGGGGGGGAGCCCTGGGGACTAGGTGCTCCGCCCAAGGGGGGGGAGCCCTGGGGACTAGGTGCTCCGCCCAAGGGGGGGGAGCCCTGGGGACTAGGTGCTCCGCCCAAGGGGGGGGAGCCCTGGGGACTAGGTGCTCCGCCCAAGGGGGGGGAGCCCTGGGGACTAGGTGCTCCGCCCAAGGGGGGGGAGCCCTGGGGACTAGGTGCTCCGCCCAAGGGGGGGGAGCCCTGGGGACTAGGTGCTCCGCCCAAGGGGGGGGAGCCCTGGGGACTAGGTGCTCCGCCCAAGGGGGGGGAGCCCTGGGGACTAGGTGCTCCGCCCAAGGGGGGGGAGCCCTGGGGACTAGGTGCTCCGCCCAAGGGGGGGGAGCCCTGGGGACTAGGTGCTCCGCCCAAGGGGGGGGAGCCCTGGGGACTAGGTGCTCCGCCCAAGGGGGGGGAGCCCTGGGGACTAGGTGCTCCGCCCAAGGGGGGGGAGCCCTGGGGACTAGGTGCTCCGCCCAAGGGGGGGGAGCCCTGGGGACTAGGTGCTCCGCCCAAGGGGGGGGAGCCCTGGGGACTAGGTGCTCCGCCCAAGGGGGGGGAGCCCTGGGGACTAGGTGCTCCGCCCAAGGGGGGGGAGCCCTGGGGACTAGGTGCTCCGCCCAAGGGGGGGGAGCCCTGGGGACTAGGTGCTCCGCCCAAGGGGGGGGAGCCCTGGGGACTAGGTGCTCCGCCCAAGGGGGGGGAGCCCTGGGGACTAGGTGCTCCGCCCAAGGGGGGGGAGCCCTGGGGACTAGGTGCTCCGCCCAAGGGGGGGGAGCCCTGGGGACTAGGTGCATTTCGTAGTCCGAAATGCTTGAACTCTTAACTTGTTTTGTGTGAATATTCTGAAAGATAAACCCTCTCAACTGTAAAACACTCAGCTACGTGCGAGTTGAAGCATGTATTTCTATCTACTGGCTTTTTAGTTAGAGAAATTCCTCCCAAAAAGTGGAAAAATCCGAATGTTGGGTGGTAAGATGGTCATAGAGAAATGAAGGTTTTACAGACAAGAAACGAGGGGGAAGACCAAAAGTCCTGAATAAAATTGCTGAAATAGTTTTAAAGAAGGCCATGTACAAAACAGGGGACCTAACGAGGTTGCTCTTACAACAGTTAGCAAGTTAAGTCTGGAGTAGGTTTATGAAAAGCAAAGTTTGGAGACGCCTGAGATATGGCAAAAAAAACCTTTTCTCCCGGCCAGAGCCGTCCGCCAAGCAATGTTCAGCTCGTCTCAAATTTGTAAAGAAGAACAAAAGCTTTACTGTGGAAAGGGGACGGAATGATCATCTTTTCTTGGATCAATGCCCAAAATATATTGTTTCAGTTGCCTAATGTAAAAATTATATTCGGTTTGGGGGTCGACGTGACTCCTTTATACTGAGGTGATAAAATAGCTCAAAATGAATCATCTAGGGCTCTACATGCTACATGGCTTATCAGTTAATGCCGCAACGGCTACGGAGTGCGATAAAAAACAAAGGGGGGATGCCGGTAATTGAACTTCTGAACACAAGTACTCGATAGAGTAAGAAATATATTTCAGAAATTTCATGTGAAAACAAAGTCTTGATCAAAAATTAAAGCGCATGAAATTAGAGGAACGAACTTTTGGGACACACTGTATATTAACTTTCCTCTGTCTTTTCCTGTTGCATTTGTTGCAAGTTAAACAAGTTGTTTTGGTGTCTGTTTGTCGTTTTACTGTTTGTTTGGCTTTATTGCGTAACCACTGTTACTCCTTTCATAGAACGAAGTAAGGAGTAAAGGAGTAACAGCCAAAAAAACAAACCGACACCAAAACGCCGTGGAATACATTGCAGGTAAGTCTTTTTTATTCATTTCATTTAAGAAAAAGTAAGGTTTAGCTTTATTTAGCGTTCGCAGATCTCAGTAATATATTTCTCATACAGAAGTCGATCTTTATTTTCAACGGTCGCCTGTAAAGCGACACCGGCGCGTCATCTCATGGTATGTAAATTACGTTACACCCTTCCCTCGCAACGTGAGTTTGGGCCGCCTGTGGAGTAATCGGCACCTCGCCAAAATGGCGGAGGCTTCAGAACCGTGGTCCAATGATTTGGCCTCATTGTTGAGGGCAAGTAAAGTGGAGGCGCTTCATGCTACTGCCCTTTGTGGTCTTGTTAGATTTCTTGTATGGACAAGACTTTCTGAAGGAGGTTCCTCCTGGATTATTAAGTAAGTCTTCCTTTTTTCCAACATTCTTGCCATAATTTATATACTTTTATATAGTTATCTGTTGTTGGGACGTCCCATTTTAAAATTAATCCGACCCCTCTCTATGTATTAGCAGATTCCTACCCATCGAGTACGGGCAAATAGCCTATTCTTTCAAATCTATCGTGGAATAATAACCGATTCCTATCAGTCGAGCGTGGGAAAACAAGTCCGAATACCTCGCCACTTTTCTGAACGCTTAATTAAAGAACCACATGGCCATGGTGTGGATGCCTGGCTGAACACATGCAGTTTAAAAGTTTGTGGATTGTTACAGATTCTTAGCGGATGTAAAGCTCAAATTTCGCACGCACAAAATATATTCCTAGGACACAACATTTATTAGGTTTACCGTTAAACGTAAGATTTCGATCGTTGACATGGCAACATGGTTGATTAAAAACAATAATAATATTTTGAATTTATGAGGTTTGCGTAAAATCAAGGCAAAAGATTTTCTTAAGAAATTGCAAACAGCTTACAAATTGATAACCCTCATTTTTAAAAAATCAACTTACTGGCTCAGTTGATTCCAAGCATGCCAGTTTTTAACTGATTTCTAATTCTGGGTAAAAATAGCCAAGATGGCAGCCAAGATAGTGGCCATGTTTGCATACCTGCCAACTCTCCTGGTCTTCCCGGGAGTCTCCAAAATTTTCATCAAATCTCCTGGTCTCCCGATTAGAGCACCAAATCTCCCAGCAAATACCTACCGAGCCCATTTTCAAAATTTTTTCATTAATTTCATCATTTCCGGACATCAAAAAGGAAATAAAACAAGAACTGGATTTAGTTCTCTTATTTGAGCTGTTCTCGATCGGAAGACATTCTTACAATGCAAAGATTTCAAGACGTCTCCAGATTTTTGTACTCCGGGGGGTTGGCAGGTACATGTTTGGTGATGTCACAGGCTTCCAGCAGTGCCACAACCCATGATTAAGATATACCTCATCGTGCTGAGAAGATAAAACGCTTTCCAGTGCAAGTAAAATCTTTTCGAAATACTGCAACATATCAAAAACTCAATTTAGGGAAGGGTTCCTAGAAGAACAGTGAGGGATGACGTGGCATTTAATATGTCAGAGGGTTAATATGTAAAACAAGATCATTTAAATACCTTAAACCTTTACACAGGAATAAACATTGTAATGTGCTTTTGTTTTGCTTTGACTTTTAGTGCATCTGATGGAGTTGAAGTGTGGCACATGCAACTGGACAAAGCACAACTCGATTCCCATGTAAGATAACTCTGAATCATAAAACTGGTTTTGTACATATGGTCAAACTTTTATACGGTGCTCGCCCACAATAAAGCGACCAGCTATAATTTTAAAACACTAAATTTTTCAGGCAAAGCCTTTTGGTTAGAATCACTTGTATGATGACTACCTTTCTTAAGAAAACACAAGCAGTTTTTGTGGTTTACAACTGTGAAATTGCCTTAAAAGCTAGTAAACTAACATAACCCTAAAATGAATAAGAGCACTAATTACTGTATGGCTGAATCCTTGAGCAGGCAAGATGAAGTGATTTACTGCATTCTGTCAATCGGCTACCCAAGAGGGCAAGCCACCTCAGGGATTTCATGTGTTGTTCCTGCAAGAAAAAGTTCTCTTTTTGGCCATATAATAAATCCTCAATTGACCAATTATTAGCTTGTTCAGTCTGATGGCTGAATATTGGCCTCATTCTTTTGTGCATTTTTCATGGCAATTGTTTTTCCAGGAGAAATTGAAAACAATGCTTATGCAAATTTTTGAAGGAACAACAAAAAGCTTATTGCATCCATGCATAGAATATAAACACTATTATAACACATTCAAATCAAGTTTGAGAATATGCAACTACCGTATTTATTCAATTAACCACCCAGCTGGGTGCTTATTAAATTTTTGGACCTTGAGAGTGGGTGCTTATTTGAGGTGGGCACTTATTTGAGGCTGGGTGCTTATTAAATTTTCACTATTTTCAGCAAGTGTAGTATGTTTATTTTGCAACAAATCAATAAATGGTAACAAAACGAAAAATGGAACAAAGCAAGGTTTGTGTAAAATACTCTGAAGAAAACTCCTTCTTTGAAGAAGTGTCTTATTTAGTACTTATTCATTTTTGTTGGGTGGGAGGCCGGGAAGGGGGGTAGGTTTTGGTTGTGGGCTCTTTTTTGAGTTTGAGAGGAAGGGGGAGGTGCGGGTGGGTGCTTATTAATTTTTTCTACCTTTAGGATGGGCACTTATGTGAGGTGGGTGCTAATTTGAGGTTGCGCACTCATTTGAATAAATACAGTATGTGCTTTTATCAAATACATATCTTGCAGAGAGAACTGGCTGCAGTTGATGGATATGACACTTACTTTACAAGATTCAGGTGAGCATGACACAAAACCATACAACCTAAACGTTCTGTCCAAAAACATCAAAGTTTTGCTTTTTTGAATTTTCCTTATTCTGTTCCCAAGTGCTTTCAAATATGCTATTCACTTGAAGGGTTTGGTTCAAATTCCATTGCCTGCATAATTTTCAGAAAGTGAAAAAGAAAAAAATTATATTACTTGTATTCAAATCCTTTATTGTTCCAAGAACACAATATATCCTTTCCTCTTTGAAGACTATCAATGGCATTTTTCTTTAATTAGCCTTTAAAAGGTGATTGATTGATAGCAATTAAAAAATGTTTACGGCCTGTTTGTCCCAAATTTCCTAGTAGAAGGACTTTCCGTGGGGATTATGGGTATTGGAAGTCACTCCAAAGCTGCAGCAGTAAACATTATGATCAGTTTTTACTATTTAGGTTTTGTAATTTCTCTGTTTTGTTGGTGGACATCTTGAAACAAGGGTCAAAACATGCAGTAGTCTCCACATACATTTGGTGGCCGGCGGGTCTAATCCGCAGGTCACAGGTCGCAGGTTACAGATCGCAGGTCACAGGTCGCAGGTCGCAGGTCACAGGTAATATATAATATGATATATGTAAATTGATTATGATTTTTCAGAAAAATCTATTTCACAATTAAGATTTAAAAAGCGAGCTAAGTGGACAAGTGGCCGCTTAATACCTGAAGGAAAATTATTTTCGAGACGTTTCCTAGAATGGGGTATAATATTTCGAACGTATAAAAGCTTCTCAAATTTTCAGCAGCCATTTGAAATTATTCACAGAGACTTTGCACAAAAAAAATACCTTAACAAACAAAGCAAACTGTTGCACACTGTGTTGCAAGCGCTACGCTATCATAAAGTAGTTATCGTGGGGGTATCGTGTGATACAACGCGTTTGATAACACTAAATTTATAGAACGGGGTATTAGAAATTGACCTATTTCTAGAACGGGGTATCATTTTGAATGCAATTTTTTTTAAAACGGGGTCCAAATTTGGAAACCCAGGCACCCCCGGGGGATTTTTACCGAATGTACCACCCACTCATTAAGACCTTGAGATTAGATAACCTGAGAGAGGGGGGAGACACCTCAGAAATAATTTTCCTTCGGGTATTAAGCGGCCACTTGTCCACTTATCTCGCTTTTTAAATCATAATTATGAAATCGATTTTTCTGGACAATCATAATCAATTTACATATATTATATTATATATTACCTGTGACGTGCGACCTGTGACCTGCAACCTGCGACCTGCGACCTGTGACCTGCGACCTGTGACCTGCGGATTAGACCCGCCGTTTGGTGGCAGTGGCAAATCACTGTAGGCTAAAATAATGTTATCAAATGCGAGCGCTAAGTATTAATTTCTTTGTTTTGAGCTGGCTATCTATTGATATCTATCAACTTAGAAACAAACCCAATTAACAACTCCAAAACGTTTTGCAGTCTGACTTTTTGAGAAAACGTCATCAGTTGCCAACACATGAGAGCATGAGATAGGTCATGAAATCTTGAGACTCACGACTTGGCAAGTCTGAAACTAGGGCTAGGAGACAAGGTCAGACAAGGGAAATTGAGAATCAACCTAGGTTAAAAAATTTTAACTTGAATGTAATTTTGACCCCTACCAATTTATATTACCTTCTTTACACATTTACATGCAACAAATGATCATAGTTGAGGGAAGGTCCAGACCACACCACTGAATTTAATACTCAACAGGTCAGAATTTGAAAGTGGCAGCATATCTGTAGCACAGATAGCAAATAAAATTGTCATAACAGTTGGTACAGGAATTCCATCTCTGTGTTATGACCTCTATGAAGCTAAAGCAAGTGAAGGAAGAAAAGAACTGCTGACAATTCTTTTCAGACTGGCAGACAGAGTATCACAACTTACTGAACAGTTAAAAGGTATTAATTTTTTTAATGACAATGCATATGTGATGGAAATGTTGTAGTTATACTTATTCTAAAAATTAATGAGTAATAATAATATTAAAAGGCAAGAAACTGTAGGAAATTCTGAATCAAAGCAGGTTGAATACTCAGGAGTTTTTAAAACAAGTAATGAACTCAAAATTCAAGCAATCAGTTCAATTTTTCTTCTGCATTGGAACATATGACCACTTTCCTTTTAATGTGGTAACTACACATAACAACCCACAGTGGCCTCAAGAATTTTGCACAAGGCAAGGAATTTTGCACAATGTTATTATTATTTGTCCACTATCATGAAAGCGGTTTATAAGTTTTATCTTGCAAATTTTCTTGCACTGTTCCATTCTTCTTCAGCATCAGCAGATTCACTGGAGAAACCAAAAAATCAGAAGGTGCATATATATTTTGCTTTTGTTGTTATTATAATTTGTTGCTGTTTAATAATTAATTAATTTTTCTATTGCAATCGAAAGACACAAAGATTGTAATGAAAAGCAGATTTGAGAAAAGTTGCAGTATAGTCACTTGCGGTGACTTTAAGTAATTTTTCATGCTGGGTTTTGATTAAGGGTGCGTATATGCAAAGGAAAATTTTTGTATCAAAAAGAAGGAAGAAACTCTGAAGCACGTTTTCATACACTGATAATTTTTTTAGTGTTAGTTTTAAGAATCAGTTATAGAAATACATAGCTCAACCTATTTTGTTAATAATGCTGCCTATTTCATTTTTATCTTATAAGGATGGAGTTGCAGCTTGTTCCTCAGTCTGTAGTGAGTATTCAGAGAATTAACATTCAGACACTTTTAAGAAACTGCACACTAATTGTGTAAAAATTGGATGTAAAAATTTTATAGAGACAGAATTACTGAGGAGATTGTGTTAACATATATAGCCATAGGAATGAACGTTTATTTGTTTGTCTCACGATAGAATTGCTTTGAGATATTGATCGCGACGTTTCGACTGCAATACTGCTAGTCTTCATCAGGCGATGAGGTCGATTGTTTACGTGTAGCTATTTATGCATGTTGGTTCGCTGTGATTGGTGTATTTCGATCCTTATTATTCCGATTAGCAGATGAATAATAAGGATCGAAATACACCAATCACAGCGAACCAACGTGCATAAATAGCTACACGTAAACAATCGACCTCATCGCCTGATGAAGACTAGCAGTATTGCAGTTGAAACGTCGCGATCAATATCTCAAAGCGATTCTATCATGAAACAAACGAATAAACGTTCATTCCTATCTGACACCACGATGAACAATATTCACATCTTTAATGACATATATAGCCATGTTGACATCTTTAATTTGGCAGGATTTTTTTGTGAGTTGCCGAAAATGTGGGGCTAAGAAACTGTTCCAACATTCTTCTGAACATTAAGGCACTAACCTGAGAGAGGTCAGGGCTGTTATTACCCTACGAGCAGAAGCTTCACTTTTGTGTACTAGTTTATTTATACGCTTCAAAAATGTCGCCTCTGCTTGCAGTGTAGGCTGTCATTGACTCCTGGCTACTTTCATTCAGAAAACAAAGAAAAATAGAACCAAACAAAATCCATAACTTGTATTATTTACCCAAGAGGCATTCCACAGTTTAAGTGACTGGGATGATTGAAAGGGGGTAAAAAATCAAAAGCCAAAAACATCCCTGGACCAAAAAATCAAGGTACCCCCCAAAATTTGCCAAATTCTCCTAACCCCAAAACCATCCCGGAATGAAAAATTTCAAACCCAAAAAATTAAAATGGGAGTAAGGTCTAATCAATTTCCAGATTTTTAAAGTTTTGAGGTTTCATTTGGACTGATGCCCATTTATATCATTATGAAATGACGATTTTTTTGTTTTGCTGTGAACTGTTCAATAGATATTCCACCAAAGAAGACCAGCCAGGCTCCCCCTGTGAAAAGAAAACTAGAGTACAGTCTTATCAATCCAGGCAGTAAAGAGTAAGATTTTACCTTCTTTTTGAGCTCTCCCGTGTACCCTAGGGGATTTGTTCAACTTTATGAAATACCTGGGCAGAAAAACTATGGCAAATCATTACCCTCTAAGGCAACAGTGCGGCACCTGTGTAGCGAACCTCATCACCTTTGTAAGCTGGCATTTGTAGGTGATATAAGTCCAAAAAAACCTTTACTTTAATATAGCCGTGTAGTACACCTTTAAATAGTGCGTAAAAAAACTATTCGAGTAGCGATAAATAATCGATTAATAAGGGCATTACGCTACCAATAAATATGCCAGATGCCGTCTATTAAAAGTTTGACGCGGAAAGGAGAAAAAATCAAGAATATATTTTAAAACAATATACGTTTATAACATTTTTCAATCCAATATAATCACACACTAAGTTAAAGACAAGAGTATTAAAAGAATACAAAGTACTATACAGTTTTGTGCAGTTTCTGATTTGTTCAGTTTGGCTTAAATACTGTTGGACTGAATGATCTTTAGTTGTTTGGGCAAAAGCACACAAACTTAAACACATAAAAAGAAAATAAGTGTATCCATGATAGACTAATCTACACAGAATTCGGAATCGTGTTTTCATTTTTTATTTTTCAATTTTTTTTGGCGGCAGCTATTTCCAATGCTTGCGTATTAGAAGGGCGTATTGAACACGGGATCAGACGTCTGTTGCGTCTCCTTGCCTCGCGCTTCGTTCTCAAGAAAGATGTCACTCCAGTTCTTTTTGTATCCTTGTACATCTAGGCTTGATGCCTCAGCCTCAGCCCCTGCAGGATCAAGAAAAAGAGAAAAACGACCAGAAATGTAAGAAACAAATTTTATAGCCTGCGTATATTTCAATATTTAGCTAGCGGTTTTTTAGTGTGATTTTCCGTTTTGGTTCGGCCGCGCGCGAGGTCAAACGAGAAAACGATGGGGGATGGGGCAAGGGGGAGATAAAAAACCGCCTTCATTCAACCCCTTGAGACTCTTAAAACGCTGGCGGTTTTTCTCCCTAGGGTCCTCGGCAACGACGAGGCAACGGCAGCGAAAACTTCACCCAAAAGTGGGATTCGCGCTGTTCCAAATTTCATTGCTCTATTCAAACTCTTCTAGCGTCAGGTTTTTTACCCAAGCCTGACACTCCTGACGTTTTATTGATAACATTTTTCAATCCAATATAATCACACACAGAAAGCTTATTGAACACGTGTCTATCTGTTGCGTCTCCTTGTCCCTCGCTTCGTTCTCAAGAAAGATGTCAACTCCACGAGTTCTTTTTGTCTCCTTGTGCATCTAGGCTTGTTGACGAAGACTCAGCCTTTGAACGACCAAGAAAGAAAGAGAGACGACCAGAAAGGTTAGAAACAAATTTTACTATATGACTGTTGAAGGAAGCGGAAATTGTCTCCTTCCAGAGACCTTTTTTTAGGAAATCTCGTTAGCTGTCGCGCCAGCGGAGCACCATGAGTAAGTAAATCTACCCATCCCAGAAAATTTGGTAATCACGTGACCGTACACCGACCGACCGCCGTCCGTCCCCACCACAGGCATACCAATGTAAAATAACTCAGTCAACAGGTATGGCAACCCAAATGCAACTCGAGGTTATTTTGGCGGGAATTCCCATAGCCACCCACGTCTTGTAAAGCAAAGACGACTAAAGAGTCAATAAAGACGAAAACGGAAAGAGGAAATTGTTTCTGTACCCGTGTTGTCTAAAGTATTAAGCTTAGATTAATTGTCATGTCCACAAATTTGGAACAAGAGAAAGTAGGCGGCAGGCAAGCGAAGCTCAACGAGAAAAAGGGCGACAGAGATCTAAGGCGAGAGATTAAAAAAAACAAAGGAGGCATTTTTTTGTTGGAAGAACAACAAGAAAATTTTGTAGCGGCGGTCACAAAATGAGAAATACTAGCGGCCACCAATGCAAGGTGAAAATGAGCAGTAGTGAAAAAAAAAGTGAGCGAGAACACGTACGACACTTCCTCCAAAAAACGTGTAACTAAGAAGTTTCTGGAAGTTTCACGTTGTAGTCGTGCAAAGCAACGGCAAAGAAATGTACACAAAGTTGCTTTTTTGCTAATTAGACCTATTGTTGTTTTTCACCGTTCTCGGGCGTTGCCTTCGCCGCTTAGCATTACACCATTTTATATTTTGTTTGAGCAAACTTTAAATATTATCGAGAGCTTCGCTTTAAACCCTGTTAAACTAGATAGCAATTATTCACTAAAGTGTAGGTGGCCAGTGGTTGATATTTGGCTCAAGATTGTACTGCCAGCTTCTTTAAGGTAGGCTGCCGATATCAATGCCGTTAAACGTCAACTAAAACCCATATATATCTTCAAAGAAGCGTACCTTTAAAAGTTGTTTAACCTTATTTCATTTTATTATATATTTAATTAACCTGATCAGTTAGGCTCTATTTTCGTTTCGCTTGGTAAATAAAATTCTGGCGGGAAAGGCGAAACGAAAATAGCGCCACCATGTAAAGGTTGATTTCCACTGTGTCGAGGCCCAGTATTTTGAGAAATGAAATTCAGTAAAATTAAGTAGTAATTTTGATTTTTGTACTAGCTTGGGCGCTTTATTGTTTATTGTCATAATATACAATAAAGCGCTTCCCTTTTTTCCATCATTCTTTCTTGTTTTTATTAATTTATTAATTTTTTTAGGTGGAAAAGAAACGTGCGTAAGAACGCCATTGTACATGGGCTGGAGCGGAAAGACAAAAAAGGAAACATTATCCCACCAAGAACCACTGGACCACCGTGTAAATGCAAAGAAAAGTGCTTTGAAAAAGTGGACGACAAACTTAAGATGCACATTTTGACTTCCTTTAACAACATGCCTGATAAAGCAAGACAAGATCAGTACCTTAGCGGTTTGGTCCTCAGCTTTGACCCAACCTGGGTTGGCTCTCAAGGAAGAGGAGGGAAATTCTCCGCAACGAATCAAGGAAAAAAGTTGACCACTTTCAAGTATTACGTTCCTAAAGGTAACTTCTCTGAAGAAATCCACTGTATAGACTGTTAACAGTCCCACAGTCCCCTATTTTTCCGTAAGATCGTCGAGATCGAGCGCTCTCCTTGGAAGGGGGATGGAATACTCAACAAAGTTTTATACGGAGAGACTCCGCCCCGAGGTCCGATCCCTTACCCTTTTATAAACCATTTTTGACAGAATAGGTGCCCCTGTCGTATAAGCGAATCCTTGTTTACATTTTTGTAATTTTGCAGTTTTTTATTGCTGCTATTTTCTTTGTTACTGATTGCGAAGAGCTGAAGCTTGCACAAAGTGCATAAATTAACCAGCTCTTTTAATTTTTGAACCCAATTGCTAGCAATTGGTATACACGTATTTCAAGGTTGCATTCCTTTTAGCCAAACTTTTTTCGGATTTGGACAATCCAGATTGTTTGGATTTTCGTGCTAGCCGGAACAAAAATCTGAAATGAGATTGATCCATACAGAAGCTGCCTGCCGCTCTGATCTTCTTCTCAATTTTAACGCATCGTTTTTGACGTCTTTCTGCTAAATTAAGCATCTTCTAGTGGAAAAAGGGAAAAAAATTTGCTCTTTAGCTAGTGGTGTTTCATGCTTGGACTCCGGCGTCAACTTAAAATTAGCTGGAATTTGATTCAAGAAAATTCAGAAGACAATTACGAATTCTCAAGCGCCGAGAAGCGCTCTCTTGACACACAGACAATTATATGAATTATGGGGATATATAAAATCGAACAAAAACGTCCGGAACACTCCCGCTTCGCGAACAATGAATCTTAAATTGTGTAGATTTCCTCCCGTGCATCTTACTCGCTTCCGATTGGTTCAAAGGCAATCAACTACTGTCACAGCTCACACATGCGCACTGTCGTAACACATTCCCTTTAATTCGTTTATTTTTCTTGGCTGATTTACAGAAGACAACCGAAGAATAAAAGTGTGTAAGAGGGCATTTATGTCTCTTCACGGCATCGGAGAAAATCGACTCAAAAGAGTAAGAAGCAGCTCAGCACCACAGTCAAGACAGGGAAAACATAATAACCGACCGAATAGAATATCCGCTGATACGATAGAGCAGGTAAGTTGAAGTTTGCATGTAAAAAGGTAAAGGGGCCCACGAGCCAAAGGCCCACACGACCGGAGGTCATCCCGGTTTTCTTAGCATGGAGCGTGCCTAGGGGTATTGCTACTCCTCCCTGGACGGGATGCTGGTCCATCGCAGGGTCACCCCCCAGGAGTTTGTCGCTGCTACCCATTTATACACCTGGGCTGGGTTGTTCGAAGGCGGGTTAAGATAACCCAGGGTTAGTGCGAAATTTGAACGCAGATATGAGAGCGTAAAAAGCAAATTCAGTTTAATTCTCTTTGCCTACAATTTAATGATTGGATACTCTAAAAAAATATAGAAAATCCTCTGAGAAAGTGCTTTTCATGAAAAGAAAAAGAAGCCCCGGTTAAAATTTAACCCTGGGTTAGCGCTAACCGGCGTTCGAACAACTGGGCCCTCGGTAAAGAGAGACAAAGTGGACTAAGGTTCCCTGTCTCTTTCTCTCTGTATCATGATTGGTTGAAACTCTGCGCTGCGTGTTGGACGTTCAATGTAAAAATTAAAAATTCTGCTTCAAATGAGTGTGTAATTATTTTTTTAGTTAGCAGATACGTGAAAGCGAAATACATAAAAATGTTTAGGACGACATGCCCGTAAAATTTGCGGGATTTATGTTCGGGGATAAGAAGTAAAGGTTTCTTCAGAAATATAGAATTATCAGTTGCTGTTTCGTTTAGACTATTCGTTTTACACCACAAAATACAGAAAGTTGGTCATCATATATCAATAACACCTTCATTTAATCAGGGGAGTCTCATCAGAGTCACAGCAGACTCTGTTATCATCGGGAGTCCTGAAAAATAAATTATTCACAATACAAAAGGACTATATTAACTACCTAAAATTATCTCAAACAAACTTAACCTAATTGATAAAAATATAAAAATCATAGAATTGAAGATTTACGCTTTTAGACTGAAGCAGGGTATAAACTCACGAAACTGTAACTAAGAGAACTGGATCCGAAATATGTCTCGCGATTGTTTCTGGGAACGTTACTGGAGACGCGCCGCTCAGCTATTAGCTGTCCCTAGTAACAATCCCAGAAGTCTTTGCGAAACTCGCCCCGGTTTCCTTCGCGCTTCTTAAGTGGAGATTAGTCAATACTTTATTCTTACAAATCACTGTTCCGTTTCAGGTAAGAAACCACATTAGATCGTTCCCGAGAATGACAAGTCATTATTCAAGGAAAGACTCGCCACAGAAGCGATTCCTCAGCCCAGATCTTAGCGTCAGTAGGATGTACAATCTTTATCTAGAGGCTCATGAACCTGAAATCCTGGCAAGAGAAAAAGAAATAGTAAAAGCTAGGCGTGAAAACCTTCCCGTCCCCCCAAAACTCAAACCAGTAATAGGCGAGCACACTTATCGTAAGGTATTTAATTCAGACTTTAATTTAGGGTTCGGTCGTCCCCGTACGGACACTTGTGCCACCTGTGATAAACTTAACCTCGCGCTTAAGTCTAATCGAGGTGACGCAGTTGCTCGTCAGCAGCTAGAGGACCACCAAGATATGGCGGACAAAGGATATCAGAGTATGCGGGATGACAAAAACGTAGCTGTCGCCAGTTGGTCAGATATGACACGTTCTTTAGGTTCAGCTGACTTCTGTTCAAAAGATAGCGTGGACATGATTTCATTCGATTTCATGCAAAATCTACCCACACCAAATCTCTCACACAATGACGTTTTCTACCAACACAAGCTGTGGACGTACGTCTTCGGGATTCACGATCTGGTTGTGGAAAAAGGGTACATGTATTTGTGGGATGAAACCGTTGCGAAGAGAGGTTCGTCGGAGGTCGCCTCGTGTCTCAAACACTTCTTCCATACCTACCGCACGGGTGCTAAGTCATTAGTTTCTTATTCGGATGGGTGTGGCGGGCAGAATAAAAATTTAACAATCATGGGCTTGTACAATGACCTACATACAGCAGGCGTGTACGACATACTTAATCATAAATTCCTCACTAGGGGCCACACATTTCTAAGGAACGACTCTGACTTTGCACAGATAGAGAAGAGGAAGACAAGTGCTACTGTTTATCTGCCAAGTGACTGGTGCTCGGTAGTGAAAGAGGCCAACCGCCAAAACCCATTTGAGGTTGTCACTATGCATCAAAGACAGTTTCTAACTTATAAGGATTTCATCTCAAGCAAATACACCAATCGTCACTTTTCTTCGGGTAGCTCTTCCTTTCGTGACGTTCACTGGCTCAACTTTGGCTGGGGGGAAGAGTTGAACCCAGTGACCAACAAGGTCACTCTAGTACACCATCCAAACGAAGTTTGGATGCGAAACACTTACTCCTCTGAAGAGCCCTGGAGAAAGGTGAAGATGCTTAAGGAGAGGGCGGGTGATTGTTCCTTGGAACAGTTGTACCATTCTTCACTAGTACCTAGTGCCAAGAAAGTCCGTGATCTTAAAGCTATGGCTCGTGCGCACATTCCTCTCCCTCAGCGCAACTTTTACTTGGAAATGGACAATCCTGATGACGATTATGGTTCAGAGACCGAAGATCTGGACAGCGACTAGCTGGTCCATTTTTGTCTCCATTTTTTCCTTCGGTTTCTCACTTTTTCTGCTGTCTTTGCTGGTTTTCCCGTATTTCTTGGTCATCTCTTTACGTTTGACGAGTGCAACGGTTTTTTAAGGACGGTACCACTTCGTCGCATGTAATATGCTAACCTCGGTCAAGTCAAACTTACGACAATCGCAAGTTGCAGGTTTGATTTTATGCACGTTGTATCTCGCCCCCTAGCTAGTGAATTAGCCCCTTACAAGTTCTTCCCCTACTTTCTGAGTTCACAGCATAGTCCGTGGTAAAACTCTAAATTCGAATTAAATCACCCATTTAGAGAAACCCGAGAAATGGCTTAGGGTTATTGAAAAGTCTAGGAATATAACAAAACACGTAATGTCAGGTCTCTAGGGAAACCCGTTAGTTTTGTCTTCCTCGAGTTATGCGGGAGTTTTTCTCTTGGTTATATCTTTATTCCAGGGAACGCAACGGAAAATGGTGCCCTTTTCTAGACTCAAACTCTCTGATTTTTCTCACCTATCCCAGACTGAACTACTTTTAAAAAACCCATACCCTTCTCATCGGTACATACCTATATAGCCCATATATGGCAGTACCCCTCATTTCCCCAGGGGTTTGTTTCTTAGCCCGGGACCAGGCTTTCCTCCCGTTTTTTGCCTTTTACCCTACTTCGGAGCCTAGTTCCAAACTACTGCGGATTTTTTCAGAAATCCTTACAGATCCTTATAGAATTCCAGAAGCTTGGTTGCCCATGATCAAGAAACATAACTAAACAGGTGTTTGGCAGCGGACCCATAAGGGAACAGCACACCAAAAAAGCAACTATAAGAAGAAAATGAACCAATCACAGCGGAGAATAGTGTTTCATTAGTCTACGCCGCGTGAGCTGTCGAACTTTTTTCCTGGTGAAGTCTCGGCTGTTATTATACAGTCGAAAGGTGTCATGTACATCATATTAATATTGTCCTATATTTTGGTGGTCCGCTGTCATGATAATTTTTTTTTCAATAATCGCAATCAACATTGACTTCTTTTTGTTGTTGTTGCGAAAATAGCACTTTGCCACGGGAAGTCTGAATTATATACCTTTATTTGTTTCATTGTTGTAGCGACATTTTTTAGAGGTTTTCATTCAGAGAGATTGATCAATATATTTAACAAAGTAGACTGATCCTTTTGGCAGGAAGAGTGATAGAACAGTTAAATAAAGAAAACCAAAATAAAATGGTGAATTATATTTGCCCTATATAGCTAGCTAAATGGTTGTAAAAAGAAAATAAGTGGCGAAACTGTATTAAAGGAAATATCTCCATCAAAAGCTATTTTTTTTTAACAAAATAGACTTCTATTTTAAAAAAGCTTTTGGCTTTCTGCTACACCTATCAGTTACATTTTTATTATCTGTAAATTTATCTTTCCGTTTTTTAGATTTTTGAAAAATTTTTAACTCAGTTTTATTTCTTGTACATGTATTAATATTTTTAAGCTCTGTAATTAATTTACCTCGTTTTTTTTAGTTTTTTTACTTATCACGCTAGCATAATGATTGTAAAGCGTCATGAAAGAGAAGCTTTACCCCGCGACAGAAATTGTCGTAATCCTGTGCATTTCTATTTGCTGCTGGTAACCGGCTTAGCAAATGCAGAAGCTACAGAGTGCTGAAAAGTTTCTGACTCATCGGTTATGGACGGATAGTACCGTTGAAGCTGATGATCCCAGGTTATAGGCGCTAACATTATGCAAAGACGATGATAAATCTCGAGCTATAGAGAAAATTTAGTTATTTGAATTTATTGGCCCTTCAGATTTGGTCTTGGAGTAGGTTCTTACTGAAGGGCCCTCTCAAGACTGTAAAATGACAAGGCCTGTTTTAAAAGTTCGTTGAAGACTGTGTATTTAGCTCTCTAAGCCTTAAAAGTTCGTCTGATTCTAACGAAATTGTACTTGAAAGACTAAACCTTCGATAAACCTTTAGCATAAAGCCGCCATGCGTGACGTTTTATTGTCAAACGTGAGACAACCAAAAAGCTCGTATGGCCAGAACCTTCATACTTGTCCAATACTCCGACAAATTTATGCCTGGCTTTGTTAAATTTCTCATTGTTTTGCTTCGTTCTTTATTGTTATGCTTTTGTACAGTATTGTAGTGTGAAGACAATACAATACAATGCCATGCATAAATTTGTCGGAGTATTGGACAACCCTCAGAACCTTTGGCTTTGTTTTCTTCGTGCGTCCCAGTCCTTGAAGACACTGTTCTAGACAGACAGACAGACAGACAGACATTTTATTTTATTGTGTTTTGACTGTTTTGAGGTAAAAGTACAATAATATGCCCGCGGGTAGCTAAGCTAATCTAGGCGGGTCATGTTTGCGGGAAATAAATACAACTAAATACGACTAAAAGTAACTGAAGAGAACTAAGATCTGGAGACTACTGATAAACTAACGGTAGTACTAATTAGAAAGACTATTTAAGACTCATAGATTTTACTTTGTATTAATGATTAGACAGTTTCGTTTCCTTGGTGATGCTGTCTCATTTAATAAAGGAAAAAAGCCATCCCTGTACTCTATTGTCCAGTTCTAACCCCCACCACCCCCCCCCCCTCCCCTCCCCTCCCCTTAACCCTCAAGGTCAAGCTTTGCGCCACGGAGAGAGGAGGGACCATGCAGGGTCTCGTTTCTCGAAAGTCCCGTTAAGCCCGTTAGCTTTTTGGGCCCGAAGGCAAATTTTAGAATTTAAACCTTTTGAATAGTAGCACGTACATTTCCTAGCTCACATGCCAGTCAATTTTGCTTCGTTAACTGTAGCCTTCGTTGCATGCAAGCGTTTCCGTTAGCGTGAATTTCATCCGATTGCTTCGAGTCGTTTCTACTCTCAGCAACGTCTGAATCTACCAGCCCGTTTGGAAAACCGGGGAACGAGATTTTCGGTTTTGACTGTGCGAAAAATGGAACAAGAGCCGCGAGGTCTTTGACTTCGAGACTCTCGTTCCCTGATGTTCCCTGATAGTTTTATCACATCATTTTCCAAACATACAAAATAGCAAAATACAAAACAAATTACAAAAAACGCACGCAAAATGAAAGTGTTGCTAAAGTTCGGACTGACACAGTATGTTCTACGGAGGAACGAAAGACAAACACTGTGAAAACAAAAGGACTCCTGGTAGGATAAATGATGCAACTCGCTCAAAATATTTGTTTTGTTGTTGTTGTTTTTGTAACTTTGAGAAAAAATCTGATATTTTTGTACAAATAAGGCCCTGGTGGGTGCTAGTGTATTTAATGTGCTACCATAAACCCCCCGAAAAGAAAAAAAAAATTAACGTTCAATATACTGCCCCTCTACAAATACCGGTGATACTTGACGTGTGTGAGTGGGGCATTTTTCCCCATTTTTCGCGCGGCTCATCAACAGGCTGACCCTTGTGAGACTTGGCTGCCTGTGGTTATGTTTCTTTGTAATAAAGGAATTAAATTAACTGCAAAAACCGTGGACGAAGATCTTGCTAGTTATAAACATTGGATTCTCTAGAAAAGAGATCTAATCAGCCAAAATATTAAGAACCGAAAACGAGAAGTCCAAAGACTACTGCAAAGCTGATCAGAACAAAGTGTTATGAAAAAGCAATGCAGGCATCCTCGGAGACCCAGGGGCAGATAGTGGGGACGAGGAAAAGTCTAAACGGGCGGGAAAATATATGGCACGATCTGAAGCCAGAACGGCGGCGACCGTTTGGAACTGGTCTGGTAAGACATTGTCCCCAGGGGCTCTTCTCGCCGTTCTTTACTTTTCTTCGTGCCATATATTTTTCCGCCCGTTTAGACTTTTCCTCGTCCCCACTATCTGCCCCTGGGTCTCCGAGGATGGCAATCCAGATTGTTTTGACCAGCTTTGCAGTAGTCTTTGGACTTCTCGTTTATGTTTTTTTGTGTATGCGTGCCCACCTAAGTTTCAATGTAGCCAGGAGCCGATTAGTAATGATGATGTAGCAGGCAATTCAAGCTCTGGGCTTTCTGAGAAGCAAAGCTAAAACCCCGTGATTCGAGGTGGCTTTCTCACTGAAACAGCAGATGGCCGGCAATGAAAGAAAGGCATCCTATCATGCTTTGCGATGATGTGTACGAAGATTTCCGAAGTTAAATCGAATGAAGCCCGACAATTTACGGCACCTCTGCACTGGATTTTTCTCTGTTACTAAACTAAGCCGTCTTTGATTTGCTTTTCAAAAATAGATTAGCGCCAAAAAATAAGAAAAATGTACATTCATTTGTAAAAACAATTTCAAAGGATAAGAGAAAGTCGAGTGAACACCAGTGAAAACCGAGCCCTTACGGGCCCTCTCGGGTAAGGTCCACCAAGTGATAGGTCACCAAAAGCACTCGCAAGGGTAGCTAAAATGGCGGAGGCTTCAGAAGGGTCCATCGATTTGGCCTCATTGTTGAGGGCAAATAAAGTGGACGCACTACATACCACTGCCCTTTGTGGGCCTGTTAAGTTTCTTGTATGGACCAGACTTTCCGAGGAAGGTTCCTTCTGGATTATTAAGTAAGTGTTCATTTCTCCAACAACGAAAAATGTTTTTAAAAGACGCAGTGCGGATTTTAGACCATAGTTTGTGTCTTCATTTTCACCTCCTCTCTCCCTAGTTTACAACAAAACGCTTGATGTCTGTGCTTGCCAAAATGTTAGGTTCGCCGTGGGATAGGTTTTGGAGAATACGATGAAGAAACATGCCCTGTCGACACGTTTTCACGACCTCAGCCTGTATTAAAACAAAATGGAACTTGTCTCGGTTGTCACAAAATTAGTTAGAAAAACCTTAATCCTGACGATCCCTTAAAGGATTTGTGACATTTATGTGAGTTTCTTTATGATGTTCGTCTGAAATACAGTCATGTATATGTCCAAAGGATATAATTATTAAAATGGAAGCTTGTACGTGCTATATTTTCACCAGCGATGCAAGCATATTTGTTGCACAGAAGCGAAGGGGGTGTACTATCTTCTATTGCCTCTACAGAAAAGTGCCATTGTGTCCTGAACAGGGTATATAATTTCGAATTTTTAAAGTTAAAGCAGTAAGCTGATCCTTATGGTAGGAGGAGTTTTGGAAAAAATGTAGAAAGCAAACAAAAATAAAATGGTGAATTCTAATTGCCCGATGTTTCAGTTTGCAACACAAACCTATTTTTACTTTGCGGGACATGAATACAGATACAAGGTGAATTGGGCAATAATAATTCATCATTTTATTTTGGTTTATATTTCTATTTTTTTCAAGCACTCCTCCTGCTGTAAGGATCAGTTTACTGTTTTGATTTCATAATTTTACCAGAGATCTAACATCTGGAGACACTCTCTTTTGCACTACCCTTTTTCCCCCGAAATGTCAACAGACGCAGGACGCAGAAGTAACAAAATCACTGCCAAAACAGGGTCAAGGTTACAAACCCTCAGCGGCTTACCTGGAGGGGGAGCTTGACCAATATTTGGGTATAGGGCTTATGTCTTGAGAGAAAGCACAAGGATAAAATATTTTTTCTTGACTTGTACTTACATTTAGCCTGCGAATACAGCTGCCTCATTGCTCCCTGTCACTGAGGATGTTTGCAAGAGAGGTGCCTGTATTCACAAATATGGGAGTGCGTGTTAAAAATTAATTTACACCTGCTAATATTGCATAATGTCGCATTTTATAAATAGAAGTAATGGAAAAACTATTACCTTGCCTTAGCTTATTGTGTAGCAAAGAATTGAAATAAGCTTGCTTTTGCTGTAATTTGTGTTCCTCTGTCATTTTGAAGCAATTTGGGCTGGTTTTGCCATCCTGTCCTAAAAGAGCCCCAATTGCTATTATCACCCCCTCCGCCAGGGATTGCACTTCATATGTTGCATGTTCCATAAGCATTTCCTCATTTATTTGCAACCTTAGGCTTCATGAAGCATTACACAGTCATCAACATGTCAAAACAGTTAAATGTGGTATTAAATTGCATGTATTTTATTTGGATTATTAGTGCATCTGATGGAGTTGATGTGTGGCACTTACAACTGGACAAAACACAACTTGATTCTCATGTAAGATAACTAAATATTCTTTCTGACAACTTTTCTTTGCATATAACCTGTGTCAAGTGTATTGTGGCCGTTACTTAGTTTCTGAATTTTTTTCCAAATGCATTTCTCCCAGAGAGAACTGGCTGCAGTTGATGGATATGACACATATTTTGCAAGATTCAGGTGAGCAATCAGCATGACACAAATTTTGTTTTTGGTAATGTATTAAGCTGAATTCTAGTGAAACCATGCCGCTGAAAAAAAACATGTCTCTCCAAAATTATTAACATTGAATTGAATTTCAATGTTAACATTGAATGTTTTTCAATTACATTTTCCTTATTCTGTTCCCAAATGCTTCCAAATATACCATGCCCATAAAGTGTTTGGTTTCCCAAACCCAACTTAAACTTATTTTTTGGAAAGTGTAAAGGAAAGAATATTGACCTTTAGCGATCCAAGAGCGTGACATTTTTTGCTCTATGAAAACCACCAATGATCTTTTGTTTAATTTATTGATTTTATTTGTTGAGTTGGATTTCATGTAGGGTGATGAGAAATAAAACACTACTATTTTATTATATTTACATGAAAAGAAAATAAAACTGTTGAAGTAAAGCAGTTCATAAAAATGGAAGTGTCGCAACAGCTTAATTTACCCAAAACAACAAGGTTTTTTAAAATCTTTTGTCTCTCACTAGTAGACAGGGTTTTCGGTAAGGTTTTAAATAGGCAGCAAAAGCTTTGGAGTAGGCAGAAAAGGAAAAAACTTGTGCCAAAGGCGCGACTTGCGAGTGCTGAAGCCAGAGGCTTCTAGGGGGGTTGGGGGGGGGGCGTGCAGCTCCCCCCCCCTCGGAAAAATTTAATTAGAGTGTTTGATCAGAACACAGACATCATTAAATTCTGGCTTTTTTATTCAGTGAATACTCTATTATTTATTTACTTATTTCTTTTTGCCGATAGCTATGAACCATTGGTTGTTTTAGTATCTGTTTTAATTCATGTTATATGTAAAAACTGGGGTACATGTAATTTCCAAAGAAAAGTAGATGGCAGGTTCATGTGAAATAGCCAGCAGCAGCCAGCTCTTATTGAAAACCCTGGGTACAAGGTCATTTATAAAACATAGCTAAAACATGCTTACCTCCATAGATCCATCGATGTTAAGTTCATCTTTGATAGTGTACCTTTAGGTTTGTCCAGCTCCGCAAATATTCTCCAAATAGCAGATGTCACCATCCGAGTTTTCTTCTTGCTGTTTTTGCCATGTTTTTAGCTATTATTTCGCCGAGTTCCAGCTGTAGTTCTTACTCGTGAAACAAGTTAAATGTCCGCTATTTTTTTCACAACCAAAACAACTCAACCTTGTTCCCAGGTCTTCTCAGTTAATGGTGCCTTAACCTGTAGAAGGCTGTATTTTTGGCATCATTTCCTCGTTAAACACAAAATTCTTCCAAATTTGGTCATCAGTAACTGGTTATGGTGAATTATGCATGTGCTTTTAGCCAATCAGAATTGGGGAAATATTTTGAATGAATAGTAAATTGCATTTGCCAAATTATTAGAAATTAAGGGTAGGTGAGGATACTCAAGAAAACTGATATAATTCAACAGGTCAGAATTTGAGAGTGGCAGCATATCTGTAGTGCAGATAGCAAATAAAATTGCTATAACAGTTGGTACAGGAATTCCATCTCTGTGTTATGACCTCTATGAAGCAAAAGCAAGTGAAAGGAAAACAGAACTGCAGACAATTCTTTTCAGACTGGCAGACAGAGTATCACAACTCACTGAGCAGTTGAAAGGTAGTTATAACAATTTGGTGGAAATGTTGTAAGTAAGGCCCAGTTCAAACATCAAACTTTTCATGTACCAAACCTAATCCTTTCAGTTAAGCACATGAAAAGATACATGTTTCAACCAATAAGTCAGACATATCTATTATTTTTGTTGACCCATGAATTAAGTTTGAGTAGCCCACATGGGAATTTTGGCTGTGGAGCGACTTCATTTCAAACGTCAAACTCTTCATGCACCAAACCTAATGCATAAATTACTATAATTTTATTCTACTGGTTAGCATTGTAGACCATTGGACATTGTGAAAGGGAATTGCATCCGACTAATTGAGTTTGATGTATGAATCAACCATCGAACTTGTGTCATTCAGGATAGGTATTTATTTAGTTTGTACATGAAACGTTTGATATTTGAAATGGGCCCAAACCAGAATTTCCATTCAGGAAATTCTGAACAGTACATTATCCTTACATATATAGTTTATTTAAACTTACCAGTACATACATCATTGGCTTCATTTCAAGGTGCAAAGATCGTCGGCTTTACAGCTTGACTTTCGGGCAAGCTGTAGGTAACATGTACATTGTTCTAGCCCCCCCCCCCCCCCAAAAAAAAAGTTGATGAGCAGCATTGATTACAGTTCTTCTGTAATTGAAATTCCCCCAAAATACTTCACATTGTTTCCTTAGACAAGGGACTTTACTCCACTTTGTCTCTCTTTACCCAGATGTATAAATAGGTAGCAGCGACATACTGCTGGGGGTAACCCTGTGATGGACTAGCATCTCATCCAGGGGGGGAGTAACAATACTCCTAGGTATGCTTCATGCAACAGGAACCGGTATAAGCTCCGGCCGTGTTGGCCTTTGGCTCATGTGTGCCTACTTCTGTCGTGCAGGCAAGTTAAGAACAGAATTTACTAGCCTGATGGCAAAATCCTCTAGCCTCAGGCTATCGGACACTACTTTCTTGCATGCTAATTTTAGAGTAAAAATTCTATAGAATGTTTCACCTGCTAACAATGTTTGTGGTGCTCATTAAGTAAATATTAAAGAATGATTATTTTTATGAATTAAAGATTTTTATTGTTTATGATCAACTCAAGCTGTTCAATTCTTCTACAGTGTCATCAGATTCATTGGAGAGACTGAAAAATCAAAAGGTGTGTTTTAGTTGTCTGTATTTATCATTATTGTTATTGTAAGTTACAGCAAAATTCATTGTTTCGTGCTGTGCGATTTGCAAACTTAGAAGGGATTTTGGGATTTTCTGTTCCGTCGATCATTTTAGTGAAGGCGGGGTTAATGCAAATCACAATGTAATGAGCTCACCCAGCTTGGCTGAGAATGACTCGACTGCTCTAGAATAGCGAAGGAAATTGCGACGGTGAGTGGATTTTTTGTCGAAGGAAGGAGGCAGATGTTGCTTTATTCTTGCAAGTAACAAGAATGAGAAAGATCATAAAAATCTGCGAAGCAAACTTAAGTAGTCGATTATTGCCCAAAACAGGAAAATCACAAAGCAACAAACCTTGAAACACAAAACACTCAAAACGGATTGAAGTCCACCAATCTTGAATCACAAGCCATGACCTTTTTGAACTTGTGCAAGTAAACATGTGTTTTCTAAGAGGTCCGCTAAGATGATTGACGAAACAGGAAAACCCAAAATATGTAAAACGCACATCGCAATACAATGAATTTTGCTCTAATTAATTAATTAATCAATTTTTCCACTGTTACTTGAAGTACATAGTGATTTTGATGAAAATACAAATTGGAACAAAGCTCTTAGTAGTAGTATTACTTGCCTTATTTGTTGTGGCTTACTTGTATTAAACTGGGTTTTTATCTAAGATTTTGCACAAAGGAAAATTTTATTGATGCTAAAACTAGGCTGAAATCTTTCTAACACAGGAAAGGTGCAAACCATAAAATTAATGCATGTACATAGTAAAAAAATAATTTTTCATTGTTAGTATAAGAAACAGTGATGAAATAATTCATGGCTCATCCTGCTCCTTGCTTTTTTCTTGTAAGGATGGAGCTGCAGCTGGTTCCTCAGTCTTTGGTGAGTATTCAAACAATAAATTAAAATGTTAAATGGAAATATCATAGTCTTGTTCTTGAATGTACGGCTGTATGGACGTCATGTGATTTGACCATGTTACACTTTAAAATTAAATCCTTGTGGTAGTACTTTCTCTTTTCTGTAGAACTTTTATTTCAGTTTTGGGTTCAAATTTTTTTTGTGAAGATGATTTTGCCATTGCCTCTTGACAATATTGATATCTTTTTGGCAGTTTTCAGTATCATTATAAACTGATGGTTCTATTGAACTGTTCAATAGATATTCCACCAAAGAAGACCAGCCAGGCTCCTCCTGTGAAAAGAAAACAAGGGCACAGTCTTATCAATCCAGGCAGTAGAAAGTAAGATTTTCACAGTTTTTTTTTTTGCTGAAGCATAATACAGTACCACTCAGAATTAACCTAACAGGGAATGCATTTGAGAATGCATTCAGAATAGGTATAGAACAGGTAATGAAACGAGAACAGATTGGATGAGGGAACAGAAACTGAACAGACCTGAAACTCATTCTGTTTGGAGTTCCCTGTTAGGTTAATTGTGAGCGCTACTGTATTACATTTCTCAACAGCTAATGCAGCTATCAGCAAATTACCCCAGGGATAGTTCAACAGGGACCCTGGGGGATGTGGTCAACTTATCAGTTACCATAGGTGTTGACAGAAGTTTATGACAAATCTCTATTTCCCGGGGGCAAAAAAAGGACATCTATGTAGCACAACCTCCTCAGGAATAATTAATAGTGAAGTACAAGCAGTACATCTGGAAGAAAACAGTAAATTTATCTCTTTAGTTGGTTTTAACTGGATGTGTTCAACAGAAGGCAAACTGAATTGCTGTTTGTTTTCTTTTCTTCAACAGATTAAAACCAGCTAAAGGAGTTCAATTTGATTAGTTCCTCTTTAAACTCAGTTTGTTTTAGGTTATATTAAAAAATTTCTAGACATTCAAAATGTGGTTTAAGAACATTTGATGTTGTTTATAGTCAGTTTGTAAAGTTAGGACAAGACTCTTAACTGGAGCATTAGAGTGAAATAGTGAAATACCAGCTTCAAGTAATGTTATTGCACTTGTGCTTACAAACGATGATTGACTAAAGATGAAATTTAAGTTCAAATTTTGTATGGCACTGAACTACATGCATCTTTAGTGACACAATTCTGGCTAGTAGCTTGATAATACTCTTGTTGTAACAACTTGCATTGTCTTCATGGATTGGTTTTGAAATTAAAGTGCTTTTCACATATTTATAAAAGCAAGTACATGTAAATGAAATGTAACCCAGATAATATAGGAGCACCATCTCATGTTACTACTCAGTTGTTAGTTTGGTGCTGCCAGTGCAGTCACCCTTGTTTGCATCAGTTCCATGTAATTGGTATCATGTTCAAGGCAGCTACTGGGCTTTGTTTAGCCTTTAGATCTTGCGTTTACCCCCATCCGTCCCTCCCTCCATATATTTTTCTCCACTGATTAGTCACTGTAACAGATGCCTGGTTCTGTTAATGTGCAGGCTCATGGCAGGGTGGTGTAGATTTACCTGCGATTGTGTTGTAACTCCTTCTAGGAGCTACCTGTGCTAAAAATAGAAGCATTGTGGAAACCCCAGACACCTATATTTTACTAAGCAATGCAGTTGTTAAAATTACTTTAAATAATTGATATTTATGCTTTTCATCTCCCACCTGTCAAATTCTTAGTCTAGAAGGAGGCTGTATGGCTGAGTGGTTTAGGGTGCTGAATTTCAACTCAGTTTTCCAGGTTTAATTCCTGGCCTGGTGACTGGCAAGGGTTGTTCAGCTTCTCATTCATACATGTACTTGGAAATAGTCAACTGGTTTGCATCCAGCAGCCACAAAAATAGATTACTGTTAATGTGGGATCCCAGTTTTCAGAACCTCCAAGGGAAATGGAAATTGGCTCCAAAAATTGGGAGTTTGAACAACGAAGGTGGCATCAAATCAAACCGGTTTTTACCAGGGTACTGTTTATAAGAACCAAGAAAGCAACAGACAACAAGGGTATAGCACTCTTGCATGTGAATGTATTACCATCTTTAGTTTCAAACAAAATGTACATGTATTGTCAATTTGACAGATGGACGCTAACTTAGCCCCCCAAAAAAGTACTGTATTGATTTACAGTATTTGTATTAATGGTTACAATAGTATGCATTCTCTAATTGGTTGCTGAGCGTGCAGATTTTCTTGTAATGAGCGGGTATTATCAAAATTTTTTTTGCTCAACGGCTCTTTTGAGTTGTGAGTAAAAACTATGATTGCGATAGCCTGTTCGAGGCTCTCACAACTATCTCGGAGCCTAGAACAGGCTATGATTGCGAGGGAGAAAACAACAAAAAAATACCGACCAAATAAAATTATATATAACTGAAAAAAGAATAGTAGTATACCAATACTTCTTTCAGCAATGAAGAGACAGTGAGAGCAAGTTTTATTATAAAGAGGAGGAAAAATGAAATATCGCTAAAAAGGCCACACAATAAATAGCTTATTAAACTTATCCATTTGGTCATTTCAGGGAAATCTCAGACCTAGGCCTTGATGTATTGATCAATACATCAAGCCCGAGTTCTGAGATTTCGCTGTAATGACCTCACTCTAGGTTAATAAGTGGTATGTATTGTGTCTACTTTATATAATTATTTATGTTAACTACAGTGGATGACTTGGAAACAAAAATTTGGTTTGGTTATCCTTTTGTGGTATCCAGAAGGAGGTCAATATTGTCTTGAATTAAGACAATTATTGATTATTTTTCTAAAGAACTCAATGAGCAAAGGTGCAACCACCTAGAAGAGTTTGACCAAATTTCTTGTTCTTAATCAGGAAATTGCAATAATTAATATTTAACAATTATTCCTCGAACCCGAATGGGCTGTGAGTCAATAGCCCATGGCCTCATGGGCTATTGACTCAGAGGCCATGTCAGGGCGAGAGGAATAATTGTTTTAGTTTTGTATTTGTTTTTCAGTGCTTGTATCATTAACTTTGCTGTGAGTTCTTAAAAATGCATCCAGAGAGTGGAATCAACATTGTTTTTGTTTCTATTGATTGACAGTCGTCTGGGGCGTGCCTTCCAGTACTGTTTTAGCTGGGAAAAAGCTATTTTTCATTATTTGTTTATTTATTTTGTGGCAAAAGAAATTATAAGTTTATTTTATTTAATGTAAAAGAGATCTAACAAAATCAAAATGCCCTGCAATAAAACACCAAAGTACCAGTATTTTGGACAAGCACACTGTTATTACCTATGGTTTAATCCATTTAAATCTTTTGCTCGAGGTTGTTAGGCCAATAATTATTTGACAGACAAGAAACATCTGTGGCTAAAATCTACATCCTCAGTTTAAATCCTCAACCAGCCTTTGTAAATAGCCAACTGGTAGCCTCTTGCCAGTTGGGGTTTTTAATCCTGTTATGCTTTATTTGGATTACTTGTTTCTAATTATTTTAATGTAGTTCATGTAAACTAGCTGGATAAGCTAGGTGCACTTTACACTATAAACTAGGCTTGATTTGCACCACCTCCTCGGTAATTGGGCCTAGTATCAAGAAACCCTTAACCTCTCTTAGATGATATTGTGATTGACCATAATCACATTTACACTGGATTCATCACTTTTATGTTGCCCATTGAACACCTCGTTTGCCTTCCCCTCTACCCCTTAAATTTTGCAGAACCATTGTTTCTCTTGGGTGTTACATGCATCTCAAGTGAAACTGAGGCCAAAGCTTATGCAAAATTTTGGGCAATGCGAAAGTGGCGTTGAGAAAGTATGGGCAAATTTGTAGAAGGGATAATGTTATTATTGTGTTTGTTAGACGTTGACACCTACAGGGTTTTAGTCTATTTTTTTAGAGGGTTTTAGTTTATCTTATCTTTTCATAAACTCAAATCCAGGACTGTTAACACTGATCTATCACCAGAGATAATTGAACCAATTGAAACCAGACTAATAATTATTTGCATAAGCAAACCAGTTTCTGTGCAGTCTCTATTTCTTTTTTAAAGCTGTCTTTATGGAATCAAATCCGGGGCTACTCTGCCACTAGAAAAACATGAAACAAATGAATCCAGCCCAGTCCCTATGCGTTCTGGGCTTGGTCAATCCTGGATTCTACTGTGAACTGAGACGTCAGCGAGAGAGACCCACTCACCCTTTTTAAGACTTTGAGGAAAACGGGGCAAGAGAGAACGCTCAGGGACTGGGCTGGACCCAGAGTAGTTTGAATTGGAACAATGAAAAACACTTAAAAGGCATTGCAAGTATTATTATTTTTTTTTACCATTGACATTTTTCTTGGCATCTTTATCCTGGTTTCAAATGGGTTTAACCTGTTTCATTTGTAAGTTTATGTGGTCTTAAGCTCAGCAAAAAAATTTAATTCATCTGTTGTTATCAGGGAAGCTGAAGTTGATGGAAGGAACACAGAGCACAATGTGCACATCTCAGTTCTGGCCAATGACCAGACATTGGACATCTACAAATGTACAGACCCTGCCTGCGAGCACTTCTGTACCAAGACTAACAAGAGATATCACTGCCCGCTGTGCAATAACAAACCACAGAAACCAGGCCGTATGAGAAGGCACTTTGAAAAGATGCATTCAAGCAAGCAGATAGTGCAACATGGAGGTGACAACTCATTCTTGTTTTGTCGCGAAATCAAGGGTTTCTTCATAAGAGCTCGGTTTTCCAGATTTCGCCTCACTCAATCTTCTTTATAAAAAAAATCAGTAACCTCCTACAAGATAGTTGACTAGTGACTAGCTTTCTTCCTTCGCATACCAAGTTTAGCGCACTTCATCCTTTTCAACTTTTGTAAATGCACCGCCTTTTAAATGTGAATAAATCATTATTTTTTTCTCATAGCCATAAAAAGAATCTGTTAGCCATAATAGACCGAAGTTACAGATTTCCCTCCTCTTCTGTGTAATTTTGCTTCTGAAACTCCCTCCCTTCGAGCGAGAATTAACCTGAGATGCCTGGGCCCAATTTGATTCCGTGGTAACTGAATAATGTTAGAATATAAATTTCCGACTTTTTTATGTCAGGTTATCAAATGCTGCGATGTAAGTTGAGGTGCATGAAAGCGAATGGCCGCGTCACTGACAACTCTCACTACCACTGCTGTCTGTGCGGAAGAGTTCTTGTTCGAAAAGTTCATCTTTATTGTCATCTGCAAGCTCATTCTGTGGGTAGCGTGCAGGAAATTGATGAAATTATGGATGCTAAAGATGACGCAGAGGAAGGGCCTTTGGAAGACACTGAAATGGATGAAGGTGATGAGCATGACACCACATTAGATGCATCGCAGATCACTGGATTAGATGGCTCGCAGCAAGATGGTGTGGTAGCTTTACCTGACGGCACGCAGGTACTGAACCGTTTGTTTCTGGTCGTGGCTTCGCTACAAAGTGGTCTCGCTTCAAATCTATTCGCTTCAGTTAAAAGCCAATTCTCTCTCCCTTTTTTTAAAATCAATTCGTTTCAAAACATTAGAGACTTTTAGATTCGAAGGCTATGCCAGAGGACTACAAGGACGAGATTTGAGTCCTGTATTCTCAAAAATAAAATAGACACCCCGGAAAGCTTATTTTACTTTTTTTTTCACCAGAAATGTTAACACGGTTATTTTTAGTGAAGGAGGATAAACCATCTCCCAATTGCAAAAAGATAAAACTTCTAACATTTAATAACTTGTTCCCGCCACTATGATGTTCTCGCTAAAACCTGTATGAAGTAGTACAATGACGACGGCTGCCGCGTTTCCCGCCAAAACGACGCTGGTTCACCCGCACACACTACTTAGCCTTGAAAAAATCCGTTGTCGTAGTCTTCCTCTTCGCCAGATCAAGTTGATTCGCTACACGCAAAAGAGGATGATTCTCTCTTGCTTCACGATAAGGGCTGTTTTAACCCGTTTTTGTAGTTTTTCCGCGTATTCTTGAAAGATCGACACCTAGGAAATCTTAATTTTCAATAACGTGCGCAAAATAAAATTTCCTAACATTCGATAAGTGACATAACCCCAGTTGTTTCCGCCACTATTTCAGTTGTAGAATGACGACGGCCGTCACGTTTTCCTGCCAAAATGCCGCTAATTCAAGCACACGCTCTGATTAGTATATAGAAAATCTCGACTTTCTAGTCGTTCTAGTCGTAAAAAGTAAAATTCAAAGGTCTCTATTTCCACAAAGCTCACCGCCCTTGTCGCGCGATTAATTACGCAATCAAATCTCGTGTATAGAAGGCCCTTAAACTCTGCTATTTTTGTTTTTATTATTTTCAGGTTGTGTTTGTACAGTCTATTCGGGGCAGTGAGACACTAACAGTGGTCCCACTTGATGAACAAACTAGCAGTATACAGCTGTCTCAGCAGCCAGGGGATCCACAAGGTTCCCCTGTCGTCTCTGCAGCTGCTGATTTAAGTTCAGGTCTTCAAGCTATGACATCTGCTTCTTCCAGCCTTGATCCATCTATTCAGCAGCAGTTACCACAAGAGCTTACAGTCAAACAAGTCGAAGCTATGCTCAACCAAGGTTTGTGACGTGAACTCCTTCAAGTTATTGAGCCTCAGGGACTTTTCATGTGATACTAAAATGACTTTCATTCTGGAACTAGGTCATTCCATCTTCATATCTCCATATTTGTTTGCATGAGACCCAGACGACTTTTCGTTCCCATACAAGTCATTCCGGTTTTCAATCCGAATGAAATTCTCGTTCTGGTATAAAATTTCATTCTGGTATCATGTAAACTGAAAACGAACTTTGTTCCAGATTCAAAATGGTCGTGGCTAGATGGAATTCTTCAGAAGGAGGTGATCGAGGAGGACTAGAAACGAGAGTTGCTTCGGTAATCTTCGGCTCGTGAGATAAGATGGCGCATCTTGCGATCAACTTTCGTGTTCGGACTAGCAGAATGTACAATTAAAGAACTTCGAATGGCATGGGAAATGTATATGAGACTGTGTCAAACTCCTCTGTTACTCAAAAATGAAGAATCTATCGACAATAAGAGCATTAAAGGGAGCAAACACCTCAGAATTGCTATGGAATCCCTCAGAAGGAGGTGATAATTTTTAACTTGTAAATGGAATCCCTCAGAGGGAGAGTGGCATCCCTCAGAGGGAGGTACACTGTATTTATGTATAACTTGTAATGGAATCCCTCATGAGCATCTCTCAGAAGGAGCTACACTTTATTTATGTATAACTTGTTAATAGAATCTCTCAAAAAGAGTTTGGCATCCTTCAGAAAGAGGTACACTCTATTTATTTATGTATAACTTGTACGTGGAATCCCTCATGAGGAGTTTGGCATCTCTCAGAAGGAGGTTCACTTTATTTATGTATAGACTTTATAGAATTCTTCAAAAAGAGTTTGCCTTCTCTAAGAAAGAGGTACACTTTGTTTATGTGTAACTTGTAAATAAAATTAATCCCTCAAAAGGATTTTGGCATCCCTTAGAAGGAGTTTATTATATATGTGATAACTTGTTAATGGAATCCCCCATATTTAACTAGTCAGGGGAAAGCCGGTGCACCCTGTACACCGGTAATCACTGGGTATTAGACCAGGCCTGCCTTCTAGAGGAAGCAAATAAATTGCTATGCAGAGCAATCTCAAACATCAAACTCAGCAACGCTGCCCATTTCTCACACAACCAAAATTGTAAAGTAATTAACCTTGAGTTGCAGATTTGGCATTCCAAAATTCTCCAATCGATTATGTTTACATGAGCCCTCAAGCTTATATGCCCACAGTGTGTGACAGAGAACAATGTTCCAGTTATTTCCTGTCAGAAGCAAGATTATGTGCTTCAGATCCTGTATCATGCTTTATTCAAGGTTGTGTCAAAGGTGAATCCCTGTGTAAGCCTGCTAAAAATGGTCACCACTGGTAAATTAGTCAAAGTGGGTCATATGTCCCACCTGGCATTTTAAATTGGATCATTTCAAGAATGGTCAGGGGCAAACTATGATATTAAAACTTTGAACAACTTCACCTTTCTTATCCAGCCCATCTTCATGCTTTTTATGTTCAACTGCTATTCTGTTTTGCATAAGAAAATGAACTTAGCTTTTGTTATTGTTTCATAATAAATAATGAAAAAAAAAAAAAACAAGTTCAACAAATGAAGCATGAATTGATCAGCAAAAGAACATAAGTATCGAAATGTACACTCCAGTCTATCTGTACAGTGTGATAGGCCTGACACAAAAGCTACTCATAAGAATGAGTCTCAAATGACAGTCTTTTTGCGTACTTATTTCAGGCTAGTAAGCACACCTTTTTTATTTTTAACATTGACTGCTGCTTTGGAAGTACTTTTATATATGAGGTAACCTTTGTTGCATCAGTGTGACTCCATGATAATTTGATTTTGCATCAGAATGGAATATTCCATGTCAATGGTGCAAAAATGCAGCCTACATTAAAGACTGGTCCAGTACTGGACATCCAAAATCCCCCATACTGTGGCAAAAGTGACAGTCTAAAACGTTGAAATTTCCCACTGATGCCCTGCATTCCCTGGGTATGAGTGTGAGGGGCTTTCCACTCACACTTAAGTGCATGAGGATTTTTGCATCCCCCACTTAATCATAGTTTGTTAGAAATGTCTCCCATAATTTTTACATATCGTGCAAGTGACCCCCCCCCCCCCCCCCTCCACCTTATTGCTGTGGACTGTAGGAATATTATAGCTTCACATCAAACTTCACCACAGTAGTATTATTTACTATTCATATCTGCCACATTCAATTATTACTATTTTGTACTACTTTCATAAGATTTATTAAACTGCCCCCCCCCCCAGGTAATGATCCCTTTTCCGAAAATGATCCCCTAACACCAATGATGACTTTTATGACCTCCCAGCAAAATGCCCCCTTCCCCCAAGTAATAAACAACCAGCTTCCAAACAAGGAACATACAAGTAAAAAATTAATGTCTATTTCCACCGAACTGAAGTGAATCATAATAATTTCTATTTCCACTGTTTATTGTCTGCATGGTTTTACAGCTGCGTGTACCCTAAATCCTCTATTAAGCCGCCCTGGGGGGGCTTCTTTATTCCAAGCACTTTGAGGAGGGGGGGGCTTATTTGGGCAGAGAAATAGAGTGTAAAGTTGGAAAAGTTAAGCACATGAGGTTGGAGGTCATGCAACCAAAGACCAAAACAATATGAATTTCCAACCTGAATAAACCACAACTGATCAGTCCATGTTAATTGTTTGTGAACAATGGAGGGGGGGGGAATCAGTGGTCGGTTCCGGCAATTCTACTTTTTGCAAAGAACGCTGATTACAAAAATGAAAAATGCCTTAAAATCAAGGTCTTTTTTGTATTTTACACTCAAAACTGAAAAAAGGATGCCTGTTTTTAAATTTCACTGGCTGTTATGAAAACCTGAGAAAAGTGCCTTCTTTTCTCATAAAAGGCCGGACATTTTTAGTATTTGTCTTCGATATAAAGTGAACCAACTTTCTTGAGTATTATTCTTATCTCACTAATCGCAAAAAAGCTGAAAGAAGAATTTTCTCGAGTTTTTTCAGCTTTTTGCCTTTTTATACAAAGTCGAAAAAAGTCGATTTTTTTTTTGCCTTTCTTTGTTTCGACTTTTTGGTGGACAGTTGTCAAATAAAGGCGGGAATCCCAATCTTCGGTCCTCTCGACTGACAGCTGTCAAAAATGACAGGTAATTGTAAGCAATGAGTTGTGATGTTAATTTACAAGTGTTCATATGCAGTTGCACACTTTGTGTTCCGGCAATGTTTCAAGATGTCGGACGTTTACGTCAAGATTAACATGGACGAGAAATAAAAAGGGGTAAAACTTAAGTCTTTAACTCTAAACAACGGTACTCTGGCCATAATATTTAGGCTCGTCCTAAACCAGGAAATCTACACGTCGAGGACTTTGAGAAGACGTACTTATATAGTCAACGGATGAGTGCGAACTCAGTTAGCTAAGTAGTGCCCGCACTGCCGGAACACAAAGTGTGCAACTGCATATGAACACTTGTAAATTAATGTCACAACTCATTGCTCACAATTACCTGTCATTTTTGACAGCTGTCAGTCGAGAGCACCGAAGATTGGGATTCCTGCCTTTATTTGACAACTGTCCATCAAAACGTCGAAACAAAGAAAGGCCAAAAAAATCGACTTTTTTCGACTTTGTATGAAAAAGACAAAAGCTGAAAAAACTCGAGAAAATTCTTCTTTCAGCTTTTTTGCGATTAGTGAGATAAGAATATTACTCAAGAAAGTTGGTTCACTTTATATCGAACACAAATCCTAAAAATATCCTGCTTTTTTTTAGAAAAGAAGGCACTTTTCTCAGGTTTTCAAAACGACGAGTGAAAGTTAAAAAGAGTGTCCTTTTTTTTAGTTTTGAGTGTAAAATGCACATAAAGACCTTGATTTTTAGGCATTTTTCATTTTTGTAACCAGTGTTCTTTGTAAAAAGTAGGATTGCCGGAACCGACCACTGATTGGGGGGGGGGGGCTTAATAGAGAGGGGTGGCTTATTAACTTTCCTCCTCTGAAAAGTGGGGTGGGGGGGGGGGGGGGGCTCATTAGAGGATTTATGGTAAATACATTTGTAGACTTCATCTCCGGTTTGCATGACTGTCTCGAATTCTCCCAACCCCTCTCGTGTTTATATCAGGCTACACGTTTTCTATTGCTTAAATACAATACAAGGCTGTGCTCATTCAGGGGGACTCCATTTACAATTTAAACACAAACACCTCCCTCTAAGGGATGTCAAACTCCTTTTGAGGGATTCCATTTACAAGTTAATACATAAATAAAGTTCTACCTCCTTCTGAGGGATGCCAAACTCCTTTTGAGGGATTACATAATTTTACATGTTAGTCAAAAATAAAGTGTACCTACTTCTTAGGGATGTCAAACTCCTTTTGAGGGTTTCCTGATTTACAAGTTATACATAACTACACTGTACCTCCTTCTGAGGGATGCCAAACTCCTTTTGAGGGATTCCGTTATTACAAGTTAAAAATTAACACCTCCTTCTGGGGGATGCCAACCTCCATATGAGGGATTCCGTAATAGCAATTCTTAGGTTTTTGCTCCCTTTTACTCTAATTATTGATAGGTTTCTCATTCTTGAGTAACAGAGGAGTTTCAACAATCTCACATACATTTCCCATGTCGTTCAAAGTTCTTTATTTGTACATTCTGCTAGTCCGACCGCAAAAGTTGATCGCAAGATGCACTCTCGTTTCTAGGGATTCCATCTAGCCACGACCAGAAGGAGGTGATCCGGGAGGACTAGAAACGATAGTTGCTTCAGTAATCTTTGGCTCGTGAGACAAGATGGTGCATCTCGTGATCAACTTTCGTGGTCAGACTAGCAGAATGCATGCTTTTTGTGTTGTTTAATTACCGGTACTCCTCTCTGTTACATTGTCCTTGATTTGTTGTCTGCAGTAACTAAACTAACAAAGAAAACTTTAATTTGCCATGACTTAGATTACAAGCCTGAACTCCTGTTAAATTCTTATATTCCACGACTTTCCAGGTTTTCCATGACCTATACAAACCCTGTAACTTGTAAATAAATAGAATTCCTCAAAAGAAGTTTAGCATCCTTCAGAAGGAGGTACACGCTATTTATGACTAACATGTAAAATAATGTAATCCCTCAAAAGGAGTTTGGCATCTCAAAAAGGGAGCTTACTTTACTTATGTATAACTTGTAATGGAATCCCTCATGAGGAGTTTGACATCCCTCAGAAGGAGGTACACTTTATTTTTGACTAACATGTAAAATTATGTAATCCCTCAAAAGGAGTTTGGCATCCCTCAGAAGGAGGTAGACCTTTATTTATGTATTAACTTGTAAATGGAATCCCTCAAAAGGAGTTTGACATCCCTCAGAAGGAGGTACACTTTATTTTTGACTAACATGTAAAATTATGTAATCCCTCAGAAGGAGGTAGATCTTTATTTATGTATTAACTTGTAAATGGAGTCCATCAAAAGGAGTTTGGCATCCCTCACAAGGAGGTACAACTTTATTTATGTATTAACTTGTAAACGGAATCCCTCAAAAGGAGTTTGGCATCCTTTAGAGGGAGGTGTTTGAGCTTAAATTGTAAATGGAGTCCCCCTGAAGGAGCTCGGCCTTGTATTGTATTTAAGGCAATTCCCTAGCAAAAGAACCTAACATAGATTGTAGATGAAACTTGGTACACTGATGTAACAAGTCAAGAAGATGATAAAAAGGTAATAAAAAGTGGGGGTCACCATGCTCGTTTTGACGTCACAATGCCGACAAATACGGCTATTTTGGACCCTTTGACAAAAACCGCATGCAGCCCAAAACTAGACAAAAAGGAAAGATTTTTTCAATGATGCATGTGGTATTGCACAGAATTTGACTTTAATGTATTGTTTATCCACTTACGTATGAGAAAAATGCCTTTTAATGCTCTTGTTTTTACTTTACGCTCCAAAGTAGAATTAAATTGGACACGCACTATTCGACACGTGATAGCTCAATCCATACAATTTAGTAAAATTGCCAAAAAACTGAACATAGATTTGTGCCAATTTTTTTCTCACCGAAAGGAAGCACTGTCCTTATTAAAATCATGAAATAAAAAATGGGGGTCACTGTACTCGTTTTGCGGTAGAGCTGCAGAAAGTGCGCACCAAATGCATTTTCCTTGATTTTTGAGAGTGGACTGGGGCGAGTTTCAAAGTAGAATGTATGCGAAAGTGAGGAGAAAGTATTAAAAAATCCGTTTTTACATAATTTACATCGAGATATCACATTTAGGACACAATGTGATAGAGAAAGCGTTTAAATGAAAATAAAAGTGAATAAGCACAAATTAAACATCCACTATCGAGGTTCTCTGTGAGGAAGTTGAACTCAGCAACACGTGTACTGCTTACGTTATGCACATTCCCACCACATTGAGTCTCACCTCGGCAAGAAACAACCGCAAGTAAAAATTGCAATAGCGTTTCTCTTCGGTCAACTTCATTTTAATAATGTTACTTCACATGCTCTTTTTTACGGAGGCCATCTTGTTATGCGCAGTAAGAGATGCGCAGTGCAAAACCAGGGAATCACCTTAAGCAATAGAAAACGTTTTCCATCTTTGCATAGCCTGATATAAACACGAGAGGGGTTGGGAGAATTCGAGACAGTTATGCAAACCTGAGAGGAAGTCTACAAATGTACTTGCTGTAAATCCTCTATTAAGCCCCCCCTCCCCCCTCCCTCTCCATTCTTCACAAACAATTAACATGGACTGATCAGTTATGGTTTATTCAGGTTGGAAATTCATATTGTTTTGGTCTTCAGTCGAATGACCTCCAACCTTGTGCTTAACTTTTCCACCTTTAAGCTCTAGTTCTCTACAGAGAATTGTTACCATTTTCTTATTGTTACAAAAAGCAGACCATCCTCGAGAAACCTTGCTCCCATTGATGCATTTTGCTAAATTAAATAAGCCCCCCTCTCAAATGAGCCCACCCAGGGGGCTTAATAGAGGATTTAGAGTACATGCAGCAGTAAAACCATGCAGACAATAAACAGTGGAAATACAAATTATTATGATTCACTTCAGTTCGGTGGAAATAAGCATTAATTTTTTACTTGTATTTTCCTTGCTGTTTGTTTATTACTTGGAGGGAAGGGGGCATTTTGCTGGGAGATCATCATAAAAGTCATCATTGGTGTTAGGGGGTCATTTTCAGATAAGGGATCATTACGTGAGGGGGGCAGTTTTAAAATAATAAATCTTATGATGGTAGTATAAAGTAGTAATAATTGACATTATGTAACAGTTGTGAATGGTAAACAAATCCCATGGATAAGTATGTGGTGAAGTTTGATGTTAAGTTATGATATTCCTAGAGTCCACAGCAATAAGGTGGGGGTGGGGGGGGTCACTTGCTTGATATGTAAAAATTTTGGGAGACATTTCTAACAAACTATGATTAAGTGGGGGATGCAAAAATCCTCATGCACTTAAGTGTGAGTGGAAAGCCCCTCACACTCATACCCAGGGAATGCAGGGCATTAGTGGGAAATTTCAACGTTTTAGACTGTCACTTTTGCCGCAGTATGGGGGTTTTTTGATGTCCAGTACTGGACCAGTGTTTAATGTAGGCTGCATTTTTGCACCACTGACACGGAATATTCCGTTCTGATGCAAAATCAAATTATCATGGAGTCATACTGATGCAACAAAGGTTACCTCATGTATACAAGTACTTCCAAAGCAGCAGTCAATGTTAAAAATAAAAAAGGTGTGCTTACTAGCCTGAAATAAGCACGCAAAAAGACTTTCATTTGAGATTCATTCTTGTGAGTAGCTTTTGTGTCAGGCCTATCACACTGTACGGAGAGAGACTGGAGTGTACATTTCGACACTCTGTATACGTTCTTTTGCTGACCAATTTAAGCTTTGTTTGTTGAACTTATTTTTTTATCTATTTATTAGGAAACAATATCAAAAGCTAAGTTCATTTTCTTATGCGAAACAGAATAGCAGTTGAACATGAAAAGCATGAAGATGGGCTGGATAAGAAAGGTGAAGTTGTTCAAAGTTTCAATATCATAGTTTGCCCTTGACCATTCTTGAAATGATCCAATTTAAAATGCCAGGTGGGACATATGACCCACTTTGACTAATTTACCAGTGGTGACCATTTTTAGCAGGCTTACACAGGGATTCACCTTTGACACAACCTTGAATAAAGCATGATACAGGATCTGAAGCACATAATCTTGCTTCTGACAGGAAATAACTGGAACATTGTTCTCTGTCACACACTGTGGGCATATAAGCTTGAGGGCTCATGTAAACATAATCGATTGGAGAATTTTGGAATGCCAAATCTGTAACTCAAGGTTAATTACTTTTAATTACAATTTTGGCTGTGTGAGAAATGGAAAGCATTGTTGAGTTCGATGTTCGAGACTGCTCTGCAATGAATTTGCTTCCTTTAGAAGGCAGGCCTGGTCTTATACCCAGTGATTACCAGGGTATGGGGGTGCACCGGCTTTCCCCTGACTAGTAAAATATGTGGGATCCCAATGACAAGTTATCACATATATACTAAACTCCTTCTAAGGGATGTCAAAATCCTTTTGAGGGATTTTATTTACAAGTTATACATAAACAAAGTATACCTCTTTCTGAGAGAAGGCAAACTCTTTTTGAAGAATTCTATAAAGTTAATACATAAATAAAGTGTACCTCCTTCTGAGAGATGCCAAACTCCTCATGAGGGATTCCATTAACAACGTATGTACATAAATAAATAGAGTGTACCTCTTTCTGAAGTATGCCAACCTACTTGAGGGATTCCATTACAAGTTATACATAAGTAAAGTAAGCTCCCTTTTTGGGATGCCAAACTCCTTTTGAGGGATTACATTATTTTACATGTTAGTCATAAATAAAGTGTACCTCCTTCTGAGGGATGCCACTCTCCCTCTGAGGGATGCCATTTACAAGTTAAAAATTAACACCTCCTTCTGAGGGATTCCATAGCAATTCTGAGGTGTTTGCTCCCTTTAATGCTCTTATTGTCGAGAGATTCTTCATTTTTGAGTAACAGGAGTTTGAAACAGTCTCATATACATTTCCCATGCCGTTCGAAGTTCATTATTTGTACATTCTCCTAGTCCGACCACGAAAGTTGATCGCGAGATGCGCCATCTTGTCTCACGAGCCGAAGATTACCGAAGCAACTCTCGTTTCTAGTCCTCCTCGATCACCTCCTTCTGAGGGATTCCATCTAGCCACGACCATTCAAAATCGCAAATCGTTTAGTCTGGGGAGAGTGGCGCATGTGCGTTTGATCTGTCGCGAGAACCACGTGAGCGAAAATACATTAAGTTGAGCTGGTCGATTGTATCATTTGAATTCGGTACGAACTTCACTCTGGAATGTGAAAACATTTATATTCTATCCTTCTTTACTACAGGCTTAAACTCGTAAGTCTTCAAATTCGCTATTCTTCTCGATTCTTATTTCCAATGTCTACCGAAATGAACTGAATATACACTCTGGCGTCTAATCTTAAATCATTCGCGAATACTAGTTCCCATTGGCTGTACATGTATCCGTAACGACGGGCTTTCAGCGTTAAGTTCGATTTGTACACAGTCTTTAACAAGTCTAGGTCTAATTGACAGAGAAAAAATCTAAGAGCAAACATCGGGTTGTATATCAAAAGGTGTTTGTATTCCTTCATTCGCATAAAAATAAGCGTTCTTCAGTGTTCGATATTTTGAGGCTTGAGCTCATTTCTTCACACTGAAACGAAACTCATACCGTAATGAAAGTCACTCCGGTATCATACCCTAAAATTCCGAAAAGAAGCCCCTCCATGTATAAGCCCTTCCAAATATAAGCCCCCCAAACTCGTAACGCAAAAAACCCTCCGTTAAATCGCCCCTCCAAATATAAGCTCCCCCGGGGGGCTTGTACTTGGAAAATTGCTCTCAAATACAAAGTAAAACAAAGCAAAAACGGTAATTCACTTCCAACTACATTGCTAGCCCAATCGATTTTGAAACGCAAATTTCCCTCCGTAGAGAAGCGCCTCCAAAAATAAGCCCCTCAAAGAGGGCCTTTGAAAAATATAAGCCGCGGGGCTTATTTTCGGAATTTTACGGTATAAACAGTTCCTCTCTCTTTGCGAGTTCCTACTCACTGTTCGAACACTAGTCTGCGCCGGAAAACATCCATCTCTCCTTGCTTCTTGCCGCTAGGGACGTTTGTAAAACGGCCTTAGGAACGAAGCGCTTGGAGAGACGGCTGTTTGCGCAGGCTACATGGACACGTAGAATTTACGCGCGTACTTTCTGCCTGAACAATGAGCAAGATATTAGCTTTTTCGAGGTAATATAAAGTTTATTTAAGCAATAGACCACACTTTCTATGGGTTTACTGGCGTGGTAGCCCACGCGGAGTGTCGGGAAAACACGTGAAAGCGGAGTCGTTCAGGTTTTCTATGAGTTTACCGGCACAATAAACCATAGGTTTTTAACCAATCAGAACGCGCGTAGTATCTTAGTTAATTTATAATTATCTATGTGTGATTATATATCTTAACGTTATTTTTTTAATTGGTGCTTTTGACCAATTTTTTTTAGGTGGAGAAAATGCTCAGAGTGCTTCAATTGAAGCCGACACTTCTCATAGCAATCCTCAAAATCTAAATGATGAGGAAGACAGAGCTTTGCAATCTGCTTATGAACCTCAACAGCCAACTAATATTGAAATGGGACATGATATGGACAGTGTACAGAGGCGCGTTTCCAACCAAGAGCAAGATGAAGCAATGGATTATGAACCTTGCCTTCAGGTCAGTGATATCCAAATGTCAGCTACAGGCATGTCTGATACAAATGCACCTGGCATGCCCAGCGTAGAACAAAGTGCTCTTCAACTTCCGCAAGTCACAGGAACTTCTGGTGTTCTTACGAGTCAGGCTGGAGAGTTGAGCGCAACGACGACAACGTCTGTCTTAGCGACATCAACTCATACATCAGAATCGCTACAAGTAGTCGCGGATCAAGATTCGTCTAAACTAATCATGATTAATTCACTGAGCAAACCACTTCTTGACGAAGCCCAAAGTAGCTTGGCAAATGCCGCACAGAAAACTCCAAAATCCACTCGCCAGGATTCGCTGTTGTTATACGATGCCGCAACTGCACCAAAAGAGGACGATCACATTTTCAAGGTTTTGCTGAACAACCTGTCTCCTGCTACAAGTTGCTTTAACCATCCATCTGTTCTTAACGAAAGAAACAACCTAGACGTTCGCAGGTGTCGCAATACATTTTGTGACTGTAGGTTGTACCATTGTCCGCTGTGCACTTGTCTGCCAAATAAACCCGGCCGAATAAGAGAACACTTTAAAAAGATACACGCTCAAGACCTTGTTGTCAGATATCAGGGTAAGAAGCTCATTTCTTTAACTTCGTAATATACTTGAGTTGGATATCAGCTTAGCCTAAGTGAACAGGCCAAAAGTAACCTCGCACAAAAGTATATATTGCGCAAATATAACCGTGGGCCGCCATATTTGTTTTCTGTATCTCGCGCGTACAAAAGTGGAGTGGGATTCGCGCACGATGGACTCCCCACGCGAGAGAATTAGTACTAGCCACCTTAAAAGGGAAAGGGGAAGGGAAAGTGAGCACGAAGGCCGCGCGAGGAGGGGGAAAAAGGGAACCCCTCGCGCATCCCTCGCGCTCTCGCGCCTTCTTCCCCTTCCCCTCCCAGATTTTAACGCGTGTCACGCAGGTTAGAATCAGCTGTGTTTTTATAATCGATCATCGGAAATAATGGGATTGACCCACTTGGATCCATCATGGATTATAATCGGAGAATTTACGAGAGTTCAATTTATTTTTCACCTTTGTGCACGTCAAAGTACACGTGATCTGAAAAACAGTCCAGCACTCCGTTTTCACCCTTGCTCCACGACTTTCGCTTGAACAATTTCGCGTTCTTGACCTGCGCAAAAATACGGGCTGTTTTACAGTCTATTTTACGTTCCACGAGGGTCAAATCATTGAAAAAGCGACAGGGCCTACGGTTTTACGTCCTTATCTGCAAAGACTAGAAGTATTGATTATTTATAGATGCGTAACAGAGGCAGCACCTTTTCTTCAGTTATTTTATAAGACCCTGCCTGTGGACCTGCCGCTTTAAAGTCTGGCACCCAACCAATTGAGATAACAACATGACATCAACAATAATATATTAACCCACAGTGAGAAAATTAAATTAAATTGAATTGAATTTAAAAATTAAGATAACAGGTCTGTGTTTTTTTTAATCGAGTTTTGGATACCAAATTTTGTCAATTGGACCTGTGACACCTCGTTTATTTAGGCTTTTTTGTCTTTCTCTTCACTGTCCGCATCATAGTTTGACGGTACATTAGACAGCTGAGTAATATTGATCATGGACCCATAGTACTAAAGATCTTTGTTACCGTTCAGTATAGATGGAATATTAAATATTACCGTGCCCATTGCATATGATTTTTGACAATGACAGCAGGGGGACCTGAAAGGCGCTTTGCCACGAAATTTATCAAAATTCAAACGATGGGTGCTGCCACCAAATTGGGTCAAACAGAAATAACCGCTTCAAACATTAAAGAACATACAAATAACACAGTGATCACAAAAGGAGGCACGGATCGACCCATGTAAAGGTTTGAAAACTTGTTAGCCTAACAGTTTTTCAAAGTTTTTGTTGTTTGTCACGTTTGATATAATGCGTGGGACACATACTTGTTTGACACGAATCTCTGGTTTTGTCATTCGGGTATAATAGACACCTTTAGATTCTAAGACGAGTAGGACGACGAGTACCAGGTCGCGCGTGAACCAACATTTTGGCGGGAAAACTTGGTAGCCGTCGATACTCTATCACGAGTCTTAGCGAGAATGTCGAAGTGGCGGAAACAAGATGTCAAGTGTTAAAATTTTATCATTTTGCGATCGGGAGAGGGCGTAACCTCCCCTCATTAAAGATATCAATGCTAACTTTTCTAGTGAAAATTGTTAAAATGACGCTTTCCAGGGAGTCTATATTTTGAGAATACGCGAAAAAACTTTAACTTTAAGCTCGTCTTCAAATCTAAAGCTCTCTAATTTCTCAAGTTCCGTGGTTTCCTAGGACGAGTAGTTGGCATTGTTAACTAGACATCCGTGACACAGCCACTTTAACTTTCTCGATCTGACATTATTAATTGTAGGTTATCAGATGTTACGTTGCAAGCTTGGCTGCGCTCGCCCCAGTGGAACCAAAGTGTCCAATTCCCATTATCACTGCTGTCTTTGTGGTGTAATCTGCATGCGGAAGTCTGGTGTTTATGAGCACATGCGGATCAATCATTCTATGCAACCTGTGAAGAGAGAGAGCCTTTCCCAGCTCTCACAGCAACAGAAAGAAGATAAATATGACAACCCTGTGGTGCCTAAACCAGTGATAGTACAAGTCCCTTCACTCCAGTCAGGAGCTGTGGCGTCTGGTACCCAACAGAGTGCTCTCCCCACTCTCCCAACGGTCCAAACAGAACCCACGGAATCTGGGACCATCCAACAAGTTGTTTTGCCCGCTATTCAAACAGGATCTGATGAGCTCGGGAATCAACAAGTTGTCTTGTCCACGAGCCAATCTGAAACTTTGGACACTGGCTCACAACAGGTCGTTCAACCTCTGGCGCCTTCAAGTCAAGGGGTGGTCACCACAAGTTCCAGTCCACAGACAGTCACTGTTCAGTTACCGCAACAAGGGTATGGCAGTGCACAGGGACAGCAACAACTTGTGATCGTCATGCCTCAGCAGATGAATCAGACTCAGGTTCAGTCCCCTATGCAAGCCCAACAGCCTATTGTCATAGTGATGCCTCAGACGGGTGGGGCCCAGTTGACACAGCCTATTGTGGTCCCAGTACCTCAAGCAACAAATAACTGATGATTTAAATTTTCCTCTTACTTGTCCAAAGCAAGACTTACAGTCAAAGCAGGTCAAGCATACCCCCCCAAGATTCTATTGATGAATTGATTATTTGAAAAATGAATCCGTTAGTCGTTCCCGTAACTAGTGTCAGATTCAGATCGGCTTTCCTGCATACGTGATGAGCAGTGAAATATTTTACGACAACTTCTTTGTATTTGGTCAGATTGAAAGTCTTTGAATGGATTAAATTTCTTAAAAGATGTTATATTTACATCAATTTCAGGGAAATTGAGCGGGAAGAAATTTCGTAACTGCCTCGCGTGTGAATTCGAGGCTCATTACGCATGCAAGGATGCAGAGATGAATGTGAAATCTACAACTACCAACGGATTCAACTTTCTAATAATAAATTCATTAATCGAATCTTGAGGGGTACGCTTGACTTGGCTTGACTGTAAGAAGGCAAGACTTAGCAAGGCTTTTCAAGTGTGACAACATCGATCAGTAAGGTTTCTGGGAAACTGCCTAACTACCCTTCCCTAAGCCAACATTAATATTATGACTCATTAGAGGTTTTGACTGATCAAATATTAATAAAATCACAGAGTACTTTCTTCTATTCTTTCCGCGAACTTGGACACAAAATCACGATTTCCCAATTTGGTACAACTGTGGCTTAAGGCATCGCCGTAAAGCGCGATCTACCAAATGAAAAAACGTCCTAAACTTTCATCCTTTCGCAGTAACTCTGTACAATTTTATCTAAATCCCCGCTAAAACAGCCGAGATATAAGAGTTTTAAAAACAGTAGCACAAGCAAAATTTAGCCTTTCATAGATAGGTGTCACAGTTATAGTTACAGTTATTCAAAATGCGCGACAAAGAAATGCTCTCTGAAGGTCGCCCTCGGGGAGACTTGTGCTTTACGCAATAGCTTCAAACACAACAGCATATAACTTAACTGAATATGGAAAGATATCTCTCAAAGAAAAGAACGATGTACCGAGCAGTGTTCAGGGGCTAGTAGGAAAAATCTAACGTCGGACATAGAGAAAATGTATTAAAATGTAAAATATTTGTGTATGGAGGAAGTGGACTTAGATGCTTAGGTCTTACCTCTGATAGTGTCAAACAAATAGACCTCTTTCATAATGGCGGCCATTTATTTATTCTTTCATATGAATATAAACGAGCCTTTCTGGTCTCGTTTGAAAATAAGAATTCTTTTGTATTCTGCACATGCTGACAAGGACAGAAAGGCTGATCATCATACATATAAAATAATGTCAATAGGCCGCCATTATGAAAGAGGTCAAAAATCTAAATGAAATGAAATGAAATGAAATGTGGTGAAGAAATCCTAACAGGCAGTTAACCCGTGTAGCAAGCAATTCTTTGCGAGTTTGTTAAGAAAGTCAGGGGGAAAAGAGCGCAAAATGAGAAGAAGGGGGAGGGGGAGAGAAAAGGAAACGTCCCCTCTTTTTGTTCAGAATCCAACTTTCTCACTAACTCGCACAGAAGCGCCACCTAAACTGGCAGGAGAATATCACTCAGGCATTAGGCTGCCGGTTGCGCGATGCAGTGGTATAACATTTTGCTACGGCCAGATTTTGTTTCCGTTCCAAGTTTATATAAATAAATATATAAAATTGCTTGTTTACCCACGAAGCGCGAAGGAGTTCATATGAACTCGTTTAAACGTTTCCGTGTGTTCCAGATCGAATTGGAATTTGCAAGTGTTGGTTTTTAAGGCGAGGAGAAAACCGGAGTACCCGGAGAAAGAGGGTCACCAATAGGATTTTCGGGATCCGGGATTTCCCTTATTTGAAGCTCGGGATTCGGGATTTGAAAGCAAAATCAGGGCGAGATTCGGGATTGAAAGTATACGCGAGAGGTGGGATGCCAAAAATAACCCTCGGGATTACGGGATTGCACGAAATTTTGGGTCGGGATTACGGGATTGAAGAACCCTATTGGGGACCCTCGGAGAAAAACCTCTCGGAGCAAAGGAGAGAACTAGCAACAAACTCAATATATGGCGTTGACGCCGGGATTTGAACCCGGGCCACATTGGTGGGAGGCGAGTGCTCTCACCACTGCGCGTGCGCTACCTTGCTCCCCGAGCGCTAGTTGAAAAACTTGGAACGAAAGCGAAAACAAAAGGGGAAAAGGAGAGAAAACGCTTGCTACGTAGGCAAATTTTAAAGTCAATTAATATATTAGTAAATCTCTGCTTCGAAGAATTGTGAACGGGGCCTTAGAATCTAAAGGTCTCTAATTCTCCGCTGTTTTCATTTTTATCACGCGCGCGCGGCGGACTATTAAGAGAAAATAGAGGGTCTGTGAACAGGCTAATACAAACTCTTTACGTTTTCGCTCTCGTAAGCTGCCAGTGCCATTTCGCGTCCCTAAGGTGTCCGCTTACGAGAGCTTCTTGTATTTCATAGATGTGTGCCAGTAAACAAATATAGATTTCTTTCACCATATATTAGCTGCTTGCTTAGTTTCCACACGAAACCAGGCTAAATTTGACTATTTAAGTACGATATCCTTTCATAGTTTATATTTTAGAAGATTCTGTCTTGCACGTCGCATTTCCAAAAAGCATCTTGAACAAAGCGAATAAGCAGTTTTCACTAATCTTTTAAAAGATCCCATCTTAGCACGTTAGTACAGAGACGGCCATCACACTCTTGAAATACCCCAAAGGTGTTGATCGGGGTCTACACAGGTTTAGGTGACTTCATGTCATAAGTTATAGTCCTTTGAGCGGTGCTCGGATAAATCACAAATAGAAGAAGTTGAACTAATCCTAAAATAACGCCAATCCCATTAGGGACCTGAAATACAAAAAAAAGACAATCACTGTGAATATGATTCTACATCTGCACTTTAAAAACGAGACGGAAACTGGGTCGAGTTAACTACTTTGCAAAGACTTCTGGGACTCTTACTACATGTAAGAACAGGGAAAAAATTGGCCAATAGCTGAGCGGCGTGTCCCTAGCAACGTTCCCAGAAACAATTGCAGAACGCATTTCGGCTCCAGTTCTCTCTTTGCTTCTTCAGAGGCGAATAGGCCACTTCCAAGTTCCAAAAACCCTCACTTTCAAAATAAGGCTAGGTGCACAACCTCTCTTGTGAAAATGAGTTTTATTTGCACGAGAATGAAAAATGATTTCCATATCAAAGGCTGAACAACTACCCTCGTTTTGAAACAGAGGCCCAGGGGAACTTGGAAATGGCCTATCAAATTCTCCCAACACATTCTATGGAAATGTATAGAGATCAGTTTGGAGAATTTGAATGTGGATATTGGGGCTTAAAGGGTTAATACAAGCTAATCATTATACACCAGTGTAAAACATGATCACAGCTCTTCTTTCTGACCACTTTTCCTACTAAACTGGCTTCCCTTCTTTTTAATTTCCCATATTACTAAACCTCCTTAAAAAAGCAATGACGAATACTACACTGTCTATGCCTCACGTGGTGTAAAACCTCCTTTGTAGTTATAGAATGTAGACTCTACCAACTGAACACATACATTTCCTTTTTTCCCCAGGAGTTTGGCAGCTAGGGCAAGGCATGACAATCCAATCCAACCACTTGCAATAAATGAGTGGACAATAAATCCCCCAATTTTTTTTATTTTCATACACCCACCTGACAATCTCTAAAGTCAAAATAGAAAGTCTTTGAGCAGGCTGCATTAACTCTCACAGAGTTAACACATGTCTTTAGGACATGAGGGAGAGAAAGTTGGGAGAGCAGAGGTTACTCAGAAGTTTTTTAAAGTAGCCAGAAACTTTAAAAGTCCACAACTTACAGTAATAAATTTATCCTGAACTAAGTGTCCATACATTGTCCAGAGCGAGGAGACAACAAAGCCTGCCAAGGACATTGAAAATGTCATAAACCCTGTACTTTTATGTCTTATAACATTTGCCTACAAAAAGGGAGAAAAATATATACCATAAGTCATGTCTAAAGCTTCTTGAAAACACATTGGTACAACCTTGGGTGATTGATAGCCTGCGTCATCACAGACATAATCTATCAACGATTGGTATTGTCTTTGGGTCACCTGCCCACCTACCCCTCCCCTAAGCCAACATTTTGCCCTGGGGAGGGGTAGGTGGGCAGTTTCCCAGAAACCTAAATATGATCCTTGTCTTTGGCACAGGCTAGATGATTTGTGATTGACTGCCTCCATGCTGATTAATGCAGTGTCCTCCCATTCCTCTGATAGAGAACATGAGGTAGATTTATGGCAGTGGCGGTAACTGTTCATTTTGTACTGAAGCCAATTCGTACGTAGAGCATTTGTACCCATAGATTTCAGACGGTTCATACCCATTTCTAGTTGATTCATACACACAAAAATAACAGAGTGAATACAACTCAATAACCATTTAAAAGCATGCTTTACATGTCATATAACTTGTTCTTTAAGCCATGAAGAGAAATAGTGAACTATGGATCAATGTAATATACTTGGTTCATTAAGCCACAGTGTGCGACAAACACAGACTGTAGACTTGCAGACTGGTAGGTACATGAGGTAAACATTGTTGCAAAATGCTCTAACAGATTCCCTATTCCTAAACAAGACTTTTAGAACACTTAAAGTTAAGGGATTGGGGATCCTTTAAAGCATTTAACCACAATGTTTACCTAATTTACCCGCCAGTCTGCAAGTCTGCAAGTCTGCAGTCTGTGTTTAGGTTGTACACCGTTTACCGGTAAGCCTCAAAACAGGTGCATCTTGTTGACTTGAATAAGTGAAAGTAATTTTTTTAAAAAAATCTGAGTATGAATCTACTGAAATGGGTACAAAATGACTTGGGTATGCAATGACCTGTAGTAGTAGACACTTAATTTTTAGGTCAAATATTTTTCGAGGCTGGGTCCCCCTCATGCCTAGGGTCTGGATGAGCAGTGCTCAGGACTCGATAAGTGGCGTCCCCCTGTACAGTCTACCCTCTTTTCTGTAAGATCATCAAGATCAAGAACTTTAATGGGCAGCCATTTTAGTTTTGTATGAAATATAGAGGGGGTGGCTGTCAGTAATTATAGCAGTGCCTCCTCCCAGACTACCCCTCAAGCCCTAAATAGATTTAATACTCTTGAAACAAAGATGGCTGCCTGGTACTTGACATTCCCTGCAAATGGAGTAAGAAGTATTCTTACCACAGATACAAGAGGTGATCCATACACTGCTATTGTAAATCCACTGGCCACAAACCCAAGATGTAACACCGCTGTGTCATAATCTCTGGTGTAATACTTTATATAGGTTAAGAGCAAGCATACTCCCACAAAAGATACCACCAGCCTTTGAGAAAATGTTCTCTACAAAATGAAAATAAACAGCAGAACTTCTCAAACAATTATGGATAGCTTAAGTAATGATAATAGAGACTTGCTGCTTTTATTTTAAGCATACCATAACTGCTATAGTAAGCTCCCTAAACAGTTATTAGTTTAGGTCCTCTAGCTCTCTCTGTAAGGCTTCATCTATGAAAAAGATGATCTTTCCATCATGTATTCACCATCAGGATCAAAATTCACCATCATATCTCTATCACTGCACATTAGCACATATTGAAATTCTAGTCCTAACAGTATGCAAGGTTGCTTGTCACATGAACCTAGTTTATTGGCCTTAGCTCCCACAAGTCTTCTGTAGCTCAGTCATAGAGCATCTGGACTAGTAACCCCAGGGGATGACAAGGGTGATCCAAGAATTTTTTTGGGTTTGAAATTTTTGATTTTGGGATTTTTTTGGATAGAAAAATTTGGCAAGTATATTTTTTTGGGTGGCCTGATTTAAGTAGGGATTTTTTTGGCTATTCAGAACAATCTGAAGATTTGTCATAGTGCCTGCATACCCCAGCCACGTTGTTCTGTGATTCAAGTACAAACAAACTGGTTTTCCTTTCTGGAGATTTTCAAGGCTCAGAAACTCAGCATGAGATTTTTGGGGGCTTAATTTTTGGTCCAGGGATTTTTTTGGGTTTTGTTGAGAGTCCCAGGGACTTTTCTGGGTTTTGATTTTTGGCCCCATTCGATCATCCCTGTCACTTGAAATCCGGAGTATCCCCCCCCCCCACCCCCACTCCCTCTCCGGGACTAGTAACCAGAATATCATAGGTTTGACTCCCATTGGGAGGGAAGAACTCAGATTTTTTCTTCCAAGCAGCCTGTGCCACTGACTGAAATACTATTTTTTAGATCATCCTGTGATGTCTGGAATGTATGTACCATACAAACATCACAGAGAGTGTATCAAGGAAGCACTCTCCTTGACCCTAGCACAAATTAATCTTGACATACCGTAAATCCTCTATTAAGCACCCCCTCTCAAATAAGCCCCCCCCTCTCTAATAAGCCCCCGCTTTTCAGAGGAGGAAAGTTAATAAGCCCCCCTCTCTATTAAGCCCCCTCTCCCCCTCCCCCAATCTTTATTCTTCACAAAGAAATTAATGATTAACGTGGACTGATCAGTTATGATTTATTCAGGCTGAAAGTTCATATTGTTTTTGGTCTTCGGCGGCATGACCTCCAACTTCTTATGCTTAACTTTCTCAATTTTGTGCTCTGGCTCTCTGTACAACGCGTAAGTCTGCTCTGTCTCATACCACGGTATTTTTGCTACAGGTGATGGATTTCGCTAAATTAACTAAGCCCCCCCTCTCTTTTAAGCCCCCCCTCTCTATTAAGCCCCCCTCAAAAGTGCTTGAAAAAAATAAGCCCCCCGGGGGGCTTAATAGAGGATTTACGGTAAATTAATATATTGTCGACAACAACAGCAGAACAGTTCACCTAATGTGTAATAAAACTAAACTTGTGCAAAAGAACTTACCTTGTCTCGATCTCTTGTATTTACATAGTAAAATGCTAGATATAGGGACTGTAAGATAATTCCTAGTATTCCTACAACACATAATGGGGTGTCATCTATCAGGAGTCCATACTTTGTCCATAGAATAGAGCTGAAAAAAAATATTTACAAATACTTAGCAATTATTGGACGAGGTTGAGCAAAATATCGTGATTTGTCAGTGGCGAGCAGATCAATTATTTGCCGAAGCCGAAGGCTGAGGCAAATAATTGATCTGCGAGACACTGACAAATCACGATATTTTGCGATAACTGAGTTCAATAATTGTTTTATCATTCGATCCCTGAGTTTGTTTTTTAATAAATAGTATCTTTGGAAAGCGGTTAGCGCGCGCTGCCTTCCAGGAGTAATGACAGAGATCACATAAACGAGCAAGGAGCAAGCGTGGTTTCATCTACGCATGAGCAGAATAGTATTTGCAGCCCAAAAAAGTTGAACGACATTGCGCATGAGCACACCATTATTTGTAGGCAGTTATTTGCAGGTCACGTGGTGGGCTCTCGGCCAATGAAAAGGAAGAAACATTTGCATCGAATGATAATTAGAGTTAACCAGGGTTGTCAGAAAGTTTTGAGGTAGACGGCTGAGTTGTCAAAGTAAGCAGCCAGTCCAGGGATATTTTATTTCAAAAACACGATCCATAAAGAAATGACAAGCAGAGCAGCTGGCCGATACTAACCAAGTAGGCAGCGATTTTCACTGGCAGCCGGCTACTTTTGACAACCCTGGTTAACTCTCTCTCAACCCTTTTAGATCTTCTAAACTGAATATTTCCTAAAACAAGTAGTTGGGAGAATCAAATAAAAAATCAAAGCACTTTCCTGTGGGTGATCATTTCATCAATTCTCATATTAACCTTTTGAGTTGAGTATGTATTGATATAAAAAAGAGAAAATTGAATTTGATCATTCTTGGAGTCATTCTTGGGACTGTATGTCACCTAACCTGTCCCTAGACATCTCTATTTGGATCATATGCGGAGAACAGAATGCATGAAGCATGACCAAAAGGAGAAGGAGGGACAATAATAAGAAGGAAAACCCCTGGTGCTCCCATTGACCACACTCAGCTTTCTTTTTTTATAGTACAATTTTGAACAGAATCTCAAAGTAAGCTTTTAGTAACAAGTAAATTAAAAGATTCTTCAAGCAAGGCTCTCTGGCCCTCTATGTACACCCGTACTCTTTCAGTTCTACATCGCTGTGGCAAGAATATTTAGATTTGGGGGAGGGGGGGGGGGGGGGGGGAGAGAGCTGAAGAGAAACACTTTACCTCAGACAGGTTGTCAAGAATGGAAAGAAAGTTATATTCCTTGTTCCTCCTTGTCTTCTTATTTTTAAACAAACTTGTCTGAAACAAAAAAATAATATAATTTATTAATACTCAAATTCACGGGCTAATTTCAAGTTGATTTCACTCTGTCTTAGCTCGAAGTTGAGATTTTTGATGAGACATCCACTGATAAAATTTCATTTGCTATTTGAAATATCCAGCCATAAAAGTAAAATGGCAACAAGACTTTATAGTTTCTTTAGCCTTCTTCAGGTTTTTTGTTAATTTCAAATCTCAAGGTTGGGCCAACTGTGAGACTCTCTTAGCAGGTAAGTGTGAAATTCGAAACCATTCGTTTTGAAATCATTCGGTTTTTTTCGTTTTTTGTCCCTGTCTGTAATTTACTGTCTGATCAATGTTTCAACCCATCTTTATGTTATTTGTGGTCACTTCACCTTACGTCATTGTTTCAAGGCCACGTCGCTTGTCAGAATCTTAACTTTAATAACAGAGCCTCAATTGTATGCCAAACGGATGGAAATAAACCACAACAAGTATTTTGGTTACTCTATGGTTGTACTGGACAGAAGAGTATCAAAGTCAAACAGGGAAAACTGTGTGAACACCAGAAATATTTCTGGAATGTTATCATGTTGCAAGAAATAAGTCAATCACATGTCTGAGAAACTAAACTGCAAGCTGAGAACATTATTAGTTTGTGGTTTTGTGGCCAGTAAACATGTCCTGATCTTTTGATCTTTTCTGTGATTGGTCATAACAAAATAAACATTTCTGATATATTTCAAGTGTTCATGGCATTAAGGAATCACACCTACTGAAACATGTCACAAGTAAAAAATGCAAATTTTTTTGTCAATCAAATGTCTCCTATTATTTGTAGGTGGAAATAAGTGAAAGATCTTGATTGTTTTAAAGACAGTAATAGAACAAAAGATACAAGAAAGATCAAGTTAAGCGGTCTTAAAGCATGTTGCATGACTTTATTCAGTTACAGCACTTTATTGACTAGCTAGCTCCGAGTTGGCTTGCTGGCTCGTTTAGTTAGAATGCTGCTTCAGTATCGCAGAGGTCAGGGTTTGAATTCCTGTAAAGCTGAATTTTTTCAGGCATTCTTTTCCCAACTACATACAGTCTTTAACTGTGATGACTTTCTTTACATTTACTGGGTTTGACTCTTTGGCTATGTGAGTTCCCTGGCGTAGCATTGTACAGTATCACTTCACCTTTACTTATTCTTTGAATACCTGTTTCTCAAGGTAAACATTCTGTTGCATCCGATCGTGCTTGATACTTAGAAAATATGTCTACTGTCTGCCCAGCAGAATCTGCCAGCACTACAGGCTGAAATTATGCTCTCAACTTGGTAAGATTTGGAGGAGTGGCTAAATAGCTAAGAAATAGCCTGCTCTTACTTTATTCTTGGTGACTGAAATCACTCACATACAATGCACGACCCATGATGCGCAATCCAGAACACATGGGGATCGGCTATTTATCCAGTTACGAGCTTGAGTTGAGTAAGAGTTGAGTTTGAGTTAAGACTGAGTTAAGTTTGAGTTACCAAAAAATGCATTTTTTTCTACAGAAAATGCGTTTTCACCATTTTTGTTTCTGTGTGTAGTTTTGTCTTGTATTTTTGTTGCTGCATTTTTATGATTGGTGTGTGTAACTACACCCCTGCAAGGGGAACGAAATGCTTCATGGGTTGAGAGTAAAGTTCTTTGATCTTTTTCTTATTGAAATATAAAACTGTGTTTTTCTGGTTGCTAGATACCCTGAATCTTCTCTAGTTTTAAATGATCTACCTTCATAGCTGACAAAAGAGAATATCAAATACATTGACAATGAGAAGAAAAAAATGTAACAGTAAATTTGTTCTTTTTCCCACGATTGTTAATGCATTTGTGACTGACTTGTAGCATCCATCGTGTTCAGATGATTTTGCGGTTTCCAATACTATTGCACTATACCTATAAGGACTCATTCATTTCAAAAGTCAGGTGCTCTCTGCTTTTCAAAGCAAGATTGTTACTAGCAGGATCGGCTTCAAATTCAAAGTTTTTTTTGTCACGGTGGCCATGGATCCAAACATACATGTAAGAACAACAAGACTGGCAAAAAAGCAATAGGGTTAGATTGGCAAAACAACGACTTTGCACGCTTTTTTTCTTTCTGTCGTTGCATGACCGCGGCAGGAAACTGCCTAGTATTATAAACTTCTTAATTTCAGGAGGACGCCGAGGACCGGAACACCATACAACCATAGAACCATTTTTTGATTCTTTTTTTTTTTAACTTGGATACGATCCACCAACATTTGACAAATTGAAGGACATGGAATAATAGCGACGAATTTTGAAACAGCATGAATTCACTTTTGAAGAGATGTTGTTGCTGTTGTAAACTTATGTAACAGGATAAGAAAGGAAGGATGGCAAACCTTGTGTGACAAGCGTGACATTAATAATTTTGTTTGAAAAAACATCTCATCAAACTTTGCCCTCCTTTAAACAGATCTTTTAGTAAATGACCAGAAAATATCGTAGTGAAGACCACGACAAAGCACACAAGTAAAAGGCTTGTCACGTTTGTCACACACAAGCATTACAGCACGTTTTGCCGTCCTCTCCTTTCTGTCGTCCTGTTAAATAGTTACGTAAACTCAATACCATGGGTGGGATGACAGGAAAAAATCTACCAAAAAGTACATGTGTTGCTCGTTTAGAGTTAATCATGTGTATTGGCAATATTATCAAGTTCCTTTATAGTTATGTTTGAACTCCATAGTCCGCAATTCACAATGCACTTTTTATACTTCATGATCCTAGTGGTATAAAACCAAGCTGGTGCAAAATAAAGTAGCACGAGTCTGTGGCGTTAAATGTAGAAGTCTTTCGGAGATTGACAAAGAGGCTGTTTTGTTAAGATGTTCCAGCCTTCTTCAGAATTTATTATTGAAAACATAGGAAACTTGATGTAGAGTGCATTTATTTAGGGGAATGATTTCTGCTGTCAGTAGTCTTTCAATCTTCTTAGTGAAATCGAGGAAAATGATCACAGGATTCAACATGGTGATGGTGATTATACATTCTTTTCGTACTGAAATAATTTGCTCAATATTAAAAATGCAGTCACAGGCATTGAAAATTGTCTTGAGATGGACAATCACCAGTCATGTATAAATAAATAATTAAATAACGTTTCAGGAGAAAAAGATAGCCCCAATCATGCTTCACAAAAAAGTATGGGTTATTAAACCTTATCTAACCCTAGCTTTTTCACCTAAATTGTATCTATCAAAGAATAAGGTCACGACAAAATTTACTCAAAACAGGAACAATTTACCATGATCAAATTTCAACTTTAGCACTTTATCACAAAAAGACAGAAAGAAAGCTTAATTAAGTTAAGGTGGCTCGACTGGATTTTTTAGGGAGGATACCTCCCAAGTTTGAACCTTAATTACGTCGCCATGAGTAAAAATATGGAAAAAGGACTACCACAACTGTATTATTTAAAGATGAAAATTTCTTATGATCTGAGTTTTATTGCAATCGGAGTCGCCATGGCAACGTAACGACGCCATTACGTTTTTTATTTATCTTTGTGTTTCTCTGTACCAGGAGTTTTTTTGAGAAATCGCTTAAGGGAGTGTGTACCTGCCATAATTGCCTCAATTATGGCAAAGTTTGAACAAATTCTATGAGAGCGTTTTCGAAATATTTTGAAACAAAGTTTTAAGCATCATAAAAACAGTGAAATAGCATGCTATCCACACAATTAGCTAATTTTTTAAGAAAATGATAAGCTTTGGAAACGCGGCTTCATCTTATAGTAGTTTGATTCCATTGAAAACCTCCTACAAAAAAAGAGGGGAATTGCTCTGGGCGATCGTGAGTAAGAGGAATTTTATGAACTTGCATTCAGCTGCTTTTTTTACAGTTTTTGCTCGTAATTTGGTCCATGCCTACAAATTTTGCATTTTTTAAAAAACCGCTCGATAAATTTTTTTATAAATTTGATAATCCCGAGATCAACTATCAATAAATATACCCTGCAAGTTTCAAGAACATTGAAAACAGGAAAGGCTTTCAAATAGGACCTCAAATATAACCAATTTTCCCCCCAGATTTTGTGTTTACAAGTGAGCGCCCACATTATTCACTGGCATTGTTTTCAAGTTTCATATGCACGTGCAAATTTAGCAAAAACATAGAATTTGCATCAAAAAGGACCCTCGGTTAAATCTCCGGAATATGCTAATAACCGGGTAAAGAAATTAGTGATATATTATAACATCACAGCAACTCTTTGTAAGAGTTTCTGTGATGATATAACCCGAGTAAGATAATTAAGTGTTGCATCCTACAAGATGAGCCATGACGTTCACCGTTTCGGCCCTCACTGCTATCTGTGACACAAGCTAATTATTAGCATATTCCGGATATTTCTTCCGAAAGTAATCGAGAGTTCTTTTTGATGCAAATTTACTACTTTTTGCTAAATGTGCATGTGCATATGAAACTTGAAAACAATGCCAGTGAATAATGAGGACGCTCACTTGTAAACACAAAATCTGGGGGAAAAATTGGTTATATTTGAGGTCCTATTTGAAAGCCTTTCCTGTTTTCAATGTTCTTGAAACTTGCAGGGTATATTTATTGACAGTTCATCTCGGGGTTATCAAATTTATAAAAAAATTTATCGAGCGGTTTTTTGAAAAATGCGAAATTTGTAGGCGTGGACCAAATTACGTGCAAAAACTGTACCAAAAGCAGCTGAATGCAAGTTAATAAAATTCTTCTTACTCGCGATCGCCCAGAGCAATTCCCCTCTTTTTTTGTAGGAGGTTTTCAATGGAATCAAACTACTATGAGATGAAGCCGTGTTTCCAAAGCTTATCATTTTCTTAAAAAATTAGCTAATTGTGTGGATAGCATGCTATTTCGCTGTTTTTATGATGCTTTAAACTTTGTTTCAAAATATCTCGAAAATGCTCTCATAGAATTTGTTCAAACTTTGCCATAATTGAGGCAATTATGGCAGGTACACACTCCCTTAAGAGATTTCTCAAAAAAACTCCTGGTACAGAGAAACACAAAGATAAATAAAAAACGTAATGGCGTCGTTACGTTGCTATGGCGACTCCGATTGCAATAAAACCCAAATCATAAGAAATTTTCATCTTTATATAATACAGTTGAGGTAATCCTTTTTCCATATCTTTACTCATGGCGACGTAGTTAATGCTCAAACTTGGGAGGTATCCCCCCCAAAAAATCCAGTCGAGCCACCTTAATCAACCAATGAACAAGCGACAAATGCGAGTTGCCAGAGGAAAGACCATTTAATCAGGTATGCACAGATTCACGCGAAATTAAAACCAAAAACCCTTACAAAATTTCTTGATTTTCCACGCTAGAACAGTTCTTAATTGAAATCAACTTCAAGATAGAATAAGCAAAGGTCAAGCCCAGAAAACAAACGAAAAATACCACTTGACCGCATTTTTTAACTTAGACGCTTGGCAATGACGTGTTCTTTTTCTCTACCCAGTTTACAAAAAAAATATTTACAAAATTAATGATCCTTACTTACATCCCTGTTGAAAGAAGACCAAACTGTGACAACGTTGCAGTCCATGAAATTATATGTGTTATGTCCATGAACAACGAGGGAAAACTTTCAAATGGCTCAAAGGCATCGCTCGACCAAAAATCTCTCTGGCCGCTGACAGGCCTGGGATCGGGAGATTGGGTCCAAGAAGAATGCAAGACGATAAACAAGACGATAGACTGCAAAGATTGGATGAAGGAACGCCTGATCGAAATTGCAGTCGTACTGAGTGCAATCGGTTCTTTTGGGCGTTTAATATCGCAGCGTCTTTTTTTCTTGTATTAGAATATGGCACAAGTTGCAATTCACGAGACCAAGAAAGCGTTACGACGTGAACTAAAGAAAAGAATTGCCGGAATGTCCGATGATGTGAAATTAAAAGAGTCGGCATCAATCGTGAGCAAGGTAAGCAATAGGCCATTTTACAGCTATGGATGGAAGCGAGGCTGATGGTGACCTTGTTTTGATACAAACCTTCCTGCTTTATTATGTAAATCAAGTTATTCTTATGCTTACTAGTATTTTTCAAGAACAATTTCCATAGCAAAGCAGAGAAGGTTTCTGTCAAAACAAGGTCACCATCAGCCTCACTTCCATTCATAACTGTAAAATGGCCATTATTCAACAAGCTGCTAGCTAATGGGCTGCATGAAAAGGGGAAACTGGTCGTTTTGATCGTAGATGTTTTGTTACAAGTCGTTTCAATACGAACTCTGGCAGCAAAACTGCACAACAGTAGGAATAAGTTAGCCAGTTTCCTTTCAGCAGAATTCAACCCATCTTTACATCACTCGTCACCATTTCATCTAGTCTCTTATGCACCTATCATCCGCCATCCCCTGGGAGGACCCCGGGCAAATACAACTTTATATGGAGACTTACAGTATATGCGGATTTGAAAGATCATTTTACCCTGGAGGTGGGGGAAGTTTACCACATCCCTGCTAGTGGCCAAAGGTCCTTCGAATATAGAGTAACGTCCCTTTGGAAAAAGTTGCAACCAGAGCTCAAGCTAAGTGAATCTGTTAAAAGTTTTAAGCATTAACTTAGACGACTTCTTCTGGACACCTCCTTTAGTTAGTTAATTATTTTTCGTGTTTTTAGCTTTCTGTGTTTAATATTATTACTGTAACATTGACTCTGAAAAGCCCTGTGGGGACGAGCCAATAAATATGGATAAATATGTATGTATGTATGTAAAACCCGGGGGGGCTTTGTCTAAAGAAATTAGATTTCAAGTTGTCTGAAATCAAGGATATAATATATAGACTAATTGTCCAGAACATGGCAGGCTTCCCTTTCTCCTTAAGGTGAAGGGACTCACGACATGGCAGACTGCATAATCTCAGGTATTGCTCATTTGCACATGCCATGGCAGCCATGTTGGTGGTCAAGAACAAAAGCATTTTTCTCCTTTGGGAACTAAACTCCATTTTTATTTAAATTCTTCAAGAAAAATTCTATTGTGTCAGGGTGCAAAGAAAATCATTTTTACAGCTTGCCATGCGGGCAAGCTGAAGCTAACATTTACTAGCCCAGACATCATTTCAACTAGCCCCAAAAGCTTTTTGAAGAGTAGAATTGATCTCACAGTTCAAACAAGATCACTTGCCCATTGGGCAAGTTCAAAACAGAATTTACTAGCCTGATAGCAAAATCCACTAGCCCCGGGCTGTCAGACACTACTTTCTTTGCGCGCTGTTGTACTGACCCCCAACATGGCTACCTTGTCACATGGCTGCAAACCAAGGATTGTTATGTAAAATGCTTCTTCTGCTCGGGTGATCTGGGTCATCATAATGGCACTGCAAGTTTATCGTGGTTTCATGATTAATTGTTCAATATTAATTATATCCCTCTAGGAGGGACAAGTTCTTAATTTTGATTGCTCTGTGTCCCCATCAAGGAGGGGAAGATAAAGCACTTTCACAGGGTCCTTTACAAAGTCCCCCCCTTTCCGGGGATGGCCGATGACAGGTGCATCTCAGGTTATGTCACTGTTTCAAGGCCATGTCACTTGTCAGAATTTGACCCTAACAGGGCCTCTGTAATAGCAAGCATTTTCGGATCAATTTAGGTTCCTGGGAAACTGCCTACCTACCCCTCCCCTAATTTAACATTAGTGCTTACTTCTCACTTAGGGCAAATGATGGCTTATGGGAGGGGTAGGTGGGCTGTTATATCATGCCTGGTTTAACAAAGAAGTTAGAAGTTGTCAAAAGTGAAAAGATTGAAAAGATATGGATGCGTCAATAGACAGTTTCATTAGATTAGCTGTTAACTTCTTCTATGGTCTATATATCCTTGAAATCATATCTTTCTTTTTTTTTTCTTTAGTTACTTGGAATGGAAGAGTACAAGGCAAGCAAGAGAATTTCTGTTTATCTTAGCATGCCCTCTGAAGTGCAGACTGAGGGAATTCTGAAGGTTATTAATAATACTCAGTATCTGTCTTCTCATTGGCTAAGAGCCTAGTACTGAGCTAATTTTGGAAATCAGTGCAACCTACAGATTAGTCAGTTATCTGATAACTGACTAATCTGTAGGTTGCATGCACAGTGCATGATTTCCAACAACAATATCAATTTAGGTTCCTTGTGACAGTGTGTTGGTCATTATTTTCTTCAAAACAATGTATAATAAAACAATATTATTATTAGATTCGGTTTTTGTGATATCCTAAATAATCAAGGTCTCGGTAAGTGTTACTAGCCTTGGCCGTCAGCTTGGCTGCTAACACTTACCTGCTGGACCTTGATTATTCCATATATCACATAAACCTCATCCAATAATAATGATCATTATTGGATGAGGTTTTTGTGATATCCAGAATAATAATTATGGTCCAGGTAAGTGTTATCAGCCAAGCTGATGTGTAACATCTCTAGAGAAATTTTTGCTTGATAATTTTTCTTGCAGAACAGCATATATATGACAACAGCAAGTCTTGGTTTTTTTCCTGGGTGATTTTCATTTTAGTTTTGAAATTCACAGTAGGAAATGACTAATTAATTATGTCTTTTATGGCTAACATTGGTCCTCTTTTCCCTTTTAATTGCAGCATCTTTTCAAGACAAAAAAGTAAGTGAAATGATAAGAATTTTATGAAACATAAAAGACATTATGGACAACTTTCATTTCATTTATTTAATTTGTCTGATATATTTCAGAGATTGTTTCATTCCTCGGTATATTGGTCCTAATATGGACATGGTCAAACTTAATTCCATGGAGGATATGATGTCTCTGCCAGTCACTTCCTGGAACATAAAACAACCAGCAGGTTATTAGTAACTTCAATTGATACTTTAAGGAGTGGGGGGGGGGGGGGGGGGGGGTCAAGGGGGTGTCTGGTCATGAGTTCACAAACATCAATTTTGCGTTTCTTGAGTCACGAAACAAATAGTGTATTGACCTTTGATCTTGGCTATGTGTTCAGGTGATCTGGGCACAGCTATAAATTCCCTAGGGAAGCCACAACCAGTTGCAAAAGTACTTGAGACACTGTACCGTATTTTGGCTTAAATGGCCTGTCCATGATCTTGTACTTGTGAGCCCCCTCCACCCCTTTTCAAAGTTGCTAGCAATTCAAGACCATGCTCAAAACTTGGAGGAACAACTTTGAATGGGAGGGAGGCGGGAGGTCAGTATTTTATCTCACAGACCTGTGACTAGCAGCGGTTTGAAGCAAGAATGGTTGTTTTTTCGTGAGAGTGTCTCAACATTTTTGCAACTGGTTGCAGCTTTAGGTGGGTCTCAGCACATTGAAGTGTGAAGTTACATCAAAAGACTCAAAAGTGAAGTTAAATCAAGCCACCAGAGGATAGTTAAGGTTGTTTTGCCAAAATATAATTTATTTTCTTCAATTGATCTTCAATATACATGTACACAATCAAGGATTTTGGCAGTTCACGTGTCACAGAGTGAACTTCAGTCACGATTCACAGAGCAGTTTTTTCAGTTTATCATGATTCAGGAATGCCAAAAATGGTTGATCACGCGTCGTGAAAATGAGCTTAACCCCCCCCCCCCCTCCCTCTTTAAGTCTCAAGACTGACCAACATCAATTTTCTCTTAATGATATCAGTGCAAAATTATGAGAAAAGATTCCCTTGCATCAAGAGCCTGGTCAGACCGGAGTAGACCGGGGTCAAAGCCTGGCCCAAAAGCCTCAGTCATGTGAGAATTAATAGAATGATCACCAGAGGGAAAAGAATTTGGTGTCATTAAAATTCTCTCACCAAATCTGCAAGGAAATCTGTTTGTAAAGAAGTTCAGTACTTTGGACACTGGATAAAATCCAACTAAGCTGTTAAGGCCCAAATTAAGCATCAGGCAGCACTTTAGAGAATGTCTATGAACTTTTCCAAATTTAAAGATTTGTCATGGCTAAAAACACTTTAAGTAAAATACAGTAGGTTTCTTCTTCAGAACAGGATGAAAGAGAAGAAGCCATATCAACTGGGGGGCTTGATCTAATTATCGTTCCTGGACTTGGATTCACAAAGGTTAGTTATATTGACTTTTGCTATGGCTCCAAAGACAGTGATTACTGATTTTCATCAAAATGTGCACGAGCCTCCTTGTGACACAAAGAAGCCTCTTCGGAGGAAAGAAGAGTGGTACACTTAAAATATACATACCGATACTAGGGGCTGGCGGTGCATCTTCCTTCCTGCCCTGGTTTGCGTGCATGGCCACTCTTTCTTCCTCTAGTGTGTTTGGCTTCAGTTGGCAAAATCTCATCCCAAAGCCTGCTTTCCATTCATTTTTTTATTTCATTATTTACTACCACAGTTAAGCCAGTTGTGCAATACTGAACATTTTAGACCACCTTTTACTCAGCACATACACCATGACCTGGGGCCCGAAATCAAATGTTCAAATCAAAACTTTTCCTTTTCTTGTTGACCGAGATATTTTTTATATTATCTCATTTTCTGTAAAACTATTGCTACAAAAAAAGAGAGCCAGCTTGGCTACACCACTCCAATATTCACTGATGCAAACTTCATATTGATTTCTGTGCCCTTCCCAGTGAAGAACTCATGATCATTCTAACTCAGTTAATAAGCTTAATGCAAATGGATGGTTACTTGAAAATAACCACTCAGGATGCAAATTTACCTTCTAAATCCCGGGCAAGGTTTATTTCTCTTAGTGATGCATATAAATTAGGTGAGTCACTAATAGTAAGAGAGGTAAACCTTGCCTGGCATTTAGAAGGTAAAATTGCATCCTGAGTGGCTGCTTGTGAAAGGCGTCTGTTTTGTTGGATTGTGAGTGTAAACAGTTTTTGTGTCGAGTTTTGTGGGCTTAATTGCATTTAACACCTGCACCCCTCCCTCCTTCCTGGTTGAGGACCCATGGAATTCTTCATGGCTAAGTTATAAAAATTGAGGATTTCTTTAGGGGTAGTACATAATGGATTCTTTGCATAGAAGCTTTAATTTTTAACAAAATCTTCAGGGGTGAACAAGGAAAAATCACCTTTTCACGAAATTCTTCAGGGGTAAACCCATATTCTTTAAGGTGTGAGTAGTTTAATGGAGTTCTTCAAGAGTAAGAAGACAAGGTAGGTTCTTAACCAATGGTTGGGGGGAGGGGGTCGGATATTAAATTAATGCAATATAGCCCATTACAGTCAAACCAGGAAAACCGTGAACACGAGAAATATTTTTGGAATGTTATGGTGGTGCAAGAAAAAAACCAATCAGGCGTGAGAAAACTAAACCGCAAGCAAGAACATTAATTAGTTTGGAGTTTGGTTGATTGGTCATAGCACAATAAACATTCCTGAAATATTTCAAGTGCTCACTGTTTTCGCTGTCGCACTGTAATGCTTTTGCAAGTGATAAGAGAATTCACATGGAACTTATTCACTTTTTTTCTTTTTTTTATTGAAGGGAGGCCTACGTCTTGGTCGAGGAAAGGTATGTAATGGCCTTAAGGTAGACCAAATTAAACTTTGTACTTGTGAAAAAGGTTAACTTTGTCATGTAATGGAGAGGATGCAAGATTCCACGCCTAAAGGAAAGAGCTATGTCGAAAAGTGTATAATATTTTCAGCCTTGTTACTAGTCCAGTTTGAACTATGTAAGGAGGGGGCTTGGAACCAAGTGCGTCAGGTGAATAGGTCTGCCATTTCCAATTATTTTGTGACCCTCATTTTTTTCTTTTCTCTCCTGTGGAATTAGGTTTTTTTTTTTAAAAAAAAAGGTCATTTCTGAGTTCCAAAAGCTCTTACTTTCAAGACGAGGCGAAGTGCAGAACTTTTCTTGTGGAAATGAGTTTCATTTTCATGTTGCACGAGAATTAAAAATCATATTTTTATCAATGGCTTTGCTCTTAGCCTCGTTTTGAAAAAGAAGCTGTGGCAACTAGATGAAGGCAGGTTATGCCACATCCGAAGTCATCTAAGCTTGCGTAGGAATTGTTTCCGCGCGAAACGCTTACGCCAACATTCGGTTACAATTAAAATTTTACGGATGAGAGTCTTCTATGGCGTGTCTTGTTTCATGAAATTTCATTGTTGGCATTTGCAGGGATATTACGACTCTTATATTATGAAGTGCATCGAAAAGTGTGAAAAGAAGCCTCTTTTAATTGGTATGTAAACATCGAAATATTTTTAGCAGTTTGTGCTCTACTCCCTGCATTGACGACAGCCATGACGTCAATGATGAAATAATTCCAAAATTACCTTTAACCGACGTCACATAAGAAAGCAGTGCGGTGCAACTCAGCCGGGTTTTGGCCAAGCTGAACCCAATAAAGAAGTTAAAGAGTTTACAGCTATGCAAAGACGAGAAAACCAAATTACTGACTAAACTAGTTGTAAAACCGCGAAAAGGAACGAGGCCAATATCCAGACGTCTTGACTGAACAAGCTAAGGCTATAAATGATTTATGTTAAGGCCAAAGGAGAATTTTTTTCTTGCGGGACCAACGCGGGAAATCCCGAGCGAGCAAGACGGGCCCATGTTGCCCGTTCGGGTAGCAAATCAGAATACAGATTTCACTTCATTTTTTCCCGCGGATTCAGCCATATAATAATGTAGAATTCTACATGTAGCTGAAGATCTCTCAGTTCTTCTATTTTTTGCAGGTTTGGCGTTTAGTACTCAACTCTGCAATGAGCTTCCCGTCACAGAACGAGACATGATGTTAGATCACGTGATCTCATTTGAGCCGGATTAGAATAAGCCAGGCTGCAATTAACCTGACATAGAGACTAATTTTATTGCATGAAATTACAAAATGTTTCTTAATACTAGTTGTAAAAGACAATAAGTTATTTTTTCACCACAGAGAGTCACAGGAACAGGGGCACCCAACGACGGTTTCCTCCTAAATGCATTGAAAACCATTTTTAGGCTTTCCAAAGTACTTTTGGATCTCTAGAAATGCGTTCTAAGCGGCGCTATAAAATTGTATCTGATCGGTCATCCAAGGGCAACCTTGAGTCGTTTCGAAACGACTAGGGCTTCAGTATTATTTTCCCGAAAATTTTAGTTGTAATTTAAAGTTTACGAAAGTAAGAAAATTTCCTCTTTGTACGAGAAATACCTTAACCTTGGGAGTGAACTGCAAAAATTTATACTTTAGAAAATCGTAGGGAATTTTTTAGATAAGCTTCGAAAATTGTACATGAATGGAACGGTCTTCTAGAAACTCTTAGCCATCCTCAAGCTAAGGAAAATGTTAGGAAATATTGCTTCTCCGAACAGATGTTTTACAGAAACGGTCGTTGGGTGCCCCTGTAGGAAGCCGAAAGATTTTATTGGTTTTACAGATCCGTTATCACCGAACCTTTCTTGACTTGAAAGCACTTTAGGTTAAAAATGAACATTTCATCAGGTTATACTGGTTATGAAGTTGCAATAGTCCTCTTTATTATAAAAAAGGAAAACAGACTATAACTTTTCGACTTTTAAGTGGGCATTTTTTGGTACTGTTACTAAAAACTTAACTGAAGAGGCAATGTGGTATAGATTCATTAAAGGTGAAAGACCTGAAATATGTGGCGAAGATAATCGCTGACTAAAAAAATCACTTTGCCTTTAGGTCTCAGTTGAGTTCCTTTGGCGATTACAGAGCTCTCAAAATGGCAACTTCCTAGTGACATTAAAATGGTTTCCAATTTCCGATTAGAAGCTCAATAGACAAGGGTGGCACCCGTCGGGGGAGGCGGCCACGGGAACTAAGGGTGGCACCCATCGGGGGCGGCGGCCTCGGATCACAAGTCCGTTTTTTGGATTCTCCCGTAGTTTTTGGCATAATATGTCATCATGAGCATAACTTCTCCCCTTTTTCAAAAATATATACGAGCACTGCTAGTAGCATATTATGCGACTTTTGGAGACACGCTCGTTGTTGAGACCGGTGGAAAGAACCAAATTAGTAAGGAAGATAGACTCAGCCGTATTTGTACATGTGATCAATCAAAGTTTTACTGCTACAGTTACTTATCAATAAGTTGTTTCCTTACTAAGCGCGCTTTCCATTCGTTAGAACTTACAAGGCATTGAAATTATTCCAGTCGTAAAGAGAATTTAATTTTCAATCCAATCTGTCAACCCAGTTCACTCAACTCGTAAAAAATATGCAGGAAAGTAATGAGTTTTTAGCCAAAAAAAACTCCCCAAAAAAGGCTATTTCACTTTCTAGATGACCAGTCTAATCGACTACTTCTGACGTTTGGTACGCACTCTAAGAGGGGCGGCCGGATAGAAATGATCGTAGAGTTAAGGATGAAGCTTGTCTGAACACCAGTGACATGTATAACATAGTACCTGCTAAATTAACCATCTTTCTAAAAAAAAGACCCAGGTGGTCGTTAACAAGTGTTCGAACGCAGCCGTAATGTGTGTAAACCTAAACGCATTTATATCTAGGAAGAGAAAATTCTGAGAAAGTGGTGTGTTTTTCTTGAATTATTCTTGCTGAACTGTCGAGAAGAACAGAGTCAACATAGTAATTCACTAAGGAGGAAATTTCGCGAAGCTGCCGTGGTATTTTCATTCCTTTTGGAGCTTAACGCGTTAAATTGCTACTAGTCACAAAAAAGAATTTGATTTTCAGAGCATTTCGAGTGTAACAATAGTAGTGATAATGAAGTGTGAAACATCGAAACGTCGAGTAAAATTTTTAAGTTTAATTTTTCTTGTCAAAATAGAATTAACTGAAGACATCTTACACAGTATATTCTCACTGTGTTGCGGGCTTAATTGGATGTGAATGAAATGCTAGTGGATACCCTTTGGATTACCTCAGGACTGTTGTCAGGTGAGTCAAGGTTTGGTTAAATGCTAAAAGCGAACACGGACAATTAAATGTAAAGAAGATGGGGATCTTTCTCTCCTGCTTATCATAGACTCGCACCATGTTTGTCGATAAGAACTCGCGAGGACTAAACATAACTTTAATTAGTTTCTCGTGTACAGGACATAAGCTCAGTTTGCAATTAAATCCGAAAACGGCGTCGTTTATATATGAAGTACTTCTGAAATATCTTACGGGTAGTACCTTATGTCGACTGTACGTCAATTCACTCTCATTTCCTAGTGATACGTGAAAAGAAAGTTGTTGCTAGTCAAGTTTTTGGCGGCAATGGCCGGTGATGTCAGACATGCCCCTGCTCAGCCAGAGTCACATGGAATAAGGTCAAGTTTGTACTTATTATCTGAAAAGAACAGCTTTTTTCAAAGATCTAGATGAAAAAAGTGTCTATAATTCAATGCAGTGCTCAGCTTTAAGGTCTATTAATCCACCGGTTATAAGAATTTCATGTCAAGCGGGTGGATCATGAATAAAACGACAGCCTACCCCATTTGCGTTAAATTATATCTCGCTGGTTGTTTGAAAACGTTTATGAATATTGCCAAATGCCTCTTCCATCGGGAAGACAAAAGTCGGGAAAAAACCTAAAGGTGAAAAAAGAAAAGTCGAGAAAGGAAAAATCAAGCACGAGATTTGCATCGCACTGTTCGGGCTCCGTACAATACCGATAAAATTTAGAGTGAAGCCATTTCTTTTTTTCTCTTCTCCTTTCTTTCTCCTCGCTGTTGCTATTTCTCCTTTTCTTTTCCTTCGTTATAGTGTTTCTTCGATTTCATTGAACGGAAAAAACCTGTCTTCGGCTCTTTTCCACTCAAATGGCTGCAAAGTTCACTTTCAAAAGTCTTGCTAGATTTTTATACAAGTTTAAGTTATATACTACTTTTCAAGGTGCGCAAATAATTAACAATTATTGGATGAGGTTTTTGTGATATCCGGAATAATCAAGGTCGAGCTAAGTGTTAACAGCCGAGCCGAAGGACGAGGCTTACCGAGACCTTGATCATTTAGGCTACCACAAAAACCGAATCTAATAATTCTTTTACTTTTCATTATAAAAAAATAACGACAAACACACCATCGCACCTGAATTAATATATTGTTCGTGGAAATCATGCATTGAGCGCTCAACCCACATCTGCTAGCAGATAACTAACTAACTTGTAGGTTGCGCTGGTTTCTAAAATTAGCTGCAGACTCTTAGCCAATGAGAAAACAGATAATAGGGTCATTTATACGAGAAAAAATAAGACGCGTCTTAAATAAGACGTGAACTTTCCGTATAAACGGCACATTTCGTCTAAAATAAGACGCGTCTTATTTTAGAACAGCCCTTAACACCTGTTCTTAGATAAGACGCGTCTTAGCTAAGACAAGAAAAACTTCGTATAAATGACCTTCGCGTCTTACATAAGACGCGAACGCATAGTACGCATGCGTTAATTTTTGGCGGGAAAATTTGGATTGCCGTTGTATTGCCGTTGCTACGGGCAACATTCACATGAAAACGAGTCAAGAACAGAAATAAGACGCGAACCATTTATACGAGCTGTTTTCGTCTTAAACAAGACATGCTCGTATAAATGGTCCAGTTCGCGTCTTATGTAAGACGCGTCTTATTTTTTGTCGTATAAATGGCCCAACGAGTACAATCTACAATAATTTAACATAGAGCTCTACGCTGAGCCTCCGAAAATTCAGTACCCCTAACAATCTTTACGGAGAAAAATACAAAAGTGGATAAACTTGATAATCCTGAAATAGTGTAATCTCTTACCTGTCTTACAGTGAAAAGGGAGTTCCTTCCTCATTTTTCTCCATTCGGGAGTTTACGACTCAAGGAGACGATTTAAATTTAGGCTGGATCTCTCTTTGCTCAGCAATGAGGGATCTGGGCACGGTAATAATTCTATTCTTTCTTTGTTAGTTATTTGTGTTCGCTGTTCACTGGGTAGCGTGTTAGTAAAACGAGGAGGATTTGGGAAGCACAAACCACAGGTCTGGTCTGGCCCAAGCCCGTGCTACGATAAAGATGGAGTTATGAAATTCGTAAGTTAAGTGACAAATAAGAAACAAAATGAGGTATTACTTAGTAAGTTTGGGGTCAAGTGCAACGAATCTGCAAGGTAAAAAATAAGTTTTAAGTTTTCGACTTTACGTCCTGGAGGTTTTCAGTTTTCCCAGGTTCATAGGAAGAAAAACGTTTACCACCATCTAAATCCTTTCTCAAATATAAATTCGCAGTAGTGTAGTTGGCCTTTTCTTGCCGTACAGGTTAGAGTTAGGGTTATGATGCTTTAAAAAGTCTACAACAAACAAGACTGCAAAGCAGCCCGTAATTTTTTTCCCAGGTTAAGAACCGTCGCGAGCGGTCAAACGGATAGCCTACGAACGCAGACGTATTTCCGGTCGTCGCTTCTCTCCACCCGGGTGAAGGGAAGCGACGACCGGAAATAAGTCTGCGTTCGAAGGCTATCAAGCGGAAGGTCTGGAGTCAGGATGAAAACGGAGAGCTAGTGAGACTGGGGAGAGACGCGAAACATACAGGCGTGTGAGGCATATGCTCTTCGTGCGATGTCACGCCGACGCCTTAGCAAAACCGATTTTGAAATAAAAGAAAAGAAAGAGAAACGATTGTTTCTGGGCTTCAGATTCCCATTCCCTTACACCTTATATCTCCGTTTGGGTTTCCGTGGTCGTGTTTTCTTGTTTCAGTGCTTGATGTATTTCTAAAGCCAGAGCACACATCTCGTTTATCTCTCTACCTTAGCCTCCACCAAAGGATCCCCCTTGGTTCACAGACGATATGTGTCATATGAGCATTTGTGCTGGTGCCTTCGTCCTAACCAAGTCTATGTGTATGACGAAAGGAGCATCCTGTTCAGAAGTTAGTCTGCTCTCTTTAATCTCTTTGTTTTCTCCATTCTTATTGGCTCATCAGACGCAGTTACACAGTCTTTTCATAGGTTGAACTGTGAAACATTCGTTTTTTCTTACACCGCGGGACGCAAAGCGCGGATTTTCATAGCCTGTGAACAGACTCTCTGTTTGGGGAAAGGGTGAAAAAATCGCGAAGAGATGGAAGGGAAAGAATAAGAGCCTCTCACCCTTACCCTTGCCCCCTCTTCTCGCGATTTTTTCACCCTTTCCCCAAACAGAGAGCCTGTTTACATGCTAGGATTTTCACGCTTAACACTGTTAGCTTCAGACCTTTGAAACTAAATAACAATGGAATTTTTGTTGATTTTTCTTACCATCAGGGCCAATATTTAGCAGTGGTGCCAAATCCTTCCTCTCCAGCTGACTGCTGTGTGTGTAAACCATGTAAGTAAAACAAACAAAGAAACAAACATCAACAGCAATTATAACCAACAACAAGAGAGACTCTCTTTTGCCAACAAGGCGTAACCATGGTAACTGATAAACAACATTCTAGGTACATTCGATAAGAGGGCATGAGCCTAGCCTAAGAATACAACTCCGCTAGGGACGTTTCGCTGTGAAATGCCCCTAATGGCGGAAAATGAGGAGAGAGGGCTGTATTCGCAGGCTAGCGCTAGCCTTGAGCGGCGGTCACTATCAACACTTGACCCGAATCGGAAATCTGGCGCATATATATATAGTACCTGGCACTGAGCGATGAACAAGTTCCACACTTTTAATAAGTCACAAATATCAATTAGCGCCGCATCTTCCAAGCAACAATTGAGAACCTGTTGATTTTGATTGTTCTTTGCCATTTCTGATAAGCCATGACTGATTAAGGGCCTGTTTCCATGGAGGTGGGGTTCCACAGATAGGTGAGGTAACCCGCTTAGGTCGGATAACCCGCCACATGTTACCTCACCTACCTGGGGTCCTCCACCTTCATCTAAACAGGCCCTAAAAGAGAGAATACAACTTATTTTCTTACGTTTCTTTTGTCGTTTTTCTTTCGTGTTTTTTTTTTTTTTGCGCTACGGAGCTTATTCGCAATACATACAGTACCTTCTCTTAAGATAACCTCGCCTTTTTCGCAAGGGGTGATTTTCAGGCGCTCTCTGTAAAACAGACGAATAATTGCCCATCAACAGCAACAGTTCGCCTATGTCTTTCTCTTACAAATTTTAAAATTTATCATGCTGCAAAAAACTGACTTTTTTCATTCCTTTTCTTCTCACAGATGAACCTCTTTGAAGCATGTACCTTAAACCCCGCAACCTGTGCTGGACCTAGCGAGAAATAACCCAAGCTCAGTTGTTCATGTAACTGTACTGGGTTCGGTTTTTAGAACAATCGTGTTTGAAGTTCTCTTTCGGCAATCTTTATATGTTCTGCTATTTTCCAGGCCAACATCTTCATGTCTCACCACCACTTTGCGCGAGTAGGAGGATACCGACGGAAAATCTCACCCATGAAAGCTGACGAAATTCGAACCCCTCCAGCCAGTTCTGAACTCAGAAACTGCTGTGAAAAGATCAAGGTTGTAAGGGATTGTGACTTCAAAAGTTCGTCTGACAGTGGACGGTATCATCTCTTTTGAGTAGCACCACATGAGAAATTGAGAATCGAGCGATATATTTTTTTCATAACTGGCCATGGCCAACTTCCATTAAATCAAAACGGCCATTCTAGTAGAGGGAACTATTGATAAAGACTTTTGGCCATGAATGGTAACGATAGATACTGGAAATATATACCACCTTGAAAAGCTGACCACGTTTTTAGTTCATCCCTTGGGATCGAATTTGTACCAACATATTGTGCCTTAGGCCCGGTTCAGACGCCGAACTTTTCATGAGCCGAACCTAATACATTGAATTAAGTACATGAAAAGTTCGGCGTCTGAATCAATTAGGAACGCCTATTTCAATTTGGAACGGCTCAGCCGTTCTTTTCGCCTAGCCCGGCCGGGAATTTCGCCTTTGGAGCGACTTTGGAACGGCTTTGATTCAGACGCCGAACTTTTCATGTACCGAACCTAATGCATAAATTATTATAACGTATTTTGTAAGTAGTTTGACAGAAATGAGCATTTTTCTCTCATTTTGAATTTAGTTCGGCTGGAATTAAGATCGGCGTCTGAATCAATTCAGCCGGTCTAAATAATTTGGGTCGGCCTTAATTCGAATTAGGTTCGGCTCATGAAAAGTTCGGCGTCTGAACCGGGCCTAATATACTCTTTTAAAATTTTACTTAATCTCTCTGGTGATGTAGAAGCAATGTAGAGGAAGATAGGAACTAAACTGAACTTGAACACATTTCGATCCTAAAATATGGAGCTTTATATTTGAGGACGAGAACGAGTACGGGATTTAACTTAAAGTTTTTGCGCGTGCTCTGATAAAAAGACACCGCCCGGAAAGCTTCAATTTCCCTTTTTTTTTCACCACAAAAGTTAGTCCGATAGCAAAATGATAAAACTTCTTATTTAGCACCTTCTTATCTGGAAAAACCGGCCTATAGTTCATTGCCATTAGAGCCCGCTGAAACTAGACCTAGATTCAATTTTCCTGAGGCGAGAGTTGCTTTTGCAAGGTACAAAGAGCTAAGCTAATGGCTGGCAGAGAATATTTTGGCGAAACCGCAGTTCAACCACGCGATCACATACCTGTCAACACCATCCGGAAATCACACAACTACACACTTTTGCGGCAGTGATAAAAGACTATCCACAACCATGCATAATCTTCTCACGTTTAACATAAGCGAAATGTCATCGAATAACTCAGAAAAACTCAGCCTATTGGCGAAAAAACAACTCTGGACTTTTCTCTTACACCCGTCTTATTTAAGTTCTCGGATGTACTGTCACACGCTCGTCGCAGACCACCGCAACCTTGTTTTCACACCAGAAAAAGGTCTTGGCCCGGGTCAAAGTTCGCGTGCAATTTTGCTCTCAACTAATTCATTTGACTCCTAAGAGCCTGTTCCCGAGGCCAAAGACTTAGTGGTCAACTTAGAAAAGCGAACAATATTGTACCTTCTGTCTCAGCCCGGATCAACGGTGATTGATCCGTTAGCTAAATGAAACTAGAATATGATACGATATTGGATGATGCAGACTCTGCGAATAGTAATAACTTTGTCCCATCTCAGAGCTTTACATGATGCTCTCTGGGAAACTTTTCGCTTGGTGACCAATATCTAAAACTGAACTGCTAAACGGCACCGAAACCAGCTTTAGGTGCGCACTGATTTCAAATAACTTTAACTTGTGTAAAAGAAAGAATTGTAGGTAGGGAAAAAAGTAGGAGGAGGTTGGGGGTGTCGGGGGTTGGGGGGGGGGGGGGGGTAAGATAGTAATTCTTTCTCCATCCACTTATACACAAATCCCTAAGCACAAAACAAGCGAAAAAAAAGAAGAGAAAGACAGAAAGAAAGAAGGAAAGAAAAAAGAGAAAAGAAGACATTGAAAGAGGAGCGTGAAGAACAAAGGACAGCCACCAAGGTGAGTCAGTTGCAGCGCAAATTGATGGACTGAAGACTTTTTTTCCATTCCATAAATGTCCGCTGCAAATGACTCACTCTAGTAATCAGCGTAACTAAGAGAGAGGTTTTCTTCGACACAATGAAAGAGAAACAAGACCTCTAAAGACTTTATAACATGATTAAGGCCAAAATTAATACATTGCAGTTTTATTTGGAACGTCTAATAAATCAGTATATGCGGCTGGAAAAAAGCTTTACAGTATGGTGGTGAGTTTACGATGACTACATTTTATACAAAGATGCCTACTTCGATTCTCTCTTCCTGAGGAATTAATCTCCTGGTCTAGTAGGGACATCGTGGACGATGAAAATATTTCTACAACTGCACTTAGGGCTTTCCACAAGTTGCTCGAGATTTTCCAAAAAATTTCTCGAAATTCCTGAAAACGTTGGTCAAAAGTTGTTCAAAAAATAATCAAAACTGATTTTAGCCTGATGCAAAAATATGCAAATTGTACAAACGCCCTAATTCCGTTCCCCTTCCCATTCGAACGCCTGCCACACAGGCTATACTTAGACTGAAGAAAATACTATGGGAAAATGGCACCTTGTGCAAAACTAAGAAAGGGTAAGAGAAATCGTTAAGGAGCCTCCCCCAAAATTTAAACCTGGTAACCTGAGATGCGTCAAAGTTTGATTCCATGCTTTCTCGGTTAAGTCCGACCAAGGGAGTCACAGGAGGCCCAAGGGGATTGCAGTGTAAGTCATTTTCCCCCTTCCCCCATCCCTTGTCATGACGCAAGTTAAAGAAAAGCCATAAAGTTGCCTTCTCACCGATATCTCCCTACTCTCAAAATTTCATTTTCTCCCTCCTCCCTATATTTTCGCCCCGATTTCTCTCTGCTTCCTATTATGTACCTCCCCCCTTTCTATCCTGCGGCTTGTTTGCGCGCCCGACCAAAACCGCCATGCTACGCAGGCTAACTTGTTCCCGCCAGTACGACATTCTCGCTAAAACTCGTGGCATAATTACGACGGTTATCATGTTTTCCCGCCAAAATGACGCTGGTTCACACGTGAGCAATACGGTCAGCACTCGTTAACATCCGTCGAAAGGCCCTTGGACACCTTATGAAGTTTACACAAGGTAGATTAAAGTACA
>JBBMOI010000004.1:38257500-38302500 GCA_038088405.1 Porites divaricata
AATCAACTTATTCATTGGTTTTTCCTTGGTTAACAAGAGCTTGTGCATTGCATCTACTTCAATGTCAAATTAGAAGTAAGGGTTTAGCTTTGAGAAAGCGTTTTGGATCTCTAAATGGCCTAGACGTATCAATGGATGGACTGGATAGTCTAGTACTTAAAAACTGAGTATGTGACATTTTTAACATTTTAAACCTGTAGCTTATATTAGTTAGGTTTTTTAGTTAATTCATTTATCTATTCATTTTTCTTTTGCTTTACAGGTGTGTCATCAAATTTTACAAACCTGTAATGAAGGACCTGAAGAATGTACTTCACGACAGAGACACTGACATGACTTCCTTGGCAACAAGTCACTATCACTTTAAACAATTCTTCATCCAGTGTTGGGAGGTGAAACAGCACCTCCACTGCTGACCTCTGAACAGTTTCACACAGGCTTCCAAATGGACCATTGCTCTTGGCTGGAGAGGAAAAAAAATTGATCAGAAATACAGTTTGTCTTGTTGTCGCTAGATTGCTTAAGGCCCAGTTGACACCCTTAACTTTTCATGTACTGAACCTAATCCCATCAATCAAGTACATGAAAAGATTGATGTTTGAATCAATTGCAACAAGTCTGACACAATTATCTAATTCGGGTTAACCCATGATCATTCCTGTCCAGAAGACTTATGTACATGATCTTAGGAAAAAAGGCTGCGTACACCCGAAAATTAATACACAGCGTTTTATGAACACCTTTGTCAATAGGTTGATTTTTAAGCTCCATTTATTATATATTGTAATGACATACTTTTTTTATTATATACTATGTAGATGTTTTTATCATAGTTTCTTATCTTCTGTATTATTGTAACATAAGATATGTAGTTTTATCTTTTGATGAAATAAAGACTCATTATTATTATTTATTAAGTTTGAGTGTTCCACATGGGAGTTGTGCACTCTCTCCCATTGGGGCCACTGTAATCATACCATTTCATCTCTCATGGTTTGCATACCAAAAGTTGTACAAAGATACAAGTCATGTAGTCATAAACTTGGAGGGGTGGCTTAACTGCATAAAAGAACTCTTCTTTATACTTGCTGTATTTTTGGAATGTTTGCATTTAAGCTGTTTTGCTCTAAAATCATCGTCACCACCACCACCATCATCAACATCATCAACATCAACATTATAATCAGATCCTTCTGCCCTCATGGGGATTATAGGGGCAAGAAAATTTATCATCCTTCCTGTCGTGATTTACTGTTTTCACAATCAGTTTTAATATGAGAGTGAGGGATGATTGCCTTTGACCCCATCATACCAAAGACCAAGGGTGGTGCACGATGTACTTGGTCTGGTCTCTTACCCTAGACCAAAATAGATCAAAAGAATAATTATGTTGGATTAACGATGTAAGATTTTTTTGATAAGTTGGGTAAGGGTGGCAGGGGGAGAGGGGGAACCACAGCTTTCCCTTGGAGATACATGTAGATGTTATGGTTCAATTTATTAATCCTCAATTATCTTTGTTTCATATTTATAATTATTTATTATTTTCCATTTTATTGAGTTTGGGTGTGTTAATGTCTGTTAATTAGCTTGAAATAAGGGAAAATAACATTTGAACCACAAATAAAACTGAAACACAACACAGACATGCCTTTTTAGTTGGACAACTGACACAAATTTTTAGTTTAAATAAAGCTTACAGTGCAGTAACACTACTTACAGAAAAATGCAGTCAAATATTGAAAAACATTGCTCTCTGGGATCAAACGTTTTTGCATCACAGCTTTTTTCAGGATGCCAAGAATAAGTTCAGTGAGGGAAGGACTGTTGTCTTTAAGCTGCACTAACAAACTTGGCAAACCAGCAAGCCATCTCTGAATCAATTCATGTAGTACCTTATTCCTGTTGTAAGAGAACCATTATTAAAATTTAAGCCTTACTTGGACTTTTCTCTTTCTGATCTCTCATCTGTAACAGGGAGGCAACTGTACTACAGAGGTGTCGGTAAAGGGGGATGTTCTCCCGCATTTAGCAAAATATAGAGTTTACAACAGGGAGCGCTTGTTTCACCTTGTTGACCAGCGGTGTGTGCAAGATGCACCTGTACCAAGATCCATCATGTTCTGGGACCTGTGCGCATCTTAGCGTGGTCTAGTGCCTTAAGTGTTCAGCCATTTTGGTGTGTTAGCATGCTTTATCCAGCCTGGGTCTATCACAAATGTTGTGACTCAGTTTATAAGTGTTGTCTTCTCCCCCCTTCCCTTTTTCCACTGATGTTCTCAGTGTGATGGGTGCCTGCTTTTTTCCCTGCCATGTGGGGGCTCATGGCTGGGTTGGCAGGATTTCCCGGCCATGGGAACAGTCTCCATCTGGGAGCTGGCTACCAATAGTGAAAGCTCCTCGCAGTTGTTAATTATTCTTAACACTTTAAACCTCTTACTTCTAGACATCCTCACGGCAAGATTATTTTCATTTGTTATCTTTTATAGTTAACTTTTGAGTCTGCAGACTTTTCAGCCAATTTGCATAGCAATGTTAGCTTCTTAGGATCTTACAAAAGAGATACATTTTCTTCTGCTGGTATTAGCATTACTTGAAAGCACTCCTAAGTTTACCTTGATAAACTGATGTTATCAGAGAATGCAAGGTTACCAAAAAACATCATCAGCACCCGCTTGGTCCCAGACATGATATGGCTTGATTGGTATAAGACAAAACTTGCATCAAGTAATTCCTTGATAGTGCCATGGTCATGTTCTGAAAGGAAAATAAGACGGGAAAATGCACCGAAACATTAAGCTTCTGCAGAGTCTTATATATAGAAATTTATAGAATGGCCTCTTTTCACCTCCCACTTACTTTCTAATAATCTTTGCAACCACCATAAATATTGTTAGGATAATTAATTTTTCAAATGTGAGGGGACACACTACTGTCTAACGTGCTTGATCTATTAATTATCATTCCCCATAGAGTTGATTATTATTTTCAGAAATGTGATGTAGCTCAAACTTTTGAGTTTGTAAAAAAAATCAGTTATGTCACCATTTAAGTGAAAACTTTCCAACAATACTTTTTTTTGTTGAATATGTTGGTTGATTTTGGGCACCTTAGAAAGCAAAGCAGTTCAAGAGACAAGTGATTCATGAACCAAATAGCCTGTCACTTAGGATACGTGGCTGGAGATAATCTCTGGCAACTATAATTTTATAATAAGCATCAAAACCTGCCTGCTTTTATTGAAAAAAAAAACAAAACAAAACAAAACAAAACAAAAAACCTAATGTATACTAGTACTGTTGTTCAACTCCCTGCCTTCCCTACAGTCATATATCCAGCAACTATGGTAACAGCCCAGAGCTTTGAAGGTATGTTATGTATCTTTGCTTGTACAAGAAAGAATTTGTAATTCTGCATAAGATTTAGGCACAATGCAAGAAGTGACACTATAAAAGTCAGATGGAATACTTAAAAGCAGGGTAACCTGGCAGCAAGGGTGGTGTTGCACTGACGTGAGTCCCCCCCTGATTCCTACACTGTACTTAATGTTTTTCTCCTTCTACTTAAATTTTTCTGGAGGATCCTGGCTTTGATTCATTGTGTTTCTTCCAATCTCCACTATATGAATAAATTACCTTTTTGATCACTGGAGCAGCAATGGGTAATAATCTTCTCTGCAAATTTGACAAGACTCTCAACATGCTCTGTCTGAATTAACTGTGCCTTGTCACCTCCTAGGGCCTTCAACTGCAATGATTCAATAACAAACTCCTCCAGCTTCTTGACCGACAGTTGGAGTTTCTTCTGTGAAGGAGTGCCACTGCTTAAAAACTGCAGCATAATCTCACAAATGAGAAGGTTCAAGGTTAACACTGATACACTGTGGTTTTCATCTTCAACCTGCTGAGATGACTTTCCAAGCTTTCTCTTTCCTTTCTTGAATGACGGAGTTGGATTTGCTGTAAATGGAAAATAGGTCATAAAATGGTGATTGAGATCTTTCAAATATTTATCGTACCAGCAAATGACAACTGAGTTGTGTTCAGAAATGCTGCAAATTCTCCCTTGATTGTATTGTGATGTTTTCAAGACAACTTTGAGAATTTCCACTATGGCCAACATCACGTCAATGGCTGATGAAGACATGCTGTCTTGTAGGCCAGTTGTCATTTCAGCAGGATTGCACTCAATCCAACACTCCAATAACAAGGGTACAATTATCTCCATAAAGTCCTTTGCTTGTTCTTCATCAGTCAAGATATTGGATTTACCATCAAACCCCACTGGCGATTGACTAAATGTGGAACTGTCATCCAACCGAAATGGTAGAAATTTGGGCTCATCAACAGAATGTTGTAATATTTGAACTTGTGTTGGCTGGGTTCTACTGAAATAAAAAGTAGGTTTTCTAGTAGATAAGCCATTTTTCTTGGAACAAAAGGAGCCATTTTCTTGACAAAGATTTGATGATGATTCCAGAGCTTTTAAGAATGCAAGTAACTGCTGCAACACTTTCAAGCGTGACCTAAGAGAAGAAAGCTTCCCTTTAGGATTCACTGAGAGTCCTTTTCCACCTGCAAGTTGCAGTCCTTTTGACTTCTTCCCCCTGGGAGAACGTTGATGTGAAATCATACCAACAAAGTTGTGAATTAACTGCACTGAACTTGTCACCATGAAATTAGGAAAGTATCTGAGGCATAGTTCCAGAAACCCAAGTGAGTCATGCTGGATGTCATCATAAATGTGGGTCATGGCACAGCTCAAATGAGCTATGATAAGGGAGGAAAATGGGGCCATTCTTTCTTGTGGTACCATTGGGAAAACGAAGCAGAGCAACAGAAGAAGTGACTGTCTTACAGATGGTTCACTGTCTGTCATTCTCTCTGCAACCCGTTTAATAATAATTCCCAGATTATCTTCAAGGACATACTCATGACACTGAAAGAGATCTTTCAGACCAACAAGTGCTTCCTGTCTTGTTGTTGCACTGTAATGACCAACTTGTGCAAGCAAGTCCTACGAAAAATTTACAAGTTTTATTCTTCAGCAGTAGTTATCAAAATTATGACGTCAATCTTATGTGGCATGCAGGCTTACATGGTCGTCTGACAAAACATGGCCAAGAATGGTGTCAAAAACGTTTAAGAGTCTTTAGTCTTGTCAAAGTCAAGACTAAAGATTACCATATGATTTTACAAATGATTAAAATCTGCATTGAGGACACTATGTTTTGAAATGAAATAACATTCAGTTTTAGTGAATATATAGCAGTAATCAGTCGAACTGCAAATTCTATAGCTATATCTATTCTATATCTACCATTCTGCATTTTTTATCCTCTAAGTCTGACAATGGATGTGGAAAATGGCATGGTTTGGTCTGAAGTATGGTCAGGATTCAGGTAGCTGGGCAGCAAAACCATACAAGGAATTCCAAGGCAGGGTGTTCATTATGTATCAGGGATAGGAGAAGTCTCTGTTAACTAATTTGTTAATTAATATATGCAAGAATCGTCAATCTATTATTGTGATGGAGGCAAATAAATGGTAGATAGAACTACGCAGAATTCTCTGGCAAATGTTTGGCAGATTATGACTAATTTTTATTTGGACATGGAACCTTTTTCAAGGAGTACCCTAGCCCTCCCTTTCCCCTCAACTATGAACACTGGAAGATGGAAACTCAAAAATTTGTTGTTAGCAGGGCCTAAACATGAGTTATAAACCCCACTGAGTGTTTATGCACCTATCAATGTTAAGCCCCAGGGTGGGGGGGGGGGGGGGGGGGCAGGGAGACCCAGGGGAATTTGACATTTTGATGGCAGCCAGAGTCAAATTCCCCACCCCCAGGCACCTACTAAATGTCAATTTCCCGCCTCTGGGGTAACTTTTTCTAACAGAGTCAGGACTTAATAATTGACAGGTTGGAAAGGATATGTCTTTTACAACCTCACATAGAAACAGAAACAGAAGGAAGGAAGACTCTTCTAATTATAAACATTCGATCATACAATGTAAGAAGTGATGGTTCATATATACCGAAAAATAAAACAGATTTCCTCACCATTCTTTCGCTCATGTTGTCTTGTTACTTTCAAGAAAAGCAGAGGTCATTTACCTCTGGTGACTTCTACCAAGATGGCAGGTCACTCATTTCCAGTTTCTCTCGGTCTTCCAAGATGGCGGCCATGTCAAATTCCCGACCCTGGGACAACGCTTAAATGTCAAAATCTCTACCCAGGGGAAGGCACGCTCAGTCAATTTCCCGTGGGTAGCCCCCCCCCCTCCCACCCTAGGGCTTAACATTGAGAGGTGCATTATAGTCTTGGTGAAGGGAATCAGGGGACCTAAACAAGGTATCATCATGTATCTTTCTATCTTTCGGGGGACTGTCGATCAATGCATCAGTCAACATCTCAGACGACTGTCGATCGACATATCGGCTGCTATGTCGGCTGATACTTGGTTGACTCTCGACCGATATACTGGCGACACTCGGTCACTACAGTCTATCGGTCGATAGTCGGGTGATACTTTGCTGATGGATCGTTGACACATCACTGACATTTGGCTAACATAATGGTCGAGGATTACCACCGATACGTCATCAATACTCGACCCACAATTAACCGATATGTTGCTGACACACTACTGATGCTATCTCGACCGACTGTCGGTCGATCTTTCGACCGATACGAGACCCAATGAAAACACCATTCGACCGAGATATCAGTCGATACTCGGCTGATACTCGACAGACTCTCGACCGACATCTACTCCCTATTATACCTTAAGGGTTTGATTTCTTTGATTTGTGGGCTGCAAGTCTTTCTGAAGTTGAGTTGGAATGAATATCGATCTCGACTTGAACGAAGTGTCTGTTGCATTCTGTGCTGGTTGCAGTTTCTTTCCAACTTTCAGCTTCACTTTTTGAAAGTCCTGCTCTTTGAGTTTTCTTTTCCTCTTGTTTTTTGCCATGTTAGAGAACAGAGCTCTGACTACCGATGAAGATAAATTTAACCAGACATAAACGACCGTGAAAGATCAGCTGAAAGACTGCTGAAAGATCGTGAAAATTTGAAAATCATGCTTGAATTATTGACTCACATGTTAGTGCGCCAGCGAATAGCAACACAGCGGATGATTTCATGACGCAAGCGCACCTTAAGACCGTCAAATTTGACGGTCTGCAAATAGTAAGTACTTCATGTTAGAAGCACTACTAGAGGAGAAGCGGGAACAAAGATGGACGAACGCATACTTTCAAGGTTCAAGGTGTAGGATTAAAGTCTTGGAGTTCTAACTATTCTGCTTTAACTAAGGTAATGAATCGCTTTTTTTCTCTTTTTGTGTCTGTTTGTCATAACTTAGTCAATTTAGGTGTATTTTAGGCGCGGATCGATCATCGAAAGATCTTTTGATTTCCGATGGCCACTGTCTCGCTGTCAGTGCTTGCTGCATGCACGTCACAGTGCTTTGCACTTTTTGCGTGAAATAGTTAGTGAGCCGTCACATTAGATTATTTATTCAAACTGTTTCCCAGCATCGGGTAGTTGATCAACATTTGTTTTTAGATAAATCGAAGCACGGTAAAGCCACAACCATAAGGAAATAAGCTTAAGACATAGAGAAATGTTAAATACGTTTTCATTCACACTTCTGTCATTCGCTAACAAACTCTCAAAGGTAATTTAAACGGTGTGAAAGCGCCATTGGCAAGTATTTTCCATTCCAAACGTGGTGTATTTGCTAATTCAAGTACATTTTGTGATCCAAGCGCAAATGAAAACAGAGGCAGTTAATCTTTTACGCTACTATATTGAAATGCAGTGATCAAAGGAATGGAAAGCGACTTCTAACTGTTTCATCTGGGTTGTCAAAAAGTTGTTCATCTGTTTAAAAGGTAGACTCCATGTTACCGTACATCTGTTCAGTAATAGATCACTGATGACTCCAAGTGTGTCACTGATGTTTTCAACACATTTTGACGTCTTTTATAATCTATTACTGAACAGACACATGCCAACCAACATGGAATCTGTTTGTTTTATATGTTGAACAGAAAAGGAAAAACAACAAACTTGCCTCATACGGACTGACTGTTCAAGGATGTTGTGCAGTTTGATTTTTTTCCATGTCACAAACTGCTACATTTCATTGCTGCTTCTTGTTTTTCTCCCAAATGTTTTTATGGTATTTAGTTGCTCAAAGTAGAATAATCGTCATCCTCGGAGACCCAGGGGCAGATAGTGGGGACGAGGAAAAGTCTAAACGGGTGGAAAAATATATGGCATGAAGAAAAGTAAAGAATGGCGAGCAGAGCCCCTGGGGACAGTGTCTTACCAGACCAGTTCCAAATGGTCGCCGCCATTCTGGCTTCTGATTGGTGCCAGAAAATTTGTGTTTTTCTGGCACCAATCAGAAGCCAGAACAGCAGCGACCGTTAGGAACTGGTCTGGTAAGACATTGTCCCCAGGGGCTCTTCTCGCCGTTCTTTACTTTTCTTCGTGCCATATATTTTTCCGCCCGTTTAGACTTTTCCTCGTCCCCACTATCTGCCCCTGGATCTCCGGGGATGAATAATCGTGCAAATATTAATTTTTTAAAACTACAATTCTCTTGAGCGATAATACAAAAATTGTAAACAAAACAGTGCTAAACTTTTTATAAGTTCTTCACTTTCTTAATATTGGAATAATCTTGCGAACATTTTCAAAACCACATGCCATTTTGGACAAAACAAATTAAAAGAAGCAAGTTTCCTGTGACACCATCCATGTGTCTGTACTCTCTCATGGGCAATGACCAATCACAGCACATGTAGTATTGACCACATTGTATAACTAGCAAAAGGACATGGTTAGGAAGTGTGGGCAAACATGTGGGTTTACTGCACTTTTCACAAACATGCGAATTCTGAAGTTCAAAAGCCAACTGACGATTGGGCTTTTTGCTGCATCAATCATCTTAACGGACCTCTTAGGAAACAAAACTTCACTTTAACAGGTTCAAAAGGTCATGGTTTGTGATTTGTGATTGGTGGATTTCGATCCGTTTTGTGTGTTCCTGTGTTTCAAGATTCGTTGCTTGTGATCATAATTGTGATTGACGGCAGCAAAAAATGCAATTGTGAAGGTGGCTTTTGAACTTTACAGTTCGCATGTTTGTGAAAAGTGCAGTAACTTGGAGATGTGATTGATGAAAACCACTTTCATAATTGTGCACATGAATCAGAGAAAGCCCTTTGAGTTCCAGTGTCAACAAAAGGAATCACTGTAGATCATGAGCATGGAAACTGAATTGAACAACATAGTAAACAATGTGGATATTTAATTGAATGACTTTATTCACAGCTGCTTAGATACAATCAGTCTGCAAATGGTAAGGAGCAAGGAAAGAAGGCTGTATTTGCAGTGAAAGATACAATCAAAACTGTTACAGTAAATGCATGAGATAAACAACGCTCAACCTGAAATGTGTACAGTCACGACTGCACAAAGTCTTACAATCAATCCGTGTTCAATATGCAATAGAAGATGATGAAAAAGCTTAGTCTAGGTTATTGAAGCTTTCAGATAACAAGCAAAGTAACATGCTTGGAAACATATAACAATATAAAAACCATGCACTAGAGTGAAACCTGAATAAACTTAATTTACAAGGTTTTCTAGACTTTGCTAACACTCGTATCTTACCAAAACCTCATCCTGCACTAAACTGAGATCAGGCTGCACTTTCATTTTCCTGGGTAAAAAGATCCCCGGCTGGCAAGGCAAATCGAAAAGTCTCTTATTCTATAGTACAGTACTTGTGTACCTGAATTACATGTGCTTGCGAATCAAACAATGATTGTTGCAGCACTTGCATGTGCGGTCATGTTATTACTGTGACATCAGACGGACCTTAAACTCAGCACCAGGGTCTTCTTGGCCACATACCATCCATATTAGTTGGTACAATATGAACATCCCAAGAATGTGGACAGATTTTGGAAGAACCTCGCCATACACGCTGACCAAGAATAGTCTGCGGGCTCCTCTTGTCACCTGCAGTTATCTATAATGTATGATAAGTTATTATGATTTTATCATTCCCACTCCAAGGGTCTCTTTTGTTCCTGTCCTCAGTAGAAAGATCCTGGGAATAATGAAGAATTTATCATGTATAGGTTGTAATTAACAATTAGTCGCCGAAGGCGATGTGAATATCGGCGAATAGTCACTGAGACGAAGTCGAGGTGACTATTCGCCAATATTCACGTCGCCTGAGGCGACTAATTGTTTTAGTATAATTACGTTGATGATTATTTGAGAAAATAAAATTATTGATCGATTTCCGACCCCGAAACATCAATAAATCTGGCTGCCATTTTGAAAACTGCTAGCCTTCAATGCTATAATCACCGCGCGGTGATTATAGCGGGATAGTGCGAAGCTCCTAGCCAATCACAGCGCTCTATTTTCGATAGTCATCGATGTAATTATACTAATTCAATTTATTCCTTGGTTTATTATTTTTATAATTTTTCTGTTTTTTAAACTCAGTATCATACATTACCATAACTAAAAACAAAGGAAAATGAAAGTTAAACCAAGGATAAAATTGAACCGCATGTACATGTTGTGGTTCAATTTTATCCTCGGTTTAAATTCTACTTCCCTTTAAATTCATTAAATTCATTAACATATAATTATTATTACCATGCTTCAAAACAAAAGCAAATAAAATTTCAACCAAGGATAAAATTGAACAACAAAATATATGTACAAGGTGTACTATACCACAGTAAGACAGTAATTTTTTTCTTTTTTTTAACAGATAGACAAAAATGGCTTCTTCAAGTCCTGCTTCTGTGACCTCTCCCCAGGAATCAGGGCCAACAAACATTGTAAAGATGTTTACTACATATACTAACATCTTAACAGAGGCCTCCATGCGTGAGTACATACCTAGTCATCCGTTTTTTGAGAGGGGAGAGGGTAAATCCATATTTTCTTCAGTGAATATTTGGATATTCAGTGTTGGATACAAGACGATTACAGCCAACTTGGTGCTACGCACCACATTGGCTATCTACCATCTCATATCCAATGCACACTGGTGGAATAATTATTGTTTTATTAAAAATGCCCACAAAATATGAAGAATTCTTCCAGACTTCATTTGTAAAAACAACCAATTTTCACCTTGTTTTTAATTTTGAGCAGACGCATGCAGTTACCATATTTGGAGAACATGGTATAATGGCTCATATACCATGATGGCTAAGCCAATCAGAGCTCTAGAATTGCATTATCCAATGATTCAGTTATTAATAATGACTGTTATTGTATTTAACTTGCATGCATCAGTGCTTGTGCTTAAGATTTAAGTTTCCAGCTCACACTTTGCTTCCCCTTCCTTCCACTTCTTTGCCTTTAGCTGAAGATAAAAAGTTAAAAGCTGCCCAAGAAATCAGTGAAAACTTTGAGGTTTGTAAACCTTTGTAGGTTTAATTTGTGGAGCATTGTATTTGACGGTCTCATTAATATAATTATTAGAACAAGATGATGAAGCAGTTGTTGCTCTGTGATCCTTCACAGAGCTTCTTACAGCTCTTTATGACATCAGCTAAAAGTACTTTAAATAATCATGTAACATCGATACATGGAACTGTTGATGTACTTCGATCATAAGTGTTCTGATAGCAATGCATTGATTAAAAATTCAAAATCATGATTGTTTTGTTAATTATGAATAGTTATGGTAGTTTTGAAAATTAAGATCTTGTTGTTCCTGGGCACTTTTATAGGAAACCAAAGAGAAAAAATACCAAAAGACTTCCTAGCTGTTTAATTTCCTGTCTATACTAATTGCATATAACCACTTACTTGACATCTTAGTGGCAGTCCTGTACACTCAGGGCTGCAAATAATTTTGTCCTCTTATAAGGAGAAATGTCCTTCTAAGACACCATCTTGGTGGGACAAATCAAAATTTTGGTTGGACATCACCAAAAAAGGTTGAACTTTATACATGTATCCTTAAAAGTACTGAGCTGTTGCATACTCATTGTCAAAGGTTGTACAGATAAACTACTGAATGGCAGTGTAATAAAACAGGCCATTTAAATTTTGGGCAGAAACTTTGTCGTGTAATGAATAAGGCAATTTTATCTTCAAACGCATTCTGATGACTCGCTTGCATGGTGTCGTTCTAAAGGGAAGGGATAGGGGATTTTGGAAGCACAAAAAGCACAAGGGGACACGTACACTCTATGTTGAAAACATTTCCCAGACATAAAGTCCCAGCACAGCTGCGATTTCTTTGGACAGTGGCAAATTTTGGTCGGCCAATGTCTGATACCAACTGTTATTTGCAGTCCTGACTGACACTGGCACACAGTTTTTCATTTGTTAATATTTTTGTTTTCACAGAGTATTGTACAGTCATCAAGTTATTCAGCATTCCTTGAACACTCAATACCAAGATTTTTACAATACCTTAGGGAAGGTAAGAAGAACCACATGAATTGAAATAATTTTATGAAATGAATCAAATTTTTAATTGTGGATAAAGATGTAAAAGTGGACATGATCCTCTTAGTTGAATGAACAATCTTCAGTTGAAAAAAAAATTTTTTACATGCAGATGTTACAGGTCAAAAATAAATTCATGTTAAAATTTTTAACTTGTAACATAGACCTAATTTTGTACCTGTAGCCAGGTAACAGCGAGGCAGTCAGCCTCAATAGAAACATTATTAATAGTTGTTATTTACAAGTTGTCTGTTTTTCCTTGAGAGGGGTTTAACTTCTTACATGTAGCACTAAATACATTGTATGTTATTCTTTTTATTGCTCTAAAGGAAGCTGAGTAACATGAATTGCAGTTAAAATAAATGTATTTATATTTAGTATTAATCTTATTATACTTCTTAATTTAGGAGAACCACACTTTGTTGCAGAAGTTCCAGCACAGGTATGGTAACGTGAACACCAAACTACAGCAACTACACTTAACTACACCATCTACACTAAACTATCTGCAACTTCCCCAACTACAGCAACTATAACAAACTACAGTAACTGCACCAAATTAAACATTCCCAACTACACCAAGCTACAGTTGAATACACAATGGCCACCCTGGAGACAGAAGAAAGTGACCATTATAAAGAGGTGGCCATTGTATACACCTTATTTGATGGTTTAGCATATAATACGTGCTGATATTTTGCGAGTTGCGTAGTATTTTTCCGAGCCCTGCAGGGGCGAGGAAAACTACGAGCAATGAGCAAAATGTCCGCACGTATTATATGCTAAACCATCGATTAAGAGGTTTATTATTCCACTACAAAAAAATTGCTATTTGACAATTGGTTTCTATTTTTTGGTAAGAGTATTCAGAAACATCCTGATTCTGTCTGTGAGAATGACGTTAACAATGAGCAAAATGCTCGTGCGTATTATGCCAAACCATTGAATGAGAGGTTAATTATGTACTGCAAAAAGAAAAATGTTATTTTGGCTTCTATTTTCTAGTAAGAGTATCCAAAACATCCTGATTCTGTTAGCCATAGTTGCTCCTTCTCAATCTGCCGGTATTCGCCCTGTTGTGAACCAGTTAAACCAGGCACTACAGTGTATTATGGCCTCGTATTTTGCTTGTTCTCTTGACCTTACATGGTAAAATGATATAATAGTGGAATAATAAAGAGAGTTAATGTATGGACTGTTTGCCAGCCAGGACAAAAAAAGCCCATTGTAGAGAGATGGCTATAAGTGGAGGCTCCACTGTACACTAAACTACAGCCACTACAACTACAACACCAAACACAAACAACTATGTTAACTTATTGTTCCCCTAAACTGACAAGACATAAAATGTGATAACATTGGTCTGTACTTGTGATGGTAATCTTGGATCTATTTCCAAATTTCCTTATGAATAGTATTTATTAAACATTATTGCTTTTTTGATCTTTCTTTATTGTTTATTTTCCAGCAACTGAGAAAGCTATTGCTCGAGATTCTTCACCGTATTCCTACTAATGATCATTTGAGACCTCACTTCCAGGTAAGTACAGAGTTCTGATAAGGTTAAATATTTGAAATTATGGGATTTGTTGGGATATTTTGAAAAAAACAACATCTGAAAGGCATACTTGCCAAAAGCTAGCAATGTGGGGCAAATTGTGTTGCAGATACTACTGTAAATCCTCTATTAAGCCCCCCGGGGGGCTTATTTTTTTCAAGCACTTTTGAGGGGGGGGGCTTAATAGAGAGGGGGGGCTTATTTAATTTAGCGAAACTTATCACCTGTAGCAAAAATATCATGGTATGAGACAGAGTAGACTTACGCATTGTACAATTAAACTTGTGGTTCCCGAGCGGTACACTGCTTTGTCTAACGACAAGAAAATGGTGGCAATTCTCCACAGAGAGCTAGAGTGCGAAATTGAGAAAGTTAAGCATATGAAGTTGGAGGTCATGCCGCCGAAGACCAAAAACAATATGAACTTCCAGCGTGAATAAATCATAACTGATCAGGTCACGTTAATCGTTAATTTTTTTGTGAAGAATAAGGATTGCGGGAGGGGGAGGGGGGCTTAATAGAGAGGGGGGGCTTATTAACTTTCCTCCTCTGAAAAGGGGGGGCTTATTAGAGAGGGGGGGGGGGCTTAATAGAGGATTTACGGTAGTCCCGTTTTGTTCTGATTATGCCATACAAATCCTTCTAAATTTGACTCGGCTCGTTATGAACTGAGTCATCAGAGCATAACTGGGCTAATATCTCAAAGACAATCTGCCCTGGAATGCTATTTTTTCGGCAAGTAGGCCTTTTGGATGTTGTTCTTTCATATTACCCGAAAATAAAAATTAATTAAATTTCACAAATTGAAATTTTTTGTGACATCAAACTTTAGGAGTACTCGACAAATGTTGCTTGTCTATGTGGCAATTTTGAACCGTTGCTGAAGAAGAAAACTTACTAATTTCAAGGATGAGAAATAACAGACTTACACATCCCTGTTTCTTTTTTTTTATAGTCTATACTTTCTCTGATGTTTTATCTACTTGAGGTAAGCAGTACAGTGTGCATATACATGCATGTATGTTTATAGCAGAACTTAACTAGTGATCATGCTGACAGCTTTAATAAACAAAACTATTCCTCTTAAAAAAATGAATTTAGAAATGGGGCAGTTTTCCCCATCTACTATATTTGAACTTTATTACATGTACACTGTAGCTATCTCTTTGAATTATACAATGTATGTAAGCTCCTGCAAATTAGTTTGACAGTGACTGAAGTACCATGGAAGACTACAAGGGAAATAATTCCTTCTTCAGCTACACTTTAATGCTACAGTACATGTACATCCAGGTCCAACAAATGTCGAGTCAGTCTTGATGTCAGTGTGAGTGACATGTCGCAATCATGAAGGCTTTTATTCTCGAGCATCCTATCAACCAATTGTTGACTGAAAAGTATTTTAAAGGTCTCAAAACAAAGAATTTCATGAATGAAGGCTGCCTTTACCACTAGGGTCAGTTTAGAAACACAAGTCATGGAAGTCGCATACTTTTCCTGTTGGTCAAGAAAGTCTAGAATTGAGACAGAAAACTATGAGAAAATTGTTAGCCTGCAGTGCTTTGAAGTGTACCAGTCCGCATTTAAGTAAAGTAATTGGAGTGAACAGCTATGTATACTTTTTGTTTTTCCGAATTTACTTCCTTTTCTTGTGAGCATCGGCTTGGATCACAACTCGCATATTTTTTGAAACAACTTATTTAATTTTAGTAACACTTCAAGTGGTTGCAGGGGTAAGAAGTGTTGCTTCAAGCGGTACATTTTACTGGTTACTGCCTGATAAGGAGAACACTGGAAAAAAAGGGGAGGGGAGAATCACAAGCAAAAGATAATTCACAGGTCATTTAAGTCTAAATAAGGTACATGGTCTCTAGTATTTTTCCATCTGGTTGTACATGTAGCCTTGGCTTACTTTTGCACCCCTATTTTTTACATCATGTATTAAAAATATTTTGTTTAAATCTTTTTCAATTCATTAGATTGAAAATGAAGAGAATGTGTTAGTTTGTTTGAGAATCATTATCGAGCTTCACAAGCAGTTCAGACCACCACTGCAGTCTGAGGTACATTATCGTGTTATGTCAAATGATTATTACATAATCATGAATGTAAGTAACATTTTATAATAAGTAGTCAGCTCACAATTAGCCTCCCCCACAGACATTCCTAGGGGTGCGTCGTGTTGACGCGTTCCTTCCCCACGTGGGGAAGGAACACGTTACACACCCCTAAGAATGTCTGCAGGGGAGGCTAGCTCACGATGTACTTCCCTGTTGAACGGTGTATTATTATCATAATTATCAAATTTGTTAACAATATTTTTGTGGTCAATCATTATTATCATTAATATTCATTTGCAACAGAAAGAACAGAAGGGGAAAAATTTATTTGTGTAGTAACGACCATAGGTGATGGTTGCAGTAAAAAGGTGCTTGGGATCTTAAACTTAATTATCTTGATTGGATTCTTTCATAGACTCTTTCTGTCTGCTGTTGTCCAAAACCAGAGTTTGGTGACCAATAAAAAGCTTGCATTGTGACCCTTTTCCTCAAAGCACTAGGACCATAGAGGGATCTTAAATTCAGTATAATAAGTGAATCATTTAATAAAATTGTAGCAGTTCTTACAAGCCAGCTATTTTACAATGTACACCACTAAACTTTGTCTTGCACACAGTAGTTTTACGTGTATCCGAGTTATTCAAGTTAAGAACAGCTTTGTTTTGTACAGTTGGAGGGAATAAGTATCCAATAATAATATATTATTATTATTTTTACAGATACAGCATTTTCTACAGTTTGTGAAGACAATTTACAAAGATTTACCAACCAATGTGGTATGATGATCTACACATTCAAGTACTCCATGTTTATGATACAGTGTACATGTAGTTGGAAATCTATTTTCGGTGTTTTTTAACCCAACAAAATAAACAGCAAAATGAAGCATTCTTTCTACTTTATTTTTTAGAAACAATTCTTTGAAGTTGTGCCAATATCAGCCACTGGGTTTTTACCAGCCGAGAACAATGCTGGTGCCACCACTCCCACCATCACTAACCCTGGGTTAAGCACTGGAGCCGTGTCTACCACCTCCCCCCTGAATACTGGAGACGTGGGAAGCGGAAAAAGTTCTCAACAGGTTTGTTTGTCTGGCATGAATATACTTTTATATAGTTTTATCAAAGATGGGTGAAAATGATTATTTATTTATACCAGAGGATATGTATTTATTTTTGTGGTGTTGTGTTTGCCTTTTTCAGACAACAATTGCCAAGGCAGTAAACTCACTGAAGGTCTTGGCTGAGTTACCAATCATTGTGGTTTTGATGTATCAGGTGAGTAATAAATCAGCTTTGGACTTAGTTGAAAGACTTTGATGGTCATATGCTGGCTGCAGGTACATGTATTCTCTAGACAATAATTACACTCTTCCTGTAGCTCTTGTAGCTTTTTATTGGATAAGGTTTTGGTGATTAGATATCCAGAATAATCAAGGTGGTGGGAAGTGTTTTCAGCTGAGCTGAGGTTGATAACACGTATTGAGACATTGATTATCTAGGATATCACAAAACCTGAATCTGTTAATTGTTTAATTAAACATTGTTTTAAAGAAAATAACATCAAACACACTGTCACACTGACTCAATATGACGTTGCTTTCGGAAATCATAATTTGTGCACGCAACTTACAGATTATTCACTTTTATGTAATATGGTTCTGCTAGCCAATAACTGACTAAACTGTAGGTTGAACTGTAGGCTCTTTACCAATGCGAAGACAGATAGTGAGTACAATGTTTAATACATGTAATATTCAGTCTTTTATAGCTTTACAGAGTTCAGTTGGTCTTTAAGTCACTTCAGAAAATGGGTTTGAGGTTTCAATGATGTAATTTGGGTAGACTGTTTAGTTGCTACCTCTGGTATTGCTGGCTTATTATCCAGGCCGCAGTTGTTGGCAAGGTGGATGCTCTCAACTCTGTTAAAATCTATCCAGTGGATAGCGAAATAGGTCTTTATAATGCTTGTCCTTTGGATAGTGATTTTTCCAGTGGATAGACAGTGCTATCCATCATTAATTTTAACAACCGGTGCGAGTTCTTTTAGGGTAGTTGTTATTATTGATCACAACTATTAAAAAACTGTTATTCTGTTTTCTTTTTCAGTTATATAAACAGAATGTACACAGCGTTGTAGCTGACTTCATCCCACTGATAATGAACACAATCATTCTGCAACCATCCCTTACAGCAAGGTGAGAACTGAAGAAAAGCTGGTTGACATTAATGTTGTGACAAGTTTTGTGTGGTTTTCCTCTGGCTGAGGAACAAAAGAAGCAGAAGATGTTTCTCTCATGCATGGCTGGGAGTATGGGTTCGAGTGTGTGGGGATCTTCAGGTCACATGGCGTTTCAGAGTTCAGTTGTTTTTGTTGCCTTCTGCCATTGCCTGACCTGCCCTGCCCACCCACCCTCCATGTGTTTTTTGGGTTGTTGTAGGATTTCAAGTACATGTAGTTCCTAAGTTCTGGTTATTCTTGTTTGTTAATCTTATAAATATAGGCTCATTTTAAGCCATTTTAATCCATTTTAGCTCTCTTTTTGTACTGTAATGCTAATCATTATTTTGTGGTGTTGTTATGATGATAAAGGTCAGGCTGCATGACCGGCTTAGCATGGCTCCTAGTTGTCTGTGAGAAGAAGCACTAGCTGTTCATTACATTTGTTGTGTCAAACCTGGACTATTGTCCGCAAATTTTCAATTTCCAGGAAATCTCCGACTTTCAATAAAGAAGTGTATGTAGATTTTGTTGCGGCACAGATCAAGACACTGTCTTTCCTAGCGTACATTATCAGGATTTATCAAGACATGGTCAACACCTACTCACAGAACATGGTTGGTGGAATGCTGGGACTCCTGCGGTACTGTCCACAAGAAGTCGCCCATCTGAGAAAGGAGTTACTGATTGCTGCCCGACACATTTTGGCTACAGATCTAAGAAATAGTGAGTGGATAATTTTGAATTTTTGATGCAGTGGCAATTCTGGGATTTTGATTGGGTGAGAGGTCAGTGCAAGTATGGTAAAGCAAAATGGGTAGGGAATTAGTTACCAGACTGTCCAACCATCCTGATTTCATCAGGGTTCTCCTGATTTGGCTTGAAAATCCTGAATCCCAACCAATATACAATCTGGATGGGTAAAATCCCGACTTTGATATCTGTTCTGATATTTTCAGATGAATTCGTATTATGCTCAAATAGGAACATCTAACAGAGTACCAGTATACTTAACTAAAATTGGTGTCCAGAAAACTTGAAAAACTGCGCAAAATATAACTTAAAATCGAGTACTTCTATGCAAAGATATGTAAATATAAATAAGCAAAAAAAAGGCAATCGATTTGTGCAATTTAGCGAACATTCAAGACAAAATTGTTCTCTCAGAACACTGGAAATCGCTTTTTAGAGTATCAATATTTCAAAATTTTCTAGGGGAGAGACCCCCCAGACCCCCCTAGCAGCTCACCCAGTGATTCATCAGTGATTAAAATATTTCCCAATTTTACATACCAGTACAGTAGCATGAAAGAATGCACACCCTCAGATGATGGGCATCATCCTTTAAAATCTCTCCAGCCTTTTATCAAGTTATTCCATGTCTTCTCCACAGGATTTGTTCCTCACATTGACCAGTTGTTTGATGAAGAAGTGTTGATCGGAAAGGGCTGGACAACCAAGGAGTCGTTGCGTCCCTTAGCTTACAGCACTCTTGCTGACCTGGTCCACCATGTGCGCACTCATCTTCCACTCCCTCATCTGTCATTGGCTGTCCACATGTTCTCTAAGAATGTCCATGATGACTCACTTCCTGTCAGCATTCAAACAATGTCATGCAAGGTAAAAATATTTATGTAAGTCTCCAACCACCAGTGACTGAAACTGTATGGTTGGTTACAAGTATTTTAAGGCTACTGGTAGTCACTAGAACTAACTTTCAGTACCTTAATTGTCAATGTTTTTAACTGGCGCTCAAGGAATTAGTTTTGTTAATGGAGAAGTTTCATGTTTTGTGTTTGAATTTAAGAAGGAACTTACCCCTTATTTGTCAAAGTTTTTCATCTCCACAGAAAATAATATTTCTAAAAAAAAGAAAATCTAAGAAGCATTGATGGTTTACTGGTGAACGAAATCACTGCTGTCAGGAGGTTCAAACAACAATTTTGTTCTGAAGTCACCTGTTATGAGCAGCATGGCAGCTAGCTTTGCACATAACTGCTTGCTAAGGTTTTGTACATGGAAAGGTGGTCACATTATGTTCAGTCCTCAAACTAAGACTAAAGAGAGCTATCTATTTTTAAACGAAAAGTCCTTTTTAACTAAAAATTAATGCCTAGTAAGCTAAATGATTATCAAATGCCTTTTTTTACGCAGATATGCCAGTGACTTATGCCTTCGTTCACGAGTATTAAAGATTATGTTTTATTGTAAAAATGTTTTTGTTTTGTTTCTCTGTGTTTGCTGTTAAGGAAAAATGTTACAGACACTACTCATTGGCTCCCGTATAAAAAAGTTAATTGGACCCTGCACTACTATTCTCATCAAAATCATCATTGCTACCAATTTTTATTGTCTGTTGGACAATAATTATTTTAATATTTTGTTACTTTACATTTCTAGCTCCTTTTGAATCTTGTGGAGTGTATTAGACAGAAGAGTGATGAACAGGGAACAGTATGTACATTATAATGATTTGATGACAGTGTTTGCTTGAGGAAATGTGTGTCCTCTTTGATTTTGAAAGTCTATCGAAAAATGACTTCACATCTTCTTGTGTTCTTTTTAGGGACGAGAAATCCTTATGAGAATGTTAGAGGTGTTTGTGAGGAAATTCCAGTCAATTGCTAAGCACCATGTCCCAGCTATCTTCAACAGATGGTATGGAAACTTAAAACTAAAATTTTCTCAATCACTATTGAAAATAATAATAACATGTATTGTGGCATTTTTAAAAAAATTCAGCACCCAATTAAATTTTGAGGGCGGCATGTAATGGTCATTAATTTGCTTCCATCTGTTGTGTTTATTTGAGTTACTACGGTACTTGCTGGTCAGTAGTCCCGCATTCTTTCTTGCTGTCTTTAAATTGTTGACTGCAAAATAAATGGATTTTGTAGCCCACAGATGAGTGAGCTTCAAGCACAACAGCCAGTTGCTCAACAATCCAGCTCTAATGCTACTGCATCTTCTTCTGCTACTACCAGCAGCACAGCTTCTGACCGCAGCTCCTCATCAAGTGCTACTGCAGCCTCAGGAGCATCAAGCTCGACAACAGGTGGCGAATCACAGTCCACAGAAAAGCAGGATCAAGAACCAGTCAAGGTAAAGGTGATATTCTTTTAGCCCTGCTAAATTCAGTTTTTTAGAAATAGGTATTTTTGATTAATTAATTTAATTAATTAGAGAGCCATGAGTCCTGAATTTTTTTCAGGCTTCTTTATGCAATTGCATAAATTGCGTTCACTGTGATGATCATTTGTTCATTTCATTTCATTTCCGCAGTTCATATATGATTTATTTCATATATCATTAACACTCATTTCTCTCATGGGAACATATGGACCCACAATTGACCTGCTCCCAACATCAGTGGCTTCATAGCTTAGTTGGTAGAGCATTGCACCGGTATCGCGAGGTCACGGGTTCAAACCCCATTGAAGTCCTGAATTTTTTCATGCTTCTTTACGCAGTTGCATAAATTGCGTTCACTGCGATGATCGTGCATTTCTTCAATTCAGGGCCATGAGTTTGTATTAAGCATTTAGCTATTTAGTGTTACCATCACTAAATCAACTCACCAAATCAAGTGTCTACTTACTTGCTTAACTTAACTTACTTGTACTTACTGACTGACTGACTGAATTACTTTCCTCACTTACGTTCTTACTGTCAAATTATTTTGTCACTGTTGTGAAAGGATACTTGGCACAGAAACTCTTAGTGTTTCAAAAGGAGTCTAGTGGAGAATATTTTTATGCATCTTAATTCAATAATTATAGAATTTCTTACACACCTCTGTTAGTTATGTCATCCTCATGGCTCCATCAAAATTCATGAATTTTGCTGCCTACTGTGTGTCAGAAGGCAGTGAAGGTGCAGGCAGTTTCTCCCCCTCCCCATCCTCTTGTGTTTGCACTCACACTTTCTCTCAGTTCACTTGCTGTTTGACATCTTCCTTCCAAAAACAGTGAATGGTTGAACAATGCTGTGAACAATCTAATCCTAGCCAAGTTGACTGCCATGGCCTGATCTTTTCTTTGAGATTAAAAACATCAAACTTACATTCTGTAAAAGTGAAAATTCAACCAAAGTATACAAAGTTTGGGAATTATACTAACACAGCATGGAGGAACTGAAGTCCTAGAGGATGTATATGAGTGGGAATGACAGATGCAATTATGATATTAAGTACTTGTACCCACCTCAGTGGTCACTTGATCTGTGTGCAGGCCCCAGTTGTGGGATAGATAAACATTTTTCACTTATTTTGTTCCACTCAGCCTGTGGAAACCTAACTTGCCAGTCGTGTTTTAAACCTACAAAATTAGAAAACTTGGAATATTTTGTCAACCTTATTAACACAGCCACGTATTGTATTTTTTTGTTACAGAAAGCAGGATCACCAATATCAGGTAAGGAACTTATTCAACATGATCAGGGAGGTGCTACAGACTATCTTCTTTCCTACATGTATGTCAGGGCTGACACTAAGATTTCAAGTTGCCAGGTAAATACAACAAGTAGGCAGGGAATCAAACAGCTGGGGATTTTTTTACATTCTTCTTCTTAGATTTTCCTTCTATTTTTTTTGGCTGTGTTAGGCCAATTCTATGCTGAAATCATTACCTAGTACTTTTACCCATACAGAATGCTGTTGTAGATGTATGAAGAAGATACCAAAGAAATTTTGCAGGCATTAAAACTTGAAAAAGCTGGCCCAACAGTTTCAAGTTTCAATCCATGTCCATCCTTGTCATCCATTGCCACAGATGACAGGGAAAAGTTTCAATGTCTAAATAATTATATTCTTAAATAACAAAAGTTGACCACTATTTTTGGAATTCTTTTGATGTGAAAAAAGTTTAAGCTTTTTGAAAAGGTGGCAAATACCGTGGCACAGTTCCCATAATGACATCCCTGATGATGGTTGCAAAGAATAAAAATTACTGACATCTGACGATGATTTGTTTCTAAGCATTTTTAATATTTGGATTTTAAAGGTCCAAGTCCCATGACCACCTTCTCGGTTCCTGATTGCCGCAGTATGGTGAAGACGCTTGTATGTGGCGTCAAGACGATCACGTGGGGTGCTGGCTCATGCAAGCTGTCAGGAAGTGCTTGTAAGTTACCTAACTATAGTTAAATTGTACTTTCTAAGTAAAGTTGATGAAGGAAGCAAAGATGATGAAGCGATGAGAGCAAGCTGCTCATATGGAAGTGCTGCTAAGGAGCTTTCATTTTAAAAAAGTGGCTACGCCATAATATTCATTTTCCATCCACAGGCTCAAAAGATAGAGCCACCTTTTAATAAACAACACCACAGTACTGCTCAGTAGCTTTGAGTTGAAAAGTCACACCAGAGGAATTCATCGAAAAAGTCATAGCATCATTACACAGTCCTGATAGCAGTTGTGTAGTAGCTGCTCGTAAGGTCTCTCCTAATTGGTCACTGGAAACAATGACATGTTATTCTTCCCATTGTTTTAGTATTGTTTGGGGTTAGGAAAACGCACCATTTTTTGACTTCTCTTCCGAGCAGCTGCTACATGACCCCCTGATAGTCCTGCTAAATAGCTCTTACTTAAATTGGTACAGTTTCAGGATTAATTAATTGACTTTCGAGTTTTATACCATATGTGCCTTATTTTACGTTTTTGTTTTGATATACCGTAGTAATATTTTTATCAATTGATTCCGGGAATTCTTTTTTTTTTTTGTTTTGCAGCTGGTGATGTCAATGCCCCTGCCCCATCTCAAACAAATAAAACATTCCTTCCATGGGAGACACATCTTTTCACAAGGCTTCTGAAATATGGTGAGAGTTGTCAAGTTTTTTTTTAAATTTGTGCCACTGTAAGCTCTCAAATTTGCAAAAAAAGTTAAGGCTCAGGGGCCATTAAGGAGCTAGTGTGGAATAATTTTGAATTTGGGTTTGAAATGATTTGAAACAGTTTTTTTAGTTGTTTACCTACATCTTGTATCATTGGCTTTTAGCACTGAACCAGATTTTTACAATTTGGAAAATATTGTTGTATGTTTATCAGTGTGTGCTAATGGTCTTGTCCTTGTTTTGTCAACTTTTGAATGATTCAGCTTTACAAGCCCTGGACATTTATCAAGTGTCTGTGAATCCTCAAACAGGACAGTACTACCTCAGGCCTCCTAGGTATGGGTAACAAGATGGGATTTCATCTGCTGTTATTGTTGTTTTTATTATTTTTAGTCTTTTGAAGCTTCTCTTCTGTTTATTTACCATTCATGTTTTTGCCATATTTTTTCCAACACTAGGAAACATTTCAAGTGTGAACATAATTAAAATCAAGGGGGAATTTCATAGCACTACTCAAGGAAAAAAAGTCAAAACGCCAAAAAACCGACTTTCTACATTCTTCTTGTTTCTGTTCAGATTGACTATTATTGAGTCTAATTTTCAAGGCAGCTTTTTAAGATAAATGATTAAAATGAAATTTATTTATATCTTAACAAGTGAATTCAAGAAGAGTAAAATTAATGCCAAATGAAAATGATCACATCAGGCCTTTATAGGGTTGTCAGAAAGTTTTGAAGTAGACAGCTGAGTTGTGAAAGTAAGCCAGTGCTGGAGGTGCTGCCGAGCACCGAAGGTGCAAGCCTCTCAGGGGGTCTGGGGGCATGCTTCCCCAGAAAATATTTCTATGTAGATGCTCTGAAATGCTATTTTCTGCACTCTCCAGGCTATTATCTCTCCAAAATTACTGAAAACTGGGAGAATCAACCATGCTCTTTATCTTTCAATCTTGTTGGTGAATAGTGATATTTCCTTCAAAAAATGCCATACTTAAAGAAATGCCAAGCAGAGAAGGCGGCCAGTACAAACCAAGTGGGCGGCAATTTTTGCTGGCAGGCAGCTGCTTTTGACAACACTGCCCTTAGGTCACATTTCACATTTAAATGTTTTGTTTTTTGCTCTATCAGCTCTCAACAGGTACGAATGAAAGAAGAAAAAGAAATCTTGGAACATTTTGCTGGAGTTGTGAGTGTTTTTTTCTTGTGGTTGCTTAGGCTGTCCCCCTTTTTTTTTTCGTTTACTGTCGAATGCATTATTTTTCTGATACTGGGTCGATCGATTGGATTGAAAACAAAAAGCTAAAAGCAAAGTCACAAGAAGTCTCGGAATAGGAGGCCCCAGTAACCCAGGATGATGTTAAAAGTCAACATTCACATAATTATTTGGATTAACAAAGTACACACTATACTGTAAAAAATTTTCTTTTTTTGTTCCTGTTTTTCTCTATGCTGTTACTGTGCTCATTTTTCAGATTAAAAGAATTCTTTCAAGTAAAAAATGGTTCAACTACATCGTTACTTTTTTTTTTGAAAATGCTAAAAAATTTGGGTTGGTTGGACAACGGTAAACAGAGAAAAAAAGAGAATGGTCTTAAATTCAATGTTTGCTATTATATGCACATGTTTAGGCCCTGTCAATAACCTGTTCTGTTTTCTTGTTTTTTAAATTAGTTTACCATGATGAATACATCCACATTTAAGGAAGTCTTTACAGCCAGTATCAAGGTACTGTACATTATGCTTTGTTTTTGTTTTGAATAATTGTTACCTCTTACTCTTCAAAATAATACTATTAGTCTTAGTGTGATAATAATTACTATTATATGTGGGTTTAATTACATTATGTGTCACACATTTCATCAATGTGTCTCATATATATTTCATTCATTTTTTTCTCAGTATCTTGTCGAAAGAATTCACACAAACTATGCACTTCAGGTGAGAGATGTAATGCCTTTATCCACAGGACTGTCTATGATTTTTGTTTCAAAATAGCTTATAATCTACCTAGACCAAGCTTTTTCCATTACAAGCTCTCAGATTTGAGTAAATATAATATGATCTAGAAAATGAAGGAGCAGAACAGAGTGGGTGTAATTATATTTAGCCAGCCCTTAGTTTAAAAGTTAACCCTGAATAATAATATTATTTATATTGAGCTTCTGGCCCAAAAACTGTTAATTTATTATTAATATTCATTAATATTATTAGAAAATGGGGCTATGCATTTAAGTAAATCCAAGTGTTAAGAGTATAATAATTATTTTGACATTTTAAATATACAGTTACTGCACTGAGATTTGATTTCTTTACAGATTATCCCCAACTCATTTCTTGCAAACCCAAACACCTCAGCAACATTTGCTACAATCCTTGTGCGATTTCTGCTAGACAGACTAGATGAAATGGGAAGTGAGTAGCAGTTTTTTTATGTTGTAGAAATGAATTATGGAGATGTCATTTTTGCTCTAATGGGGCCTTTCTGACACTCTGCCAACTAAAAAAGGAGGTGGAGCTGGAGTAATATTATTGATATATTTTTCACTTTTAGCTAACATGGAGCGGTCCAACCTCTACCTCAAACTATTCAAGCTTGTGTTTGGATCAGTCTCTCTTTTTGCCTCTGAAAATGAACAGATGCTGAAGGTAATTCTTTTGATCAGAAAATTAAAGGATTTCTGACTAATGTTTTATAAAGAACATTCATCTAATTTGAATCCTGGCCCAGGAACAGTTTATGTCTAACAGCATACATTTGTTTATCGATGAATTTTAAATTGATTTTTGTCTTGTTGTAGTTTGTCTCTTAGCTGGCATTGACAGCTGATTATTTTTACTTGCAGCCTCATTTACATGAGATTGTAAATCGCTCTATGGAACTTGCCTGTACATCCAAGGAGCCTTACAATTATTTCTTATTGTTGAGAGCTCTTTTTAGGTCCATTGGTGGAGGTAATGTTTCTGAAATGTTCCATAGAATCTATACATATAATTATGCCTCATCTGTCTGCAGTAATCTGTTTTTTGCTTTATCTTTACTGTGTTGTGTATGATGAGATCTTCAAACTTTAGCTCTAGGATTAAAAATTTGTGTCTTTTACTTTCCATTACCAAGTAGAAAATGTCACTTCTCTCTTTTCTAAAATGGCACTTTAAATAATTATATTGGATAATTTTTGAATAAAAATTGTATGAGATAATTGTACCGTTTCTGGTCTGATAATTTGCTGGTGTTCCTTAACTAGCAAAAACAGTACTTTGTCACAAGGAAACTATAGTATTATTAAAGAGAAGCATTAGACAAAGATGAAATAACTTTTTTTTCTCATTGATTTTCAGGAAGTCATGATCTTTTGTATCAAGAGTTTTTGCCTCTCTTACCCAACTTACTGCAAGGTTAGTGTTTCATTTCATCTAGGTACTATGTAGCTGTGTTAGAAGTCTAATACATCACATCATTTAGAGGATGAGGAGTTTGAGACATTAGTCCCATGTAGTCTTACTGAAATAAAGTAGGAGGGTATCCAAAGCAATTGAAAAGAAAACATGCAGGCAAAGTAGAAAGCAAAAACAGGGGCCTTCTTCATAGTTATGTCAGTGGTCCACGTTCATCTTTGTACCCTTGGTGGGTGGAGTGACTAAAACATAGTGACTAGTCTGCCTCTTGTGCATTAAACACGGCTGTCTAAACTTGGCCTTTGATTTACATGTGCATTGTCAAGTATATATTGGCATCATAAGGGCAAATTTTGAAATTACTGTTTATTAAATTGATGAACCCTTCTTCAATTTTCTTTCCAATAATTGCTCAGCTTTTTTGTTTCTAAGGACTAAACAACCTTCAGAGTGGTATCCATCGTCAGTACATGAAAGACCTGTTTGTTGAGTTGTGCCTCACAGTGCCTGTTAGGCTGAGGTAAGATGGGTGCTTAGATAATGCTTTTGCTAGAGATGAATAGCAGCCACAATGCTAACCATCACACACCAGCCTTGTGTGTATAGAATGTAGTGTGCTTTTTACCAAGTTTGCTGTTCCAAGGCCCTCCGCCAAAAATCTAAGGGCACAATTCTGCCACAGATTTAGTTGGGGATTCTAATGATCTCAATACTGCATAATCATTTTAAAAACTTTGCAGAAAATAAGCCTGTCAGGTGGTGAGTGTATTTTTATTGCTGCAGAAAGAGGATAATCTTACTTATTGTAAATTTATTTTTCCTATTTACATTATGTTGAAACCTATAAACACAAGCATGTAAATGAGATCCAGGTTGTAGCAAGATTCTTTTTTTTGTCAAAAATGCTGAGTTCTATGGATTCTACTGGTAAGCAGTAAATCATTATGTGTGTAATGGGCCAGCTTAAGATTCCTATTGAAAGCTGTTGTTTTTTTTCCCTTTTCAGCTCCTTGTTGCCATATTTGCCTATGCTGATGGATCCACTTGTTTCTGCTTTAAATGGATCCCAAACACTTGTCAGTCAGGTACCAAAAACTTTCTTCTTACCTAGATCGCAGTTGTCACAAAGATTTTAAGTCATTGGGTATATGCAGTTACAGTCGACTCCTGATAACTCGAACGTTCAAGGGAAATCGAAAAACATTTGAGTTATCGGGAGCTCGAAGAAAGGCCAGAAGTGAGGTAAAAAACAGTTTTCACTGTACAGTGAACATTTTAATAGAAATGTTAAGTGGAAATTGAAAGACAAATAAATTGAGCATGCATTAAGATTTTACTGTTTTGAGAAGTAAAGCTTTTTCACGTTAGATATGTGACAAACAACATCAGCCTCCACCAGTAAACTGTATGTCTAAAACATGTCAATGGGACTTCAAAATCCAATGTTTTGGATGCCAGTTCCCTTTTTTCCCCCTACATTTTAAGCACTCAAAATATGGTTTGAGTTATCGAGGGTAAAATTATATAAAAATGATCTGAAGGGGAATCAAAAATTACTTTGAGTTAGCGGGAGGTTCGAGTTACCGTGGGTAAAATTACAGTAAATGTATGTAGTAGGCGATGAATCAAACAGCTTGGAAGTTCTTGAAAGTTCTGCTTTCCTTTTGTTTCCTATGAGAGTGGCTGGGAGTTATGTTGATATTAGCTGGGTGAAATCCTTGGCCCTTGGCCCTTAGCGACACTATGTTAAGTTCAGCTGGCAAACAAAATGGTCAACTCTGGCTCTATAACATTGTATGATAACCAGGGCTTACGGACACTGGAGCTGTGTGTTGACAACCTTCAACCTGACTTCCTGTATGACCATATTCAACCAGTGAGAGCAGAACTTTTCCAAGTAAGTTGACTTTGAAAGTAATAACACTCTTTCATGCTGTTTAGTTAGCATACTTAAGTTTGGCTTTCATTTTGATGGTTCAAGCACTAGGGCAAGAAAAAAAACAGATTTGAACAAACCTCCTATGGACAAACACGCCAGTAATGTTTTAACGTCTTTTTTATCAAATGTTTTGTTTTCAGGCACTTTGGAAAACTCTTCGCAATCCGCATGATAGTATTGCCCATGTGGCCTTCAGGGTTTTGGGCAAATTTGGTGGCGGTAACAGGAGAATGCTCAAAGAGCCACAGAAGGTAGGTCGGTGACATAGTTTGGCCCATAAATCAGTTTCGGATCTAAGAATTAGAAGTGGAAACTGCATTTTATTTTAACTTTTGGCTTGAAATTATCTTTTCCTCTGGAGTAAAGAGCTCATCATTTCCAGCTCAGAAAAAATCGTTTAGATAAAAGCGTGAGGGCATTCACATTTCTAAACAGCACTAGAGTTTTCTAGGTTTAATACAGCTAGCACTGACAGAGATAGTTTATATAACGTATTGTTGTGCCCTTGTTTGCATAACCCATGTAGTGCAAATGCCTTATTTTACATTAAAAAAGTGTTATTGCTTCTCAGCTAAGGTATAACAGTGCTGAAACGTCAGGACCATGCCTGTCAATATTTTATCCAGAAAGCACCAATCCTGTTTCACTTCCTGTTACTATGGTAAGGCGAGTGTAATCTTAACACTGTAAATGTGAGAAAGTTAAAAGGCAGATCTAGAGCTGACTTTATTCTTTTTACAGTTTGGTACAGTCAACTCTCTTTAAGACAGATGCCTTTGGAAAAAGGAGTGAGTGTCCATCTTAGAGAGATATCCATCGTATAGAGAGTCAACTAAACAACTAAAGAGAGGCAGGGACAAACTCTAGGGTCTATTTTACAGAGTTGTTCAAAGAGGTGTCTGTAACTAGAGAGTTGACTGTACATGTATTTGGAAGCATGATTTGTACCTTACAGTTAAAGAAAGAGTTAAAACCATTGAAAGAGAAATTAAGAATTCTCTGGTTTGCAAACTGAGCCTTAACCCTTTAAGCCCCAATATCCACATACAAAGTCTCCAGACTGATCGCCATACATTTCTTTTAAGAATAGTTGAGAGAATTTGGTAATCAACTTAGTAATTCTCATAACCTTTACTCTTGATGATCTGCTGATGTTGTTAGGAGAAAATTCATGTTGGTCACTCTTGGGACCTAAAGGGTTAAATGTTTGAAGCCACTGATGAATATTGTCTGTTGCAGGTTATTGACAAAGCATTGACAGTGCTCAAAACACTTCCACCAAATATGACGGTTATTCCTCAACAGTCTCCAATGCAAATAGACCACACTGTGTTTTACAGAAAACAGGCTTGGCTGGTTGTGCAGGTAATGATTATAGAGACGTTAAGATTTCATCACCTGCACAAGATTGGGTGCAAGTTTACAACACTCTTATTCCTTAAGCCTTTCAGGCGTTCAGATTGTGGAGTTAGTAACCTGGGTACAGACATCACCTGCTTCAAATAGGAGATGTCTGCATGCAGTCTAGGGGATTGTGCAAAGGGATGTGAGCAGAAAAAACAGCGAGGGGTTTAGTAGGGTTTGACTTTTTTCTCTCTCTTCTTCCTCCTTAATTTTTTCCCGCTCTTTCACTTGACTTCACGCTCCACTATGTGAACACATGGAACAGGCTAGGTTTTCATTTATTCGTCTGGATCATGTCCGTTAAATCATGTTTTTTGGCAGGGAGAGGGGGGGAATGACTGGATACATATGATCCAGGTGATCTTATGGACACCAGGCTGTGTATAGTCTTTGATTATACCCAGACAATTGTGATCGCCCCAGTCATATAGAAGTGCCCTGCATCGCCTCAAAAAGGCTTCCATATAATCATCTCGATTGGCTTAACATGTTTGCAGATATCTCAGGTAATTGAGACAATCTAAACCGATTATATGGAAACAAGAGGTACTTAACATTTACATGGGCAAACAGGAAATTTTAGTTTCAAAATCAAATGGTTGATGCCATTCCATTTCAGAAAATATAGGCTGCTATTTGAGGTGTTGCAACTGTTTTACTCCTTTTAGTCTGTCCAGCTGTTGTGGACATATTTTCTGGCGGGTACCTCTATCTCTTGGTCATATTGAGTTGTTAAATGTTTATGCATGAGATTTTCAAGTTTTTGTGAATGACAAGTACTCTAGGCGTACAATGTCTTTCCGAGTGCTTGGCAGCAAAAGGAAAGAATGAGATTTCCAACGTGGTAACTTGATAGATGTCTTAAAGTCATTCCCATATTCAAAATGTCCTAGGTTCCTTTCTGTTTACATTGTAAGGCTTTTTGCTGATTCTTAGAATCAGTTGAGTAGCCTGGCTCCAGATGTCTTCTTTATATGTCCTCCAACAAAGGAAGTAGGAGACACCTGTAAGCAAGCTACCATTTGAGGTACTGAAAACAAGGATTTGATTGTTTTAAACATTTGAAACAGCTTTTGAATACTGGTATACGTAATGCGGACAAATTTACTTTTAACTGAACATGCCAAAATCCTTGTAAGACATGCTTAAGTCATGAGAGTTGGAACATTGCATCTTTCTTTTCTACAGTCATTTCTGATCGCCATGATGTCCCTGGAAGACACTGAATCAATTTTACATCAAGTTTTGTTACACAGAAGGTATTTCTTTAATCACTTCCACTTCATATGATTAGCTTGCAAATGTTGTTGCTGGCACATATTTTTTGCAATACTGTCACAGGCGGCCCAAACTCACGTTGCGAGGGAAGGGTGTAATGTAATATACATTAAAATTATGTGACGCGCCGACACGCCGCTGTCGCGTTACAGGCGACCGTTGAAAATATAAGAGACTTTGTATGAGAAATATATTACTGAGACCTGCGAACGCTAAATAACGCTAAACCTTACTTTTTCTTAAATGAAATGAATAAAAAAGACTTACCTAGTGGTTACGCAATAAAGCCAAAAAACCAGTAAAACGACAAACAGACACCAAAACGCAATGGAATACATTGCAGGTAAGTCTTTTTAATTCATTTCATTAATTTTAATGTAAATTACATTACACCCTTCCCTCGTAACGTGAGTTTGGGCCGCCTGTGGTACTGTAATCAAGCCTTTTAAAATATTTGAACAATTTGTGGCCTTCTTGCTTTTCCTCAGCTTTAGAACAGAAAATCCTCCTATTGTAAACAAGACAGCTGTGCCACCGTGTATTGATGAGCTATCCAAGAAGGTGTTTGAACAGGCCATCACTGGGGCTTTGTGTAAGTATCTTAAGGGTCTTGGAATGATACCGAGCTTTTGATGCCTTTTATCACAAAGTAATAAATAATAAAATCAGGTAAGATTCAGTGTCCAAGCAAAATTTATGAGCCCTCATTTTATGAAGAATTTGTTGAGTTTGAACCTTCATAACTCTGTCTTTCACTGCGAAACAATAAAAGGTTGTAAACTTTGTGTAAACTGTTCTGGTACAATTCTTAACACATTGGCAAAACTCAGCTTTAAATGGTTTTGTCTTATTCGTATATATTTCGTATTGTATTGTTACAAGATAGTCATAGTGTGTTCCTTGTCATCCTCCATAAGTACAAACGACATTCATGGTGATGAGTTCTTAAATAAGATGTACATCTTGGTTATATTAGCTTTTCCTATCATTGCAGCACATGTGGTTAACTATTGTTAGCTTTTATCCTAGTGGCTTCAGCTTCAAATAATGAGTGAATTTTGTTTTTTGTCTTTGCGGAGTACAAAAGATACCATAGGTGTCGACTTTTTACATAGAATGTACGTGTTGTTTTATCGACTCCTCTTGTTATTACAGAGTATTGGCGTTCCTCACAGTGGTTTCACTGGATGTTTTGAGGCAATCATGGTTCTTGTTTTTTTTTGCCAAATAAAAACACCTTTTATTGTATCATTTGATGTGAAATGAAACCTGTATCTCTATGTATATATTGTATTAATAAAGCATGAATATCTCAAAAATGATTACATCTGTCAGGATTATTAACCTAGCTTAACTCTTGAATTGAAACTGTATTTATTTTGTTTTTTTTTTATATTAATAGTGTCTGGTACTATAAAAGAGCTGAAGGCAGAAGCAGTACCATTTGTTTCACACCTCGTGCGACACTTCACCATGGTGGGCGTGGTACAACAGGCTGGGCCCTGTCCAATAAAACCACAGGCCAGGTGACTGATAGCAAATTTCCCTGACAAAGGGCTAGCGCTCGGAACTTCAGCTTCTCTATCTCCCTATGGTGGCCAAACTACCTTATCAACTCAGTTGATAAAACCTGGTCTTTGTATTTCTTTTCCCCACCGACGCAACACCACAGTTTGTTTAAAACCTAATCCCTTCAGTCATTCTGCTGTTCGTTACTCAGTTCTTAAGACGAGTTTACTTCTGTTAGCTATGTGTTGGTGTGTCTCATTTCAGCATTTTAACGGAAACCTATCTTTGACTTCATGTTACACCGAGGTACAGTTAACTTGGTGCTGTAGCTGTCGATGGATTAAATACTGGTTTCCAGCTTAATACCTTGGGCGTTGACTCAGTTTTTAATTTACCATTTGTTTTCCATGCAGTGGTCGAAATAATGCTAAATATGCTTTTAATTGATGTTAGCATTTAAGAATAAGATAGGGTAGAGATCACACTTTACAACAAGATATTTGTAGCTGGTCACCCATCCAGTTCCTAACCCTACTCTTCAGGGCTTTACGTGAGTTGTGCTCTGCACACTAAGTTTTATGAGGATTTGCGAGACACGTTTCTGTTTGCATGTCATTCAGTGTATCATCTAATTATTTCTTAATCACATAGGAACCGCAGAGGAATGGATATTCATGTCATGGTAGATGCAATAGCAGCCGTGATGGCCATGGAGGACAAAGAATTCTACAAAGTTGGTGAACTTGCAGTCGCTGTTATGATTGAAACTGCATCTGCCATAACCGGAGATGGTTACAAGGTAATAAGCCTTTCCATGGAATGAAGGTTGATGCCCGATCGGTCGTTGCCTCAATGGTCCACATGATGGCTCAAAATAATTTTGTGGGAGCTCTGCTGTAATGTTGACTTGAAAAAGTGGACGATGTCTTGTCACTGATTTCTCAATTAGTTGCCTGGTTGCATCGTACGTGTTACATACATTTATGCCACGATCACAGTTCAATGAAGGTGGTTTACTTAAAAAAAAAACTGTTGAAAGCACAAAGCTTCCAGGGCAAGCCAGGATTTGTTTATTGGAGCCTTGACAATGTATGCATTTTATAGAATGGGTTCAACTAGCTTCACATTCGCATTCAGCAAATCGAGGTAGTTATAACAAGAAAGTGCTTTTGTTAATTTGAACTTAACTGGGTCTCAAAAGAAATGGAACATGAAAAGTGATTTGCGACTGTACTCGTAATTTATTGCTTTTTTATTCTTGAAGGCTGCACGTCTGCCTTTGTTTGAGTACCTGTCAGAAAAACTGTGCGGATGTTGTTACGAGAGGGCTTGGTTTGCCAAAAATGGCGGGTAAGATTTAAAATTTATTATGCTATTGTCTGCCAAAAACAGTTTAAATGTGGTGATACATTACAATAATTCGAGAGATGAAATGCTGATGTCTTTTGTATATATTTTCTTAAAGTCAACAATCGTGTTTAGTTTCAGGAAGTAATGATGGTGTTTTATTTTTCAGATGTACTGCCATCAATTTCCTGATGAAGAGAATGCCACTTCAGTGGGTCATTGAACATCAACTTAGCTTTATCAATGCCTTGTGCTTTGTCATGATGGATCTAACTAATGAGGTGAGCAAAGAAGCCGAGGTTGGCCGGCCAGCATTTCAGAGAAAGAACCTCTTCACAAATTATGGCATGATTTTCGCTTAGTCTGATTATACCTGTCGTCGTGTTTTAGTGTGAAAAAAGTCAAAACATTGCATGCACGGTGCAACTCATAGCGTTGCGACCCTGTCAGTGATTTACGAACAGTCACTGTTTTGAAGAGTAAACGAGGACATGATAAATCTTTTGTTATTAAAAGAGTTGTCTCGTTAAATTAGAGTGACCTTAATTTATGGTCAATGGCCTTTTTCTCCTCTATTCAAAGTATTTTTTGTCATCGATTGTGAATTGTCTCGTCAGTGATGCAAATAAAAAGTGCATGAGAGAGTGTGTAGTAGCACCTCATAATTTATTAAAGTTGTTGCTAGAAAGTTCATATTCTACGCTTTTGTCTGACGTTGCTTTTTGTCTCGCTCGTCATTTTGGAATCAACTGTCTGTGTCCTTTCATGTATCTTAGTACAAAATTGGCTTGCTAAATTGTTGCTGTTATAGGACTGTTACGTTTACTGTTTACTGTCGTTTACTGTTTACTGTCGTGCGAAAAGGCATTTTATTTGGTTAACGTTATGTTTCGCTGTAGGTATCCGCTGGTACAGTTGACAGCGCAAAACGGACTTTAGAAGCCCTATTGAGGCAGTGCAACGAGCCACAAACCGGCGAGGTAGGCAACATTGACGTGGATTCAAACGTTATGCATGTCGTCGTAATCCATTTTCTATGTAAAGTGGTTTACTGGAGGACAGAATCACTCCAGTCTTGCAGAACAAATCCCCACTTATTCTAGCCATCAATTCTTCAACATGCCTTTTCTCAGGGATTTGTGCAAAAAGTGCTCTTATCGCAATCCTATTCCTAAATAACAATAGTTCATGATTACTTTATTTATTCCAGGACACTCACATCAAGGCAGTGAGAGAAAGGGCTCTTCCAACAGTGACACAGCACCTTGTGAGAGAAATTGTTTCGCCGAACCAGACTATAAGGCAACAGGTACAAAATCCAATGAGGTTATTATATTTCAAGAGCGGGCAAACGTTTTTCCACTTGAGCAAACCAGCTTTAAATTCTAGTGCCACTTTGTGGAGAAGAATGAAGATGCAAAAGAGATAATTTCAATACCCATGACATTCGCTGTTTTCGTGATGAGCCTTTGTTTCTAGCGTAAGTTTTACAAATAACGTTGTTGAAACATCGTGCCCATTCCGGGCTGGAAATCCAGTGAGAGACTACCACACTCACTCTTGCTGTTTTAGAGTGAACTGGTATTGGTATCAGCATGTCTGTGATTACTCTCTCTTTTTGACTCTACTTGCAACATAGTAGTCTTGAATTTATAGTAAATACTCGTTAGGAAGTTTCATAACCCGCTTATCTTTCATATTATTTAGTGGTAAACTATTCACTTTTCATTGTCCTGAGCTATTTATTACTCTGATCCTTGACGAACAGGCTTAGTTTTCTTGACTTGAAAACTAAATTTGGTTTGGAATAGCTCTTTTAAAGTCCTGTCTCTGTGTTTGACAGGCCCAACGCTCCGTATCTGTGCTGGCTGAGATTTATGGTAGATCCGTTCACAGCATCATGCTTCCTCACAAAACCGTAAGTTGTTTGAGAAATAAATTCAGATATAATATCCTTTCACCTTTAAACGATTTGCAGACCTTCCTTTTTTGGTTGTTCGTCTCTTTTAACTACTCCCGAAAAATCATTGGCAATATGCATGCTTTTTATGTATAGTGGCAGTTTACCGAAAGTTTTCGTGTATGTGAGCTTCAATGTTGAAAGGTGAACTACGTGATTGCTTATTTTGGGTACCTCCTTTTTACTCCTAATTCAGTCAAAAAACGGAAGGAACTTTTAACTGTTATTTTGATTTTGTTTGTTTTCATCGATTTTCGTAACGAAATAGTAGGTTTTCTGTATTTCGTTTGTTTGGTTCCTTTAAGCAATGTTGTTAACTTGCGATTGTTTTTTGTAGATTTTAGAGGACATGATTCCACCAAAGGTATGTCTTACAAGGATGGTCACTTGTATACAGTGTATTGAAAATCAACTGAAAATTCTTATTAAGGCGATATTTTCGTTTCAAACTTACTAATCAAGGATTTTTTCTTAGAAACATTTACTCCGGCACCAACCCGTGAACACGCAGATTGCATTAATGGTACGTTTTGCAACTTCAGACTGGTACTAGTTATGCTTCAGAAATCTCGAATGTGACCAATTTTCTGTAAGGTTAATACTTCACCCGTTGTTGAGAAGTAATACTAAATGTCTTGTCTGATTTGTCTCAGGATGGTAACACGTTTTGCACAACGTTGTCACCTCGGTTGTTTACTATGGATCTGACAATCATGGAACACAAGGTTTTCTTCCATGAGGTATTTAAGGTATTTGCTGTATTGCGTTAATTTAGCGTCCTAACCAGGTGATCTGTGACGTCACTGCGGGGGCCTGGGGAAAGAAATTTTAATGCCGTATCCCATAAACCAAAGCTGACGGGAACAGATTGAATTGAATTGAATTGGTGCGCGCGTTGGTTTATGGGATACGGCATTAAAATTTCTTTCCCCAGGCCCCCGCAATGACGTCACAGATCACCTGGAAATTATAAAGCAACAATTAAGTATTTGTTAGGCTTGACTGTTACGAATGAGAATTTTGTTAATTTGCGTTTTTGTATATTTTAGTTGCTTTCCTTGTGTGAGGCAGATGACTCTCAACTTCTCAAGCTACCGTGCTATAAAACAGTTCAGTCTCTGACACCTCTACGGAAAAGCGCATTGAGTAAGTAATCAGATTAGTTATTCTTAACAACTGAGTCGTGGGACTCATCGTGTGAAAAATCATGAGTCCCACACTTTCCCAGTCCAGAATCATTGAGTCCCAGTTCAAAACGAGTTCAAAATTGAAAATGCTAGGGCCTTTATGTAACCAGACAGTTAAGCTGAAGATAGAGTCCAAAACTTTGTATTACAGTATACTGAAATTAATATATAGTCCATCTATTTTAAAGCACAACAAAGGCTAAATGAAATATGCATCGTTAAACAACAGCCATAATAACTGCCACAGTAATTACATGAACAGCATATTTCTTCAAAAACACATGTTTAGATATATCGATCGGCTTTTGCGTCCTACGGGACGCATGGGTCAGCACTTTTTAACATCTGTCGAAAGGCCCTTGGACACCTTATGAAGTTTACACAACGTAGTATTCCTTATCGTTTTGGACTAGCCGGTTAAGCACTGCGTTTTACAGATTAGGGTTAAGCACTGCCTTTACTGATAAGGATTAAGCACTTCCTTTACAGATTAGGGTTAAGCACTGCCTTTACTGATTAGGATTAAGCACTTACTTTACTGATTAGGGTTAAGCACTGTTTCGAAACTGATTAGGTTCCCCTTTTGGGTTGGGATTGATGCTATGTGTACTTTAATCTACCTTGTGTAAACTTCATAAGGTGTCCAAGGGCCTTTCGACGGATGTTAACGAGTGCTGACCGGACGCATGTCATGAATTATTTTGCGTCTTTGGTGATTTATATGGGTCAGGGACGCAGGACGCAGAGGTAGCAAAATCACTGGTCAAGAATGCCAGGGGCATCCAACGGCAATTTTCGGAAAATATCTGTTCGGAAGACGATCTGAAATCTAGAATTTTCGGAACATTTTTTTTTAAATTCCTTGCTTGCCTGCCGCTCCTAGGATTTTCGAACATCTAAAAAATGGTATAATTACCCATTTTTAACGGATTTGTACCCTAAAAAATGCCACCTAGAATTTTCGGGAGCCTTTTTCTGGCTGAAATTTTCGAAAAGGTAAATTTTGATCCCTATAATTTTCGGATCTCTAGACTTTCAGCTAGGAAATCCGAACAGATGAAAAGTTTTTAGGGGATAAATATATGCCTATATCTACCATTTAAATACTAAAATACGTTCAACAATGCTATGTTAAGTGGTTTTGAACTATATCCTCGTTGGGTGTCCCTGGAACGTTCTACCACCATTGTTGGTTTGGTAGAAGGCCACAGAATTGACAGGGAGGACTTGTCAAACGCGATGTAGGACCGGGATGTGTGGAATAAGATTGCTCATAGCATCCCGACCTAAAGCACCGAATAACGATGAGGATGATGATGATGATAAGGCCAGAGAAATCTAGCCCCGAAAATCTATACAACAATGTTAGAGTCAAGAAATGACTGAGCTGTTGAAGTCGCCGTTACAAAGTGGCGGCGACAAAGGAGCCGAGGCGGTAGCAATAAGCTCCTTTTCTGTTTATTTACTCGTATTGTGTTTTTTGGTTGTGTACAAAGAATGAGAATATCTCTCCGATCAGTTTCGATATCGAGGGAAACTAATTTTCTTTGTGTATTAATATGTAGATGCCTTGACAGCGTGCCATTACATTACACAAGTAAAGGACAAGATTTTCAATGTTTTGTACAAGGTACATTGAACTTTATCAGTTCAGTATCAATTGTTCGACTTCCGTGGGTAAGAAAAAATCTGTAAGTACTGACTAAAATTCTGTTGTGCAGGCTTTGAATTCTCCTACAACTGAAATACAAGAAGCCGCAAAGAACTGTATGAAAAAGGTAATCACAAGACATTTTATTTTAGCTATTTCGTCAAACTGTTGTCGTTGTCCCTTGTTCAGTTAAGTAAATTAAGTTTTAAACTTGATTAACGCAACGTTCTTCTACCTTTTAGTTGGGAGCAAGGGTTGTACAGTGTTGAGAGCACTCGCCTCCCACCAATGTGGCCCGGGTTTGAATCCCGGCGTCGATGCCATATGTGGGTTGAGTTTGTTGTTGGTTCTGCCCTTGCTTCTGTTTTCCCCTCTCCTCAAAAACCAACATTTTCAAATTCCAATTCGACCAGGAATCAGGTAGACGAAGAACCACTTAGTGGTTGTGCTATCTCTAAATCGTTATTTATTTATTTATATTTATTTATTTATTAATCTCCTGCTTGGGTATTACATCGGTGGGTTCACTGTTGAGGGAGTGAACTAGTCAATCAATCAATCAGTCAGTTAGTCATTTTATCTAGTCAATCTTCTATCCACCCAATGATGCATAAAGGTAATAAGTTCAGTTATCCTACGCCTTGCCAGCTTTAAGTGAAATACTGCACATTTGGTTTGTCAAACAAGTAGACCTGTCAGAGTTTCCAACTCTTAGCAACTCTCCATTTTGTAACTCTCGAGCTGGCTATTTCTTAATCATTGTACCACTCTTGCTGGTGTATTCCTGTAGCTAGCTTATTTTCCTTCTATTTCTAATGCGTCAGATGGATCTAATACGGAGTAATTTTACGTATTCTTCTGTCCTCAAAATGATCCCATTGTTCCTGTACAGTGACGTCGTTATTGAATAGCAAATCAAACTTTCGGACAGTGAGACATGTACCCCCATCTCTTAACACTTTTGTTTCTTTGGCTTTTAAAGAAGCGCCAAATTAAGTATATGCTGGCGCCAACTTGTGTGTTGACCTCGTCTCACTTTCCATTTTTCATTTTAGTTTATGGCTGGGTCTCAAGTAGATATGGAGCAAGTTCATATGAGCATCAGACCACTGTTACTCAAGTTAGGTGACTACAGAAGCCTTAATCTGCAGCTCATACAGGTTAGTAGTAACGCTAGTCTCCTTTGCAGCTGCTTAGGCAGGAGTCGCCTAGTGCTCCTCGCCCCTATGAGACAATAGTAATGCATTCGCGATAAGAGTATCTTGCCTAAGGTTTTGCATCACAACTAGTGATATTGCGACTTGTTTGCGCTATTTTAGGGGACTAGACGCGAGATTTTAAGCAATTTCAACACTTACGAGATGATCATTGAATTGACTGAAATACACAACGCTTAGGACTGCAGAGGAGCACAAAAACTTAGAAGAACGGTACTTCAATGGCCAAAACTGGAGAAAATTGTAACGTTTCATGCTTTTCTCAATTTGTTCGAAAATTCGATGAGTAATGATAAGAAATCATCTCTTTTTGTTTTCATTTGATAATTTAAGCCTTTATTCACCGAGCGCATGACGATTTGCTCAGGGCTGGTTCAGTTAATACCAGGTGATCTGTGACGTCATTGCGGGGGCCTGGGGAAAGAAATTTTAATTCCGTATCCCATAAACCAACGCGCGCACCAATTCAATTCAATTCAATCTGTTCCCGTCAGCTTTGGTTTATGGGATACGGCATTAAAATTTCTTTCCCCAGGCCCCCGCAGTGACGTCACAGATCACTTGGTAGAGCGCTGGGTTACAGAGTGGAAGTTCTCGGGTCCAAACACCATTGGAAAACCAACACTGAGGGTCTTCGTAAGTAGGTGAAATTTTATCGTCCGGGTGATCGTAATCCTGAGTAGGACTGTTGTTCATAGTGACTGACGTTACGACAACCTGTGCGGTAGTCATATTCAGATTCAAAGTGAGTTATATCGCCTTGGTATACTACACTACCTGGCCGTTCATTTTCTTCCTACTTATGAAATGACTCCTGCGTGCAAACCATCCACTGTTTTACTAAGGGCTTCTTAAAACACCTAGAAAATAGGTACTGGCTTTGTTCTGCAAGCGATTTGGCCTTCAAGTGGCTCGGATGACCACGTAGAAAAGAAACGAAATGGTAGTTACATCTCTATCAGGGGGCGTAAAAGTGTCTTTAATTCCAACTTTGTGTGTAAGATATCAACTCGTAGAAAAGTTGGTTTTTTTTACTAGATAAGGCTTTATTTGGTATATTGCACCAGCAAAATTTGCTCCTCATGCTTCCTCTTGCAGAGGTTATCACATCTGATGGAGCTTTTTCCTGGCAGCTTCAATGAGAAACTCTGTGAACAGCTCTTGGTAAGTTGTATACCTGTGGGGCCCCATAGGGGGTTTTTTCCCATCCCATATCCCTTTTTTTTTTTATCCTAGATATCTGGTATCCCGTTTATTTTTAATGCTTTGTATCCCTGTAGGGTCAAAATACTCACGGCTACCTCATTTCGAGGAAAGAAAAAGCTTTTTCTCATACAAGAATATCTAGGGGTGCAATAAAGTCAATATTTGGCTAAAAAATGTAAAGACGCTCAGTCGTGAGTCTTTTTCTCGGTCCTATGACTGAATTTGTAAAGGAAAGTTGTCATAGTAGATACTTGCCTATTACATAAGAAATCCTCTTCGCATTCATTTATGCGCAGTGCTTAATTACTAAGACAGGTAGTTAAAAACTTCATGTATTCGGTGGTTTCATAAAGTTTAGCGAATTACTGCAAGTTGTCTGACTTTTCTGATGTCGATCCTTGCTTGGTAATGTTTTGTTACTGATCGCATGTAGACATTGCAGTCAAGCTGATTCAAGAATAGATCATAAGTGTACTGAACTTTATCGGAAAATTATTAACGTAATACAGAGCACAGCTAAATGCTTTTTTTGTATGTTTCCAGGCACATCTGAAGAAGTGGATAGATGTGATAACTACCGGTTCAACTCAATCACAGCAAGTGGCAGGAAAGACCAGCCACTCTCCTGAAGATGTAAGTCAATTTACCCGAAACAAAACGTAAGATTTTAGAGTTCGTTGCCATCCTTGAATTTGCTCCTAGAGTGAATGATGGAGTCTACAAAGTTTGTTTGGGAAAAAAATTCCTCTGATGCGACCATTCAAATGGAGCCTCTTTTAGCGGTACTTTCGCATGGTACTTTTTGTTTTTCAGCATTTTACAAAAAGACGGAGGAAATTTTTACTATTTTTTCTTTGACTACTTTGAGGGGCAAAGGATTTAACATAATGAGTTCAGTCATTTATGTTATTGGGAGGTTCAAGATATTGGTGCTTCAAAAAATGATATTTTTATTCTGATTTAGTCAAATTGGCTTAGTTTAAACTTACTTCATAAATATTTTGTGGGTCATCGTTCTTGGAGATTGGACCAGCACCTCTTCCTTGTCTTCTTGTTTCATTTATCCTCACTTGCCCGTGAAATATCCCACATTATCTTCAAAAGGATCAGGGACACAGACGTTCGTGTGATCCAGGTTTTATGGATTGTGCGAGAAATACGTACCCACAGTAACCGGCGAAAGCTGTAGTTGTGTCTTTTCGATACTTGGCGAATGTAATAAATGATTAATGCAAGCGGTGATGTTGCTTATTGTGTTGTTTTCTTTCTCAAACCAGTTTGCCCAAGAATTAAAAATCTGTGCATCTATAATCAACATGTTTTACCTGATTCCGGCGGCGTCTTCAAAGTTAATTGAGCACCTCATCAATTTGGTGTTGAAAGTAGAGAAGTCACTTTTGATGGAAGTAAGTAATGGACAAGATTGATACGTACTTAACAAATAGCGATCAAATCACCCCCGTAGTAACAGAACCTTTTCTAATAAACACGACTTAATTATCATTGCTTTGGTAGAACCATAGGCAACCAAACGGACGATGGAAAGGTGGAAAAAGATCAGACATTCGAAATAACGTTTGATGTTGCCACGCGTGTGTATCTTATATTTTTATGACTGATTTTCAGGTTGGAAGTCCCCTAAGAAAACCACTGTTGAAGTTCCTGATTCGTTATCCCACTCAGACTGTGGATTTCTTCTTACTACAACTTTCTGGTTCTCAGATGAACCGTTTGCTCATGGTAAGTACCTGGCAATCCAAGGACTTATTTATTTTTGTTTACGTTTCCTACACATAACAAGGAGAGTGTTTAAGGAACGGTTTTGCATGTGAGGATTGGTACGTTATAGATTGTTTCCATCTGAGGTCAGGCAGCCATATTGATGTTTCCAAACAATTAAACTGCGTTCACTTTGGTGTCCCAAACCAGCCCTGTGAGAGTTTAGCTCTTTCCTCAAGTAATCACTTTGTTTGGTTCTGTAAATGTGCGTTGCCGCCAGCCGCGTGGGTAAAAACGCTCTGTAGAGAGCATTATAAAGTTGTCGAAAAAACTAATGGTTGTTTTTTAATGTAAACAATATTTTTATTCCAGTATGTCCTCAGCCAGGAAGGCTCCAAACCTTTGAGACAAACTCTGGAAGCACACTCGTTGAAACTAGTCAACAGTACGTTCAGCATACCGCAGGTAAGATAGCTCGTCTTTGTTGAAATTATCCACAAAATAAAACAGTTGTTGCAAACAAAGAACATGTAATTCCGCATCATTTGATAATCATGAGCTAATGGCCTTTTCTGACTATTGGTTGCCTTTCGTGGTGTGTAGCCTTGTAATTTTTTGTGTTAATTGCCGTCAGCCTCCTGAGGATCAAGTTCAAGCGGTTCAGAAAAAGATGGAGCTACAAAACCAAGGAATCCAGATTATCAGGTAGATTATCATTCTTCCGACCAAACATTTACTTGCCTATTTGTCAGTCCAACTGTTTGCTCGCACATTGAACAGCTTGTTTGAGGAAGAAGTAGCAATGCTTTTGTCATGAATGGTAGAATAGTGGCGTTGACAAATAGGGATATGGCAGAAAAAGGGTGAGTGAAGTCATGGAAGGAGCAAGATCTCACAAGTGTTAACAGAACTTCATACCTGCGGAGATGTGATGTAAGGTTATTTCGAGCAGTACTCTCTGGATATATAACTGAACGTGAAACCCACATTATTTAATTACAGGTTG
>JBBMOI010000004.1:38307500-38320000 GCA_038088405.1 Porites divaricata
CTCTATCTGATTTTGATAAATATCGTGACGCAGCACCTTTGAACTTTTGCAGTGCTGATACATTTGTGCTATTTTCTCTTCAGGCCCTGCAATACGTGTTAATACCCATGTTTCAAGTGTCCTTTGAACGTGGCGAGGGTGACGCCTTGATTGGTGGACCTCCGAGTCCCGAACAGGACAGTAATGAAAACGTCATCAGTGTGTTTGTCCGCAAGGTTGTTGATCCAGATAATCCATTTGGAACATCTGTAAGTACAATACACTCATTGAGATAGATTAAGGTTTTCTGTGTAACTGACCACCCACCCCTCCCCTGTGTCTACATTAACACTTACTTCTCACTTAGTGCAAAAGTGTGACTCAGGTGAAGGGTAGGTGGCCAGTGATCCCACTTATAACCCATATCAGAAACTTCATGAGGAATGGTACAAATTGTGATGAAGAGTTTCGAAAATAAGTTGTTCTTCGTACAAGCTTTCGGCGTAATGATTTTTGGGATCGTTAGGGTGGATAAGCGTTATTTATGATTGGTTGCCTTGAATACCATCGACCAATCATAGTTGTGTCTAAGCTTGTGGTCAATTCCCCCCAGAGATTCTGAAGTGATGAATATTACTTCAGGTACATTTATAAATGTAGGTCTCGTTACAGCAAGAAAGTGACCTTCGTTCTAATAAGTAATTTGTAAATGCCTGATTAGCATTGTTGAGAAGGTACTATTGTCTAGTTATTCAAAAACGCGCATCTCGAAAAGTAAACAGGAATTTTCCCTGCAGCATATAGGAAACATAACAACCATTCTGAAATATCTGCAAATACGTAGCCTTGCTCATTTATGATTACGTTCAACAGCACTGGGAAACGTAAAACAAGGTTGTGGTGGTAAATTTATATGGTAAATACGGCGTTGTGACGTTTTATTGTGAGAACAAACCGCTAGTTATCAGCATGGAAAAAGGATGTCGTAATTTTCATTTTTTTTTTGCAGGATGCTGTTCGCATTCTGCTGTTACAGTTTTCAGCGTTACTTGTGGAACATGCCTCCCAGCATATTCATGATGCTGCAAACAAGTAAGAAATTGCAACAACATATTATAGGACAGTTTAGTGCTGAATTATCTACTACAAAAGACTAACAGATACTTACTCTTCGCAAGTGACAAACATGCTATTCGAAGTGAAGACAAGAAAGCTATTATGTGAAAGTAAACAAAGTTAACCTTAAGCTGACGTAGAATTAGAGAGAACCCCTGGAAATTTTGTTTCTGGGTAGGGGTAGGGGTGGGGGTACCTGGACCTAGAATTCAGTTGGAATTAAAACCTTTGTGCCTAGCCACAAACCTTTAAAATATTTCAATCGAAATTAAAAAAGTAAAGAATAACAAAAATGTGAAAATCCGCTCTCTCCCTCCCTTCCCTAAGCCTTTTCTTTGGCCATCAGAGCAGAGACTGGCTTTTGAATGGTTAGAATTTCCCAGGTGATCTGTGACGTCACTGCGGGGGCCTGGGGAAAGAAATTTTAATGCCGTATCCCATAAACCAAAGCTGACGGGAACAGATTGAATTGAATTGAATTGGTGCGCGCGTTGGTTTATGGGATAAATTTCTTTCCCCAGGCCCCCGCAATGACGTCACAGATCACCTGGTCAGGGAAACAAACTTTGACTTTTTTGCCGATACCCGAGTGTTTTATTATAAACAAATAGCACAAACATTTGAAGCAATTTGATAATTTTTGTTGTAACCAGTTTTTCTTCATTTGTCACAGAAGACAAGGACAAAAGTTACGTCGTCTTATGACATTTGCTTGGCCTTGTCTGTTGCCTAAGCAATGTGTGGTAAGTCCAGCCCTTGGATTTTTCTGTTCGTTATGTTAAATTTGGTACAATTGGTCATCTGGAAGTTACGCGTAAGACTGCCTCGAACGGAACTATGGGACTGTTTGGGGTCGAATTCACGATACTCGGGATTTTTGCAGGCGGTCAGGGACTGATAGAATAAAAGGAACGTTTTTGGTTTCACAGGGGGGGACAACTGATAAATCGTCAATAGATAAAATCGCGGTTGACATTATTTATTTTAGGCAACAGAAAATGGACAGCTTTTAATCTAAAAGACTATATTGGCAAATTAATATTGTACACAAGACGTGGAACTTGACGAAACTTGATCTATATGATGAGAAATGATGTGATCAACATGTCACGATCACGGTACAAAGAAAACATCTGAGTCCCTGACTGGAATTGAACCTATGACCTTCGTACACTTGAATACTTTAGGTCAAGCTTTTTAGTTACGTTAAGTGTGACTAGAGATGTCATCAGTTTGACTTAAATTCAAACATTATGCAAGAATCGATCTCACAAGTTCAAACTTAGGTTTCATTGTTGTCTTCGTGTCATTGGTATTTTTGCCGCCGATGGCTTCTTCACTGTCATCCCCCCCGGATTCAATTAAGAAAAGCTAAAATGTATTCCAAACTACCACTCTTTCTTTACATTCAGTTTGTCGAAAATTTACTTTTATAACAGATAGAGTTATTGAAAAAGTGATCATAATTATTATAACAAAGTTAAGTGTTCCCTTAACTTAACTCGCAAGTTTCCCCGTAAGGCAGACGCGTATGGGAGTGCTGAGTACAATGTATGTTCTAAACTTCTACGCAACACCCGTAAGTGTGCCCATAATGAATTCGCAAGTATCTTACTTAAGTGAGCACTTAAATAGGCCACTTCCGAGTTCCAAAAACCCTCACTTTCGAAATGAGGCTACGTACACAACATTTCTTGTGAAAATGAGTTTTATTTGCATGCGAATGAAAAATGATTTCCATATCAAAGGCTGAGCACCTACCCTCGTTTTGAAACAGAGGCCCGGGGGAACTCGGAAATGGCCTATTGGCGTTTTATGCAACCGGCCCTGGATCCTAAATAATCACTTTACACTTTATCTGTTATTTTATTGTCATTTTCCTCTAAAAAAAACATTTCCAGATTTGAACTTGAAACTAACTGATACAGTTCTCGTCATTTCATTTATTAATCATATTTTTAACTTAAATCGGTCATCTAAGAATACTGTTAATCCTTCTAGGACCCATCTACCAAGTACCATGGTCATTTGTTGCTGGCCCACATCATCGCTAAGTTTGCTATCCACAAGAGAATCGTCATGCAGGTAAACTAACATTCAGGTGATCTGTGACGTCATTGCGGGGGTCTGGGGAAAGAAATTTTAATGCCGTATCCCATAAACCAACGCGCGCACCAATTCAATTCAATTCAATCTGTTCCCGTCAGCTTTGGTTTATGGGATACGGCATTAAAATTTCTTTCCCCAGGCCCCCGCAATGACGTCACAGATCACCTGGATTCATGTGATGTATTATTGTGGGTATTATAACCAACCGATTAATTTTTGCGCGTTTGTATTGGCCATTTTGGGTCACGTGGTGGCAAATCGGATGGCAGATATCAGGCAATACACCTCGTCCGCGTCGATATTTGCGCTATGATTTTTCAGTCGCAAGAAAAGTTAGTCACTTTCAGTTTTTACTGTCATGATTTCAATGTGACGCAAGAAAACCAAACTCGTGTTGAAAGAATTCTGGTGTAGTGAAACTTTGAGCTAGTCGCAAATGATGTTCATGAAAATGCAAGAGCAAATTTGCGAATTAACGTTAATGCTAAATATTAGTAAAATGAAACAGCATCGCTGACTCAGTGACAACTCTCGTCCTTCTAGGTTTTCCACAGCTTGCTCAAAGCGCACGCAGTCGAGGCTCGTGGAGTCGTCAGGCAGGCACTGGATATCTTGACACCAGCGATGCCAGCCAGGATGGAAGACGAAAATGTAAGTTGCGAGAAAAATATCTGATTCAAAGTAGGTTAGACTGTTTGAAAGCTATAGTAAGTGTACTGAATAGTGTGCTGTAAGTCAGTTTCAAACCGGCAGAGTTGTGTTTCAGTCAGCGTCCATTCGAGAGTCTTGGGTGTTAATGTCAATCAGAGGATTCTCATTCTGAGCGTGAGAACAATGCTCCAACATTTTTTCCTTTCGGTTGTTTGTAGGTCTTGCTTTGCGTACTTAAAGGTTTCAGTAAACTGCGATTTGCAAGCCGACGAAGGGCACTTTTTCGAGATAGAGCGATTTTCGTATGACCTTGAAAAAAGGTTTCGGTAAGTGTTCGTTCTTTGTTTCATCAGCCAATGGATGAAAAGATCAAAACATGGACTCTTCGTTCTCCCGCCAAAGAAACCCTAATATGGAGAAGGCATTGTTCGATTGGCCAATCGTGTTGTAGTATGACGTCAAAGCGAAGTATCGGTTGATTTCTAGAAAGTTCTCGGGCATGAAGTTTTTTCACCTGAGCGTTCGCTTAACCAATGAAAAGCCAGTCGCGTTTGTCTGTCTGTTCGATAAACCAATCAAATCGCTCTATTTCCGTTCGTTTGTCGTTTCTGTTTTGTTCGCGCGCTTTCATTTCAAGGTCATACGAAAATCGCTCTATTAGTCTGTCTGAAAACTCCTTGAGCTGATTGAGGGGTTCTCCACTCTATATAAGAGAATTGTGAACAGACATTTTTTTTGGTCTGGGAAGTGTGAAGGGAGAAAAGAAGATCCTGCTGAATAGTAAAGATTTTGTTTCATTTCAGACCAAACTGACTCACTGGACGAAGAAAATCATTGTTGAAGAAGGACACACCGTTGCACAGCTTGTGCACATGCTGTATGTTATAGTTAAAACACTTTTTATTAGGTTGCGAATTGGCAAAATATGGTCAACTTAACGAACACGTCTTTAGGACGAACACCTTCGTAAAATGGGCACCTAGAATAATAATAATAATAATAATAATAATAATGATCGTTTATTCAACCTTTTTGCAGCATAAGCTGAATTACAAGGCGGGTCATTAATTGCATACAAATACCTCGGAATCATGACACTTATATATAACTGATTATGATAAGACATATCCCATTTCGCTAATTTAAACGTGATTCTGGTATTTGATGGTGCAAAAATTTCCAAATCTGTTAGTTCTTGAGGAGACAGGCACAAAAACAGATTCTCCTGTTCTAAGGGCATACGGTCTTGTGTGCGCAACACGCGGCACTAAGCCTCGTAACAGGTCGGAAGAAGAGTAACTTCGCTTGAGAAATGTTATGAACGCATCCTCCCTCCTCTGGCGCAGCAAAATTAAGCCTACTGTTCTTCAGTCGTTTTCATTTGCTCTCCGTAAGACGGACTCTACTGTTGTTCTCTAAAGTGTTCGTCTTAGAAAGAATTAACTGTATAACATTTCTACCTTGCAACTGATACTTCATGCGAACTGACTTATAGTTTTGCATATTTTTTTTTTCAGGACGTTGCTAGTGCGGCATTATCGAGTGTACTATCCAGTTAGAATTCACTTAATTCAGCACATGGTCAGTGCTATGCAAAGACTTGGATTCACTGCCAATGTGAGTGACGGACTTACAGCTCTGGCCCGTGTCCGGGTCTGGGGTCCGTTTCTCGAAAGCCCCGATAATTAACGGGCCCGTAAAGCTGTTGTTGTTTACATGCAAGATAGTGGTTTAAATAGTTTTGCATCTAACATGATACAACTCTCAGTTCGTGAAACAAAATGTAGTAGTTTGCTAGCTAGGACCGGCGCTTTTATTCTTTATATTTCGATTTGAATATTTGATTTCGGGCCCGAAAAGTTACCGGGACTTTCGAGAAACGGGCCCCGGGTCCACAGTCGTGATTTTGTAGGTGTTTCCTACGTGTCTTATTTTGTACAAACCTTACCAACACAATGCAGGGACAACTTGACAGGCGGCATGGTTTGCCTCTGCGACTAAACTGAGTTATCTTTTTATTTTAATAGGCGTCTATTGAACACCGCAAGCTTGCCGTGGATCTTGCTGAAGTTATTCTGAAATGGGAACTGCAACGAATCAAGGATGATCAAGAACAAACAACGACCCAAGAGGTAGAATTTTCTGTGCGGTGCTCATGCTCAACATTGAAAAGTTTAAGTATAGCCTCTAAACAGTTAAAAATGTTACTCTCTTTTGATTGTGCCCTCTGACTTTTATATTGCTATTGTGCGTGAAAATTCAAAAGAAAAACAGAAAGGCATTTGTCACGTAGATTTTAATATTTTTTATTGTATTTTGTAGCAGTCTGAGTCTTCGGCATCAGCAGCATTGAAGGTAAATTTGCATGGAGGGAATCAAGTCTTTGTATTTCGCCGAGAGCAAGTGTAGCTTCTTTCGTGCTCTTCAAACTTCGTAAGTGCTTAAATTGTTGTATTTATTTTAGGTTGGAAGCGTCAAGAGGCCATCTGAGGAGTCTGCCACTCCAGAAGCGAAAAGGGCAAGGTCATTGTCCCAGGTATGTGTTATTACTAGTACATGTAGTCTACAACCTTTTCATTTATTTATCACTCCATCTGATCGCCCATCGGTTCGTCAGGTGGTCCGTTACCGGGGCTGTGGTTCTTGTTTTACCGTCCTTTGTAACCCTTTCTACCTCAATGCTAACTGTCAGCGTCTGTTCATCCGATGTCGTTCTGCCAAGCTCTCAATTATATCCGAGTAGTGAATCGATCAGCGTAATAAATCGTTCAGTTATTGAGTCAGTCACTCTGACAGACAGACCGCCGGTAAGTTGACTAAACAAAGAAAACTCATCCAGCACTCGGGAACGTCAATCAGTAATAAAACCGCTTATGCTGGTGCGTTTGCTTGTAAAGCGAATAAATATTCATTGTGTGTCACCTGTGCGCTCTGTTGCTTTGCAGGGCACTGTCTCTCGAGTATCAGTTCAAGAAGGCCAGGCCAAATCACCGCTTGAGAAACACCATGCAGATGCTGTCGTCAACTTTCTTTTGAGGATCGCCTGTCAGGTAACTGTTGGGGAAAGGGATGATACCTTCTCGTGTAAGTTATAAGGAAAAAAGCAGCTGTAACTGTTTCATGAAAACTGGCATACTGTGTTGCGTTGTAGGTTAATGAACCATCGACAACTATGGGCTCCCCGGGTGAAACTTTGTCTCGGCGATGTGTGGCTCTCTTGAAGACTGCACTGCGACCTGATGTATGGCCAGGTGAGCAGAAAACATAGGAAGGACTTACGTAATCATTTAGTCTGTAGTTATTATCCCCTGCAACGTGAGCATGGCTGGTGAAAGAGTGGAAGGTCGCGCAGATCCCTGTGTCGTAAAAAAAGTTAGGACGGCAAGATGAAGAAGAGGAAGGCAGAATCTTTATGTGTGACAAACGTGACAGGGCTATTACTTACGTGTTTTGTCGTGATCTTTCCTAACATTACTTTCTTCTGGTATTTTACACCAAAAAAGATATGTTTAAGGGAAGGGCCAAGTCTGAGGGAAAAGGTTTTCCCTTTTTTTCAAACATAATCATTGTCACGCATGTCACATAACGTTTGCCGTCCTCTTCTACCGTCCTACCATATGAAATTTCACTGTTATCAGCACAGACGTACTGCCTCTACCTTGCGAAAACTTAAATATTCATGTGGAATAGTAAACCGAGCAGAAATGGCGGTTTTTAATCTCTCTAGTAGGGGGCAAAGAAATAGCGCTCATCACTAATGCTGTCTACTAAATATATTGACATTTTAATAACGACTCTTGAAGGAAAAAAAGTTTCATGACAAAAATGGTGGCTCAACTTCTCCTTGCTTTTATTTTTTTTTTTAGGCACTGATTTGCGTGTTGGTTGGCTGGACAAGATACTGGTTACAGTTGTAAGCTTTAACATATCTTTCCTTGTTTATGAATCTAAAATTTCTGTAAAAAAAAAGATTTTGTAATTCTGGAACTAACAGTTTTAAATTAGTGACTGGAGTGAGTGAATACGCGTTCGCTTTGGTATTGCACCCGTACGTTTTATGATTGGCTAGACAATCTTAAGTCATTTTCTTGACCAATCAGAAGCAAATAGTGACTTGCTTGCACTATGCGTTTTCCCGCGCTTACTGGTGTGTGCTTACTTGATGCGCTTCGAGATCTGATTGGTTCATTTGAATTTGTTCGCGTCTTGTGATTGTTTGAACAAACATCTTTAGCTTTGGCTATTAAGTCAATCATTTAGAAAGCTCTTATGTCAACTTTGTAAGCTATTTTCTATTTGGAAGCAAATTAAGACAATTCCGGTCCTGTTATTGTCTTATGAGTAGGCCCCATGTAACTACCTTGCCGACTGAGAGTTAACCGATTTGTTTCAGGAAGGAAGATAAAGATATATTTCTAAAGTCGCATATCAAGTTTTCTTGCCGCCGATAACGCGTGAGCAAACATTCCAATTAATAATATCTTGAGGCGAAGGGTCGGGCGCGAGTACGACTTCGTGTGACGCCAGTTTTTTTGCGCTTTACTCTTGAGTTGACTCTCCGCGCAATTTGCAAAATGGAAAGTTCGCAGGCTTAGTTGTCTCAAGTTACTGCTCATAAAAAGCATCTAAAAGAGCTTGATAAATATTCAGTCGCCTTGTCATCTAAGACAGCGGCAGTAGTTTAAAAAGTATTATTTGCTTATAAGTTGTGTTTGTTTTCAGGATCAAACACCAGCAGCCAACTATGCGAATGTTTGTACAGCGATTGAGATATTAACTTATCTACTGTCAGTCCTGGTAAGTAAAATGTTTGTGATGATTGTGAATGCAGACGACGTTAAGTGGGAGAGATGATGAAACCAAGAAAGTCCCAAATACAGTTTCAGAACAGCAGTATCCTCTATCTTGAAAGACTTCTTTTTTAAAAAAATATAGGGGAAGTAATAGTCTTAATTTTTAGTAGTACTTTTGCGTTATAGTTGCCATTGTGATGTATTCACTACTATAAAAATGTTTGTTACTTGTTGAGTGAAATCAGACAGTTGCCCCACTTTTTAAGTCAACGTTTGGTGTTCTAGGATGTTTGTAGCGCCTCTGATCACACGATTTTCTTATTTTTCAGCCGCAGCAAACTATCCTGACGTTGTTTAAGCCGCTTCAACGAGGCATTGCTACTTGCATGACCTGTCAAAACACCAAGGTACTAGACTGAATATTTCATGCTTTTCCCACATGAGTAAACGGAATTTACGGCTTCACGAGAACCATATTTATCCCTTTATATGAGCTTATTTACTCTAAAGGCTGTCATTGGTTTTGTACATGGAGGGCCACTGGGACATCACTATCCTGGTAGCAGAGCCTTTCTTTCGCTTTCGATTTTGATGTACTCGAGAAAACCTCTGCATGAATCGACTAAAATCGCCGTTGCGCATACGCTGCATGTTTCTGGCATACGACAGTTTTGATCCCAGGCCTAAAAATAGCCGTGCGCTTGGCACAGTTGGCTCAGTTATGACCAGCGGTTTATCAATAAACAGATACTCGCGCTCGAAAAAACCAGTTTGACGAGAGAAAACAAAATTGACTAGTCCAGAAGTTCATGCTGCGGCAACTTCAAAGGCTTGACGCGATTCAGTCAAGAAAACAAAAGGAGACTCTGCTTGCAGGGTGGGGTGGGTCATCACTGGTATACCTCACCTTTTAATGAAGTTTAACTGCCTCCTCCTCCCCTAAGTCACAATGTTGCCGTAAGCGGGAAGTAATGTTGATTTTAGGGAGGGGTAGGCGGTCAGTTTCCCAAAAACCTCAATTGATCCTTTCAACTGTTCTTACTGATACAACTTTATGTTTTGCTGCAGGTCATTCGTGCAATCCACACTCTTCTAGCCAGGCTTATGACGCTGTTTCCCCTTGAATCAGGTATCACTTTGCTAACTAATTAGCTGGCGTCTTTTGTAAGGCGTGGCACCATATCATTTGACCAGATTTTTGTTGTATAAAATTCAGTTACTACCTAACTACCTCTCTCTAGCAGCGCCAACATCAAAGTATGAAGAATTGGAGACTCTGTATGGAAACATTGGAAAAGTAATCTATGACGGCCTAACTAACTACGAAAGGTAACCACCATAGAGCGACTTTCGTATGACCTTGAAAAATGGTTTCCGTAAGTGTTTGTTATTTGTTTTATCAGCCAATGGATGGAAAGAACAAAACATGGACTCTTCGTTTTCCCGCCAAAGAAAACCCTAATATGGAGAAGGCATTGTTCGATTGACCAATAGTGTTGCAGTATGACGTCAAAGCAATTTCTAGAAAGTTCTTCGGGCATGAAGTTTGTTTACCCGAGCGTTCGCTTAACCAACCAAAAGCCAGGTGCGTTTGTATCCGTTCGATACACCAATCAAATCGCTCTATTTCCGTTCGTTTGTTGTTTTTGTTTTGTTCGCGCGTTTTCATTTCAAGGTCATACGAAAATCGCTCTATTTGCTCACAAAAGACAGTGGATTCTTTAAAGGGACTATATCACAGTTTTTTGCTATCGTAGAAAAAAACTAAAATGTGTCTTTGCATCATTAGAATTCCAAAAATACTGGTCCAAATTTGTTATTTAAAGGCCCATGTTCACCCAAACCGCTTTGCGCGCTTGTGTTTTTGTTTTGAAACGATTCTTTTGTCAAATGCAGTGTTTTGATTGGCTTCCACTTTTGAGGAGCGTTGCCAGATCATACTAAAAACGACTGCGAGGGAGATTCGCTTTTTTGAAGCTTGACCGAAGCTTAACAGAGACAGTATCAAAGAGGCCCGTAAGACTTTAATTCTTTTCCAAATGGAGGAAGATATATCGCCGACTTCGGTAAATGTCACCGGAGAAAGCAGTATGCGTATGCGAGTCCGATGAACGCAATGAAGGTCATAAAATTACGAAATGTCTAAGGACCAGGTGAGATTTTCCTGAAGCCCGTTTCGACGGTGAAATGTTTTGATTCCTCAATCTATTATTTTCTGTTAATTCTTAGGAGGCTTAGGTATGTGTTCTCGAAAGAATAAGCGAGTTGTGTTTGCAAAGCGTTGAATCAGCACTGCTTACAGTCTTGTCGCTGTATAATAATCGCTGTGTTACAGTTTCTTTAGGTTTGGCTAAGGACTGGTTTGCTAATAATAGTTCTCGCTACTTTAGAGCGATACGCCAGACGATCAGTTTACGTTAAGGATATCACTCGCTTCATTGGTTAAATTAAATAAAGCATTGTTCATGTTAGATGACTCGCTTGTATTGCTTTCAACTGATTTCAACGGGACCTTCGTTTACAATTGAACATCAGCATTCGATGTAGAAGGAACTCGGCAAACACGCTGTCTGTAGAATTTGAAGCCAAGAGCTTCTTTCCCATCTCTCCATAGATTTAAAAAACGGATCCACGGAGACGAATGTACTTCGGCGACTCCAGTCGATGCGATCTTCCAACTGTACGTTTCGATGGCGCCGCCATCGAAAGTACTGCAGTGAAACAAACACTAACAGAAACAAAAAGGCTCGATACTAGACCAAAATATCCAGAATGATGTAAAGAAAAATACCAAAAGCACCTGTTTAGACTTTCTTTTAAACCAGATTTTGCGAACTGTGGAAGATTAACAAGGATTGACTCTACACACTGAAGGAAGTGATTTTCAACTACGCGAAATGTTTTTTTCTTGAGTACAGGCGCGCAATGCATCTCGGGTGAACATGGGCCTTTAAGACTATATTTATGCATTCAAACTGTTTTCCGTCGTCTTTTGTTACAGATGGTAAGAATGAACGTGGATTGAAACTTGAAAAAATTGTGCCAGTTTTTCAAATTTTAGGGCCTATTTACATGGAGGTGGGGGGACCCCAGGTAGGTGAGGTAACCGTCTCAAAGGGGGCACTCGCCTGTCCATATAATCTCTCATTTTAATTTGATCACGTTTACATGATAGGTGGGGCGACCCGCCACGGGTTACCTCACCTACCTGGGGTCCCCCACCTCCGTGTAAACAGGCACTTAATTGTGCACTTGCAAAAATCATCAACAAGTTTTTATGGTTAGTTATCCCTGGTAAAATTTGTTTTATGTCTTCAAAACTCTGAAGGGTTATTTTATGTACGGAGAACGAGGCTAAAACATCATAATTCTCGTGACGCAGCCCCTTTTAGGCTGTCAACTTTCGTGTCCTTGTACATGTACGCGTTGTTTGTTTTTCGTGTTATTTAGTTTTCATATGTGTTTTTCGTTGTTTGCTCACTAGATCTGCTAATGGAGCAACGTCCATCTTTTATGGTCCTCTTATGATGCTGAAGGCAGCCTGTTCACACAACCCATCCTACATCGACAGGTAAGTACAAACTCTGAAACAATTTTTTATTTACGTCTTTTTAATATTATTTCTGAGCTATCGAAATAATCACTGTAAAAGCAAAATGGGCCCATATGATGGGCGAAATCGGCAAAGACTAAAACCGTTTTTTATTCGAGATGACTTAAGAAATAATTATAATTCATTCAATGCAAGTATAGATAAACGTAATAAAAGTTGGGCTGTCGTTTTTTTTTATACCTAACGTTTTTGAAATCGTCCCTACGTTTGTCAAGAATGTTTTGTTCAAGAAACTGAAA
>JBBMOI010000004.1:38325000-38442500 GCA_038088405.1 Porites divaricata
GTTCCACAGGTTTTTGATAAGACCATGAAGAAGAAGTTGTATGATCGTCTACTCTACATCTTCTGCTCGCAGGTATATCAGTACATTGTATTTGTCCAAGGCTTATCAGTTTTGGGTATCCGTCATATCGTGGTGTCCGTCAAAATACAAAAAAAGAAAACGTACTTAATTTGAAATACTACGTCTGCTACTGGAGACGGGACCTCCATTTTTCGTGGCCAACCGAGCCACGCGAAGGTCTAGCTGCAAAGGCGGTACCATCATTGTACCATCATTGTACCATCATTTCTTGGTTGTTTCCCTGAGTATTGTTTCGGCCCCGGGAATCGAACCTGCGCAGTAGTGTAGCAGCTGATCCTAAGGTCTCTCCTAATTGGTCATTGAAAACAATGACATGTCATTCTTCCCATTGTTTTAGTATTGTTTGGGGTTAGGGAAACGCACCATTGGTGACTTCTCTTAGGATCAGCTGCTACATCATCCAACCTGCGACCTCCCACTCAGCAGCATCGGGCAGAATCACGCGACATATCCGGGAACTTTAAGCGCATTCCGAGCGCCAAATTTGAAACGATGACCAGCGAACCGAGGCCAAAACAAAGAAAAAACGGCCAAAACTGTTCAGAGTGGCTCACGTTTTACACTTTTTCGCCTTTTTCGTCACGCATTCTAACGGCTGAGCTTGTCTTGCCGTTGTTAAGTTGAGTGCGGCTCACATTTCCAACGCTTCAAGTGCTTTTACAGTTCACTTTGTAGTTCTTCTCCAGCTGATTCGAAAAAAATCTGACGTGTAACGTAACGAGTTTCACCGAAATATTTCGACTGAAATATTTGGTTTGCGTGTAAAGTCGAAGTATTTCGGTATGAACTCGTTTTATTTCCAGTCAATTCCTTTCGCATCATGTTAACAGAACGTGAAGTGAGCTTGTTTTTCTTCTTCAACTGTTTTCGTTTATTTTTAACCAACTTCATTATTTTTATTTTTTTATTTTTCAGAATTGGGAAGCCATGGGCCCTCACTTTTGGATTAAACAGTGTATAGAAGTACGAGATCCTAGTTGCGAGAGACTCATTCAAACCAACTTTCACCAGACCTTCAAAGCTGGCTTTGTTTCTTCCTTAACCCTTTCACTACCAAATGTGGCCAAAGGGAAATTTCGACCAAATTTCCAAATTTCATTTTCTAACATTTTGACAAACAAATAGCATCATGGGAAAGTACAGGCAGGGAGCTATCATTTGAATGGCCACATCATAGGATTTCGTCCACAGACTCAAAAGTTAGAACCAACTTGTACAGCATTATAAACAATACCACAGGAAAGTACTGCTCAGTAGCTTTCATTTGAATGGTCACACCATAGGATTTCGTCCACAGACTCAAAAGTTAGAGTCACCTTGCAAAACTCTATCAAACACTCTGGCAATGAAGGGGATAAGAAGTCACCAAAAGGACCACAACAATTTTGCAAATTACTTTAAAGACATCCTTCATATTATAAGCTGTCATTAGCTCTTGCATTCATGGTTTCTTTTTTTGTAATCACTTTCGATAGAGGACCGAAAGTATATTAGTTTTTCTAATTAATCATTGCTACCCTCTTTAAATAAAGTATATTATTATTAATATGGAAAAGGCATTGTTTGAACGGTCAATCAGATTGCGGAAAGCTGGTAATGTGCGAAAGTATAGCTACCCTTTCAGTGGTTTAGTTGCATTCACTTGTAAACATGACAAGTCGATTATTCTTAAGGTGGTATGAACATTGCTCTATTGTACTAGATCGCTCATTAGTGCTCCTACTTCTAGAAGCGGCTTTGCATTTCAGATCAATACAGAAAGTCCAATCAGGATCAGTTAGGTTAAGCTAACTTGTCGTATTTGTCGTATATCTCCTTACTTTTAGCTTCTATTAGCCGTGTCTGCATGTGAGAGGCCAGTGACACCCTCAAGTACATTTAGCATGCTTCCCTCCGTGACGTCATTCATCCGGGTTTCTGACAACCCAGCAAGTAAGGAGGTTCTAACGCATGCTCAGCAGAAGACAACCGCTGGTTCTGAGGACGGGAAGGATGAGAAGATGGAGACAGAGAACAGCAAGGAAGGAGAAAGCAAGAAAGAGGACGGCTCAGTGCGATGCTTGTTTGAGATCGACGACTCCGAGGTACTATCATAAGTTAGACAAAACATTTGAAGAAATGGGCGCAAAGATGTATATGAACTGAAGCGATCTTGTTTATGTCGTTATTTGACTGTTATCCACTTGGCTTACTAAAGTACCGATAGCCTGTATTTCCAGGACGTAAAGGAAAAAAGTCCCATTGTTCCAATCATTTCTTAAACTATAGTATATGGTGTTTGAAAAATATCAGAAAGAAAATGCCACATAAAGGCACGACTGTTTTCAAGGCCTAAAGAAATCAACCTCTGTTTTAGTTTCTATGCCACTGTTAATTAAGCGATAAATTAACATTTCACTTCCTTTTAAAGATTGCAACAGTTATTTTTTTATTGAACTCCCATTAAGCAGTCGTAACGTAGTCTGATATATCTTATGACTTGTCACTTCAAAGACTCTTCTGACCACCATGGACAAGAAGGCCGCTACCGGTAGACTAGCTAAGGAAGAAACGGTTCAGCAACTTGTGGAGAGACATGGAAAATTCATTGAAAAGCTTCGAGAGGTCAAGGTACGTAATCCTGTAACATTTCTTGCCGTGAGATGATAGTTGGGAGTTAAAGCCGCAACGACGACAGCAACGGAAGAGAAAACGTCAGCCAAAAAGTGAATTTGCACTGTTTCAAACTTCATTGCTCTTATCCCAACTCTTTTAATTTTTCAAATGATGGCTATTTTTTTTTAGGAGTTGAATTCTAAAGGCTGGTTTTCGCTAGCGACGGAGTCGGAGTCGTAAGCGGAGTCATAAGCGCGACGAAATCGGAGTCAGAAGAATCAGAACGTTCCCATTTTTTCCAACTCCGCGTACGACTCCGTCGCTTACGTCCCCCTGATGATCTAGTGAAAACCAGATTGTCGGAGTAGGAAGCAGAAGCTGAAGGATAAATCAATCACAATGCACGTTCTCACGCTTTGTGATGTATTTCAGTTCTCCCGCTTCTGCTTCCGACTTCGACAATCTGGTTTTCACTAGATTATAAGCGGGACGTAAGCGACAGAGTCGTAAGAGGAATCGGATCGCTGTTTTTACTAAATCATAAACTCTACGGTTTGACAGAATTTTCATCTTGGAAGCACTGTTTACATTTCCAAACAAGTGTTTTATGCAGGAGTTGATCCATTCAATAATTTGAAGATGTAGGTTTCATATAAAAGATCAATTACTTCCCTTCAAGAAATCATAGCTCTTTTTCTGTCTAATTTTATGAATCATGATCCCAGGGGGTACTTTAGGTATTGTTTGGGTGGGGATGTGCCACTAGGACCCTAGAACCCTTAGGCTACACCAGAGCTCGTTCAAGTGAATTTTGCTACCCTGTACTAGACTAAACTCCCAAAATCCCCCCCTATCCCAGAGTAGCTGTTTTCCCAAAACTACCAAAACCGGCCTTAAAGGGCTGTACGTGAGTTCACAAGAGAAAAACGAAAATCGTTTCTTGCGTTCGCTTCCGCCATAAAACGTGAAATTAGGAAAATTCGCGTCGTAGTCGTGCAACGACGGCAAAGAAATGTACAAAAAGCGTAATACACGTGCAAAGTTGTTGTTTTGCTAATCTCAACCTATTGCTTTTTTGCCGTTCTCGTTGACGTCGCGGTTGTCGTTGCTTTATTATGCTCCATAGCGACGGTACATGACTAAAAAATGTTTAGTTCATTGTAGCCAACACTGAGGCCTTAGTGAAATCGGTCATAGTAGCGTGTCTTTACTCTCGCGCATACTTAAATCTGCGTTATGTTCAATATGGTGAAATCGGCTTTTAATCGTTCTTAATAATCTTGAGTAACCTCAGCGTGAAGGCGCTAAAGGTTTTTTTTGCGTAATTTCAGACTGCCTCTTTTCTGGGTCCAATGGCTCAACTGTGCCACAGATACTCCAACCTCGCACATCAAGTGTGGGTAGACCTGTTTCCTCAGCTGTGGAATCTTTTGACAGAAAAACAACAGCAAGTAAGTAATAAATTCAGTTATGAGTGATTCAAAAATTTCTCCGTTTCTGATTGGCTTAGCTTCCCACGCAGACGTTCTTAGGGCTTCGTCACGCACTCCTCCCCAAGAACATCTGCGTGAGAGGCAATCCTTCGGCGAATTGTTCATAAAAGTTAGAACAGCTAGCGTTGACGAAATTTGGAAGCTGTTTGTCGCAACGCAATTTGGTTGACAGATCAATTGATTTGATGTTCTTGTCGTCAGGTTCTTGCTGGTGAGATTAGTCCGTTTATGTGCAGTGGAAGTCACTTAGTTCAAGTGGACACTTTTCCGAGCTCCGTTCACACGATCCTTGAGGGCGTTTCGAAGTGTAACCCTGCTGTTCCCATACGTCCATGTATCCTCAAGGTGAGACACTTTCTAATGCCCTGTTCACACGAGCAAAAGATTTCTAGTTAAATCTGCTCTACCAAAATGAAAGTAGTAGGAAAAAAACTAAAGGACTGGGTATTGAATAGAGTTCAAGTACATTTCGACTTCTGCCTCTTTTTGTACCAAATTGGTAGTTGACAAGAATTATTTGACAGCCTTATGAAGAAAACAAATTTGACCGGGTTAAACGGTTTTTAAACATGTCTGGTGTGAAGGTTTGGTGTGAACTGGACGTAAATTTCTAAATCTAAGATTCCGGTTACACATGTTTTAACCGCTTTATTAAGCAAGCTCCAAACGTTGTATGTTATTTAGCCAGATTGAATGGTTACGTTAAGAAACTTTGAGGACTGTGTCTAACACTTCAAATAGTTGAAATGTTTAAAATATGAACGAGTGAAGACAAGGAGTAAAGTGCAGTTCCAGTAAACAGCATTTTAAACTTCTCAGTTGAGCAAGCTTGAGGGCGAGTGGCTAAGCTGTAAGGAAGGAGGGCGGGACCCAATCTCTCTTCCTTTTTACCATTAGTTTGCATAACTGTGTTTTCCCTCGTCGCGTGGCTCTGATGAAGGAAGGACGACAGCTCGCGGTCTAAAATTTTAAGGATAGGAGAGGTTTTTTAATGTGTGTTTGTGCGTGTGTGTTTTTTAAATCCAATTTAATTCTATTTCATTTTTCAGTATCTGGGTAAAAGTCATAACTCGTGGCATCGCGCTGGACTCACGCTTGAGGACTACGCCAGTTTATGTGATGAGTATTCTACTCATCAGGTTTCACATCAGCAACAACAAGTTATTGATTTTTCTCCATTTGAGGAAGACCCATCTGAGATCAACCAACATGTACGTAGGGTTCTTTTCCGTTTTTGTCAGTTCTTCTCATTATTTAACTTGTGGGTGAATTATGATAAGGCAGGACAGAGTTCGATGTTAAAACAGATCTGCGCAAGAATGTTATCGTTTTGCTAGCAGTGTCTGGTTCCATGCACTTTGTTAAATGTTTGTTTAGGTTGATTTAGGGTTAGTTTTGGCTGTCTCACAGCAATTTACATCGGCCAATTCGTTCTAGTTAATACAAAAAACACAGGGGCCTTTCACGCACGATTAGGGTATGGGCAATGAATATAGATATGGGATGTGTTTTATTTGGTGGCCACTTGAGTTTTGCGGTCAGCTGGCAGGATGTCTGGTACCGAGAAGTCCTCGGAGTCACTCGGATCTTTTATGTCGGATGTTATGATAGTTTTCCGAATTTTCGACTGACCCAGCTGACTTGAAAATTAAAAATGGTCGCCAAGGGAACTGATCAAGTTAAAATAACTTATTTCTTACATTCTTATCGGATTTGAGGGCTTCCTGTGACAAAACAAACTCGTATCGTTCTCAACAATAACACAGCGAGCGATAAAACTGCTTGCCGCAACGAGGCGCCATTAGAAAACTATACTGTAAAGTAAGTTTAATCAATAACGTTTTCATTCGTTAGGAAACTATGGATGCACTTGCCGAGATGTATTCACTGTTGAATGAAGAAGACATGTGGGCTGGCTTGTGGCAGCAGCGGTGTCGATATCCAGAAACAGCCACTGCTATCGCTTATGAGACTCAGGGCTTCTATGAACAGGCGCAGTCTGCTTATGAAATGGTATTAAATAGAAACGCTTCTGTTTTCACTGAACCTTCGTTGAAGATTGACTCTTTTCGTGTGAACACCGCATCAAAACAAGCATTGTTCTATTTCCACTTTTCCTATCAAGGAAAAGTCTACTGTAGTTTCCTTTGGTGCTCTTTAGTATGTTGTAAACAGTGGTTCTACGTTTTGAGTCTGATGGAATCACAGTGTGATCATTCAAATGAAAGCTACCGAGCAATGCTTTTCTGTGGCTTTCAGTGTTGAGTATGTTGTACAAATTGGTTCTAAATTTCGAGGGTCTTCTGAAGGAATCTCAGAATGTGATAATTCAAATGAAAACTACTGCGCTTTCCTGTGGTATTGTTTATTATGCTGTACAAGGTGGTTCTAACTTTTGAGTCTGTAGATGAAATCCTAAAGTGTGACCATTCAAATAAAAGCTACTGAGCAGTGACGTTTTCTGAGGTACTGCATGTCTATTATGCTGAACAAGATAGTTCTAACTTTTGAGTCTGTAGATAGAATCCCAGAGTGTTATTGTTCAAATGATAACTACTGAGCAGCGGTTTCATATAGTGCTTTTATGATACTGTACAAGGTGGTTCTAACTATTGTTCCTGTGATAAAATCATATGGTGTGGTCATTCAATTGAAAGTTGCTGAGCAGTACTTGCTTGCGGTAGTGTTTATCGCAAGATGCAAATCTTAGCGTTTGATTTTATTTTTGTTGCCTTGAAGAAAGGTGTCGACTTGGTCGATAGTTGGACTTTGGTATGGTATATCGGTAAAATGTAACTCAGTGCTACTCGAAAGGAGAGATACCCTGAAGAGATCACATCTGTCTTGTTGTAAGGTTCTGCTTTACTAGAATCCGGCAGACCTTTTAACAAGGCTTTGAGGAGAATTTTCTGATGAGGCTTCTAGTTCGTAGAGCTCGTTTTCTAAGTGAGTGGTGCGTTAGTTCCCATAAATATCATGACGTATTTAAAATTTACTTATCTGCAGGCGATGAGCAAGGCTCGTGATGAACATAACCGAGGACCCGCCAATCCACAACTGAACTCAGAGTACAATCTGTGGGAGGAACATTGGGTCAAGTAATTACAGACTCAGCTTTACGTTTTTGCGTCCATTTTAAGTTTAGTTCGTGTATTTCGATTAAAGTTTCCTGATTTAAAAAGTCTTAAACTAAAGGTTTAGTCAAGCTCATTCCAAACTTGATTCTTTTTTAACGTCGCGCGCTCGTTCTCTGCGAGTGATTCGAGAGACCAAAGTGCTTGACGTGCGCGGAAAACTACTTGACAAGCCCGAAGTTAGCTGCCGAGAAAGCTTTTGTGATTTAGAGTGTTGTGAACAAAAATTTCCCTGGTCTTATCTGAAGAATAACAATTTTATTGCGTTTCATTTTTTCAGTTGTTCCAAGGAACTTGGTCAGTGGGACTTGCTGATGGAGTTTGGAAAAACCAAGGGTCACGCAAATCCTTTTCTTGGTTAGTTGACTCCACGCTTGTAAACGCAGTGAACTGTTTCGTCAGTCAAAGCAAATGCGATCATCATTGCCTGAGTAACCACTCTCAATGGGAATTCTAATGTTTGGAGAACTTGAACGGAAAAGGATAAAGAAAAAATATTTCTTTTCAAGAAGTTCTTCAAACATTGGTCGCCTTAAAAGAGTGACTACTCGGGCCAGTGTGATCGAAATACTTATGTCTAGTGCTAATAGACAGACTTTGTCTTTAAGTCATATTTTACTTTTTTCTATATCTTCCTTCGTTTTCATGTCCTTTATTTGTGGTTAATCAATGATATTATCAGGAAACTGAATTTTTTTATTTCGAAGAAAAAAATTTAAGTCATTGTTGTGGTTTTGAGAATAGTGCGCAGTGTCCATTTTTTTTTGGCCTGTGAAAGTTGTTCGTAAGCATAACAATCTTCTTTCGTCGCTTAGTTCTTGAAAGCGCCTGGCGAGTCCCTGAATGGCAGTCGATGAAAGAGGCTCTTGCCCAGGTAATATCTTTGTATATTATTACTTTCCAAATCAACAATAGTACTGCACTCTTGTTGTATCATATGAGTCTAATCATCTTACTCTACTCTCCAACAGGTTGAAGTTAATTTTCCTGAGTCCATGGCCTACAAATTAAACTTGTATCGCGGATACATCGCCATATGCCATCCAGAAGAGCAGCATCTTAACATGGTAGGTGTCCCTGAAGCTATTATGAGGTTTGTTTTTATCGTGTTTTGTTGTCTTGAGATCAGTTCACATTTTTATGACTTGGTAGACGTGTAACTTTCCTGCTGTGCGAGCTATACATTTGGAAGTGACGTCAAGGTGCCCCACTCTAAAGAAGCTAAAGAAGTGAAATCGGGAAAAGAAAATGGAGTTTTCACGACTAATGAGGGTAAAGGATCAAACGCTGGAAAGTTGAACCCATAATGGCGAATCGGCGTCAGTCTTAAACCTTACAATGAAACAACTGCTGACAGACGAGCAGTTGCTTGATGGCGAGAAATTATCAAGATCCCGGCTTTTGTCATCCGCTATTACTAAGAATCAGAAACGTTTGCCTGAACAGTTCTCGCTATCGCTAAAAATACCTACAAAATACTTATGATTAACTGTCATGTTTCTTTCAAATGAAATCTCTGGGTAGTGAAGTAGTAGCCAATTCTAACTTTGGGTCCGCTTCTTTTGCATTTAGGTTGACAAACTTGTTGAACATTCCACCACTCAAGCCATCCGTCAATGGAGACGTCTTCCCCCTGTTATTTCACAGCAACATATTCCTCTCTTACAGGTCAGCAGTCAGCTTTGTATAACAAAGTTATTACTCTGAATAAGTTCTCTTCAATTCTAACTTAAAGACAATGAATGACCTTAGTTGAAATACGTGTGACAGAGAGAGCTTCTATTTCTAAACTTTACGTTACCTCATAGCGTTATGTATAAGTGTTCAAGCGAACCACAGTGGAACCTCCTGATAACGAACCTCTATATAGCGAAGTCCTCGGTTTAACGAACGATAATTCTCTACCACGGTAATAGAAAAATATATGAAAAAGTACCTCGATATAACGAACAGGTTTTGCCAGTCCCTTGGCGCTTCGGTATATCGAGGTTCCACTGTAGTAAAGGAAAAAAATTGCTGGGTGAATAAAGTAAACAAATAAAACCATGGTGGTGGACAAGGTCACTTACTCATAGATTCTTATGTGACGCACGTCCTGTAAACTGTAGGATGCGATCAATTTTGGATCTAAGAACTAATATTGTATCTACATTTTTACATTATTTTTCTTTGTTTATAATTCGTACTTCAGGCTGCTCAACAAATAATGGAACTGCAGGAGGCTGCTCAGATACACACAGGACTACAGCCGCCGAATGTAGGACGATCAACTAGTCTACATGACATGAAAGCCATAGTCAAGACTTGGCGGTGAGCAGAAGAATCTAATCGTTACGTTTGCGGTTTTGTTACGAAATCATACTTTTCACCTAACAAACACGATTTAACAAGGTTTTGTTTGAAACACTGCACTAGTACAGATCTTATAGCGCCTCTTTCTTGAATGATTTAATTTCGCGTTGCTACGCCTTCGGATTGGTTAGGAAAACTTCGTGTCGCTTTCTCAACCATTCACATTTGAGGCGAAACAAATCCTAACTTGCGGGCGCATGCGTTTTACCCGCGCTTGGCTATAGCCTTCGAGCTCTGATTGGTTTGTTTACTTGTCAGTGCTTTTTCTGATTGGACAAATGTACTATGGTTTTACAACGGTCAACTGGAAACATATCCAATGTGTTTTAATTATCTTTTTTTTTTTCAGTAACCGTCTTCCCATGCCGTCAGATAATTTATCTCACTGGAGTGACGTGTTCATGTGGAGACATCACCATTATCAGGCCATTGTGGCAGCGTATGAGAATCAGGCTCAGCATGAACCGGTCAGTAAAAACACAGTTGCCTTTATTTTCTATCAGCCCGTATACACTCATATCACTCATATCCGTACCTTCCTTTGAGGTCGGTAAATACACATTTTGCTTCCTTTCTGGTTAGTTTATGCAATTGTCAGTAGCTATAGAATTATTATATGTTATTTCATAGAGGTATTATCATAGTATTTTATACAGGCTTTCTTTTCGCAACTGCGTAAATTACGTATTTTACTATGATGATCTTTGCATTTATTTATTAATCCCGTAGTTCAAATATATGAAACTTATACATTCATCATTTCAGTTATTGAGGTTATCTTTGATATCTTCTTTTTAGTCATTAAATAAATGATTAGCGATTAAAAATGCTGCGTAGCAGTGTGTGCAGAAATATGACAAATGTTTGCGCTTCATAAACTTTGGCACTTTTTTCATACAAAAATTAGTCAACGCACACAACGTTTTATTCAACTAAGGCCCGTTTCCAACCTCGTGCTACTGCCGTGCCGAACTCAATTGATCGAATTAAATTCGACTTTAGCACGGCACTAGCACGACGTTTGAAACCAAGTCGTGCTATTGCCGTGCTACACGGCAGTAGCTCGACTTGGTTTCAAACGTCGTGCTATCGCCGTGCCGAACTCAATTCATAAATTACAAATGCATTAGAATACATTTAAAAGTTTGCAGAGCCGTTTCTTTATTATTGTGTTTTGTTTTGGGCAACAGCCGTTCTATTCGACTGAATTAAATTCGACGTCTGAAACCAAGTCGTGCTAGTGTCGTGCTGCAGTCGAGCTACAGTCGAGCCAGCTTAGCACGGCAGTAGCACGACGTTTGAAATAGGCCTGAGATCAGGGCCCAGTTGCTCGAAAGCCGATTAGCTCTTAACCAGGGGTTAAATTTAACCCGGGTTTCTTTTTCTTGTGTTTCTCGGATAATTTTCTCTGTTATTTTTAGAGCTTCTAATCATCAACTTGAATTTAAAAATTAAAACTGAAATGCTTTGAACAACTCGGCCCAGATGTATACTGACATGTATACCTTCTCTTCACAATTCCATCGTTACTAATGAGGACACCTTTTTATTTTGTAAGCAGCAGAGTAACCACTCCATGCTTGGTGTCCATGCTTCTGCCTGGGCCATAATTCATTATGGTTACATAGCCAGAAAGCAGAACCTCACAGGAGTTTGTCTGGACTGGCTGAGCAGGTTTGTTTGGACACCTTGTGACCCTGTTATATGAGCGCTTCAAGTGAAGGAATAGGCAGCATGACTGAGTATTTGCAATCTATGTGTCCAGGTTTAATTACCGCCCTGACCACTCGCAGGAGTTGTTTGTCAGTAGATAGGTTAGGTAGATAATTTACGTCGAGAACGTGGGAAGCGTTTCCATAATCTTCTGGCCCTGGTTGTTCAAAAGCTGGATAGCGCTATCCACCGGATAAATAACTATCGAGCGGATGATTATTACGGGAAACAATTGCATTATCCGCTGGATAGTGATTTATCGCGTGGATAGCGCTGTCCAACGTTTGAACAACCGGGGCCTGAGCCAGGATTTCCTGCTAAAAACGGTCGACATGCTAACTAAACTATATAAAATTAAGCAGTAGTCCTGAGTTCATCTCCTCGACTACATGTTAAAATGTCAAAACTGCCTGCCAGTTAAGATTTTTACCTTGTTTAGTTTATTTGATGATTTCACATTATTTATTATTGTCCTTGAAAAGCCCCTTGCAGGTAGAGGATAATTCAGAATATTTGTTTCTTTATTTTGTAAGAATAATGTCACCGGTGATTACAGCCGGTTAGGAGGTTGACTTGCGAAGCTGCGGATTTAATGCCCTTGAGTGTTTTAATTCACGAGCACTTTGGTTTTGGCTCCAGAGCCGCGAGAAGAGAGGCGTTTTTCCCTTTTCTCTCCCTATTTTCCTGCTGCTGGGTCCGCTCCCGTACTCCAGTGGCGCCAGCCGCGCGAGATAGTAGTCGATAAAAACATGCTTGGTCGTTTTGAGTCAAAAGCCATTTTAGCAAGCAAATTTTCGTTTCAGAATTCATACCATTCCCAGTGTTCCTATTGTGGACTGCTTTCAAAAGATCAAACAGCAAGTTAAGTGTTACCTGCAGATAGCTGGTGGGATGGGAAAACAAGAACTACAAGAGGTTTGTATTTTCTGTAACTAACTCAATACCCTTCTAACCAGGCAATTTATTATTTACTTTTAAATTGTTTGGTCAAAATCACTGATTACCTTCCCTGTTTTTTGAATGAGAATAAAATTATGAGTTATGAATAATTGTTTGTTCTTTCTTCTCTAACAGGGCCTGGAGGTTATCGAATCCACAAATCTGAAGTACTTTTCTAAGGAAATGACTGCCGAGTTCTTTGCCCTCAAAGGAATGTTTTTGGCTTATATAGGAAGGTACGATTAGAGTAAAAACGACTTGTTTGCAAGACCAGGAGCTTATGACTTTAGCTATATACAAACCGGTACTAACATCTCATCGGATAAGCCCTTTGTTAACTTTTAAAACGCTTATTTCGACATCGCTGAATACTTCAGCCCAGTTTGTGTACAAATACTCACGCATCTCATCTTATGAATTTATTGTCAAAATAATTTTTGGATTAATGAAAGAAATTCAAAAAAATGCAGCAAAGAAAAGCATAAGTCAAATTTTGTGAATGCAATCATGTAAACGATTTCGTCCCGGTTAACCGGCAATTGCGCAAGACCTAGCTGATACGAAGAAACCGGGAAAGTAACGGTTCTACTTTGCTTGGCGAATACAACAAGTTAATTACCCACTCATAAAGATCTTACTTTTCTCCTTCATTGTAGGTCTGAAGATGCAAATAAAGCTTTCTCTCAAGCCGTTCAAATGCACGATTCACTCGTTATGGCCTGGGCCCTGTGGGGAGACTACTTGGACGGACTGTTTGTACTGGAGAGGTAATTCACCCTCATTCTTCCAAAAATTCAGTTTTTAATGATTTAGCCACAATGCCTGGAACTTCGGTCTTAAAATCTGTTAAGTTCTCCTTTAAAGGGAAAGATAAATATTTTCATCACATCGCGAGGGTGACCCAAGGAATAGACATTCGTTTCTTACGAATTCTGGGCTCTCTAATCACTTATTTACGGACCGACTCATGGCGAGCAAGGACTTTCACTAGGTTAATATGAGACGCTTGTATACTGCTAGATAAGATGGTTTAAGGTGGAAAATTGAAGCTCGGTTAAAAATGAGAGAGGTGAGAGGTTCGTATTCTTTCACTAGCGTGGGATACGCTTCTTTAATTTCCCTTTTCTTTTGTTCACACCTGTTGTCATAGAAACATGCAGCTGGGCGTGTCCGCCATTGTGTGTTACCTTCACGCCTGCAGGCACCAGAACGAGGCTAAGTGCCGGAAGTACTTGGCGAGAACCATCTGGCTGATGACTTACGATGACGAAAAGGTCTGTTATGAATTGTCGTGTATGGACTGAACCTTATACAAGCTAGCAATTGTGTAGACGTAGAAGTTATAGGCGCACGCGTAAAAGGTCGACAGCGTCAACGCAACGTATAATTTCGAGACGGGATTATTATTATTATTATCATTACATTGTATTATTATCAAGTTGAAGCTTATCTAAAAACGCTAAGGTTTTTGAAGGGCTCTCTCAGCTTAAGTTTGGTTATCTATTCTAGGGATCAATCTCCGAAGCAGTGGACAAGTACTGTGTTGGTGTCCCCCCGGTTCACTGGTTACCATGGTACCCAACCTGCTATTTAATGTCTATATCTTATTGCCTATCTGTTTATCTTTTTTTGATGAATTGTTTGTTTCTCCTTTCTTTTGAATTCTTGAAGGACCTAGAGGCTCACTTTTCTTTTGCTGGATATGTTTGTGTTTTTCTTTCTACGTAGGATTCCTCAGTTATTGACGTGTTTGGTTCGGCGTGAAGGTCAGAAAATCTTAAATCTTCTGTGCAATATAGGACGAGTTCATCCTCAGGTAATAGTGAGCTTAAGCAGCGACGTTTTTGAGCGACGCACGTCAACCGGAAGTGGACTTTTTGCCCTCTTGAGCCGTGATTTTGACCACATTTTTCGGCAAATCGTCCCTATAAGAATTAAGACACTTGACAATGAAATATGGTAGCGTCAAGGCTTATTAAAAGAGAAAAAGGGTCACTTCCGGTTGAAGTGCGTCGATCAAAAACGTCGCTGCTTAAGCTCCCTAATATGACAACTTAGGTAAGTGTTATAAGCCCCGCCGAAGACCGAGGCTGATAACATTTACTGAGACCTTGGTTATTTAGGATATCACAAAAACCGAGTCTAGTAATTGTTTTGTTATACATTATGTTGAAGAAAATAATGACAAACACACCGTCGCCGGCAAGGAAACTGAATTGATATAATTGTTACTGAAAATCATGCATTGCTCGCGCAACCTACAGATAAGTCAGTTATCTGCTAGGAGATAACTAACTAATCTGTACGTTTCGCTGATTTCCAAAATTAGCTGTAGACTCTTAGCCAATGAGAAGATAGGTAATGAGTACATTGTTCAATAACACAAGTTGAAAGTTATTTAAATGTTATTTCAAGAGCTAGTAAACACACAGCCAAGAATCATTGTGTCCTTGTCCCTTGCAGATAAAATTGTTAACCTTGTTAACGCACTAGAAACTCTTCTTTGTTCAGCTCCATGAAGGTTTTTTTTTTTGTAGGCCATGTATTTTCCAATCAGGACACTTTATCTAACTTGGAAGATCGAACAGCGGGAGAGGCGTAAGTTTTGTTTATTTATTTTCTCTTTTTCCTTTGTTTAGTTATCCATTCTCATTTCTGACTTGCTAACATTTATGATCTCTGTTTTCTGTAGAAGAAAGCTTTTCTACTGAGAAATTTGTTGAAATACAAGTTTATTTTACTCTTCTTTATAGAGCGATTTTCGTATGACCTTGAAATGAAAACGCGCGAACAAAACAGAAACAACAAACGAACGGAAATAGAGCGATTTGATTGGTGTATGAAACGGATACAAACGCACCTGGGTTTTGGTTGGCTAAGCGAACGCTCGGGTAAACAAACTTCATGCCCGAAGAACTTTCTAGAAATTGCTTTGACCTCATACTGTAACACGATTGGCCAATCAAACAATGCCTTCTCCATATTAGGGTTTCTTTGGCGGGAAAACGAAGAGGCCATGTTTTGATCTTTTCATCCATTGGCTGATGAAACAAAGAACGAACACTTACCGAAACCTTTTTTCAAGGTCATACGAAAATCGTTCTACTGTAGCACGTATTCGTGCCTTCTCGGTACACGATTCTGGTAATCTGCGTATCTACCCCTTCCCTAACCTATCGTTAACACTTACTTCTCATTTAGGGTAAAATGAGGATTGCGAAGGGTTAGGTGGACAGTTTCCGTGAAGCTTATACTGATCCTGTTAGGCAATGAGCCCGCCTTTTTTGTTTTGGAAGCTGTTTTCCTTTTCCCGCGCTAAGGCTTGTTGTACGTTTCCCTCGCTTGCTTTTCTGTTTTCCCTCGCTGGCTTATGAACTCCTCATGAAATTTCAAATTCCAGATAAAATGGAAGCTGCCGCAGCAGGAATATCAGCACACCGCAGTTCTACTGGAGGCACCAACACCACCGCGTCCTCAGATTCACAAAACGCGACTTCATCTGCTTCCAAAACAAGTACAACCGGTTCAGAAACAGGACAAACCAGTACGGCTGCAGCCTCGACAACAACCACTGGTACTGCGGCAGTCAGCTTTCAAGCCTCTGGTGTGTTGATTACATTGTATAGACAGCAAGTGAACGGCTCGGGACAACCTTTTTCTCATCTCTTCTCATTCAAGGGACGAGGGCTTGGTGCTTATTCCCTCGCTTCTCGCTTGCCACTTGTCTCTGAAATCGCTTGCGAGCGCGAAATTGCTAATCAGGGAAATTAAGAGACTGATAACCGTTTAATGTTCTTCAAGTTGAGCTGAGTCGATTAAAAAAAAAGGACGAAAACGGGTTGTGAATACATGGATAAGTCGAATAATATCAATAATGCTTAACACTTTATTGTTGTCTTGGGTGATATTACCTACAATAATTTAGTTCCTTTTTTTTTTCTTTCGGTTATTTTGGTGTGACGGCTGATAACGCTTTGATTCACGTATTAAATATAATCATCTTACATCTGTTCTCCTTTGATGTTTTATAGAATGCGTGCTGTTACATTTAGTGCAGTATAGAAATATCTATATCTCCCTTGATTGTTTGAGCAATGTTCTTTTAAATGAAAATGTCTTATAAGTGGTTTTTGTTTTCTTTTTTACCAGAAAATGTGGGAAGTTTGAAGGCAGTCACTACGGTACGTAGATGTGTTTTACGGATCCTTTCTCTAGATCACGTTTTCAAATTTTCATTTCTTCTTACATTTATTGATGCTGTTGTTTTTATCCTTTTTGAAGACCACACCAGCACCTCCATCAACAAGCTCTTCTACACCAACAGCGCCTGCTCATTCAAATACAACCACTGCACCGACTCCTACATCTACTGTGGGCTCAGCTACGAGTTCTACGACCGCAGGCAGCACTACGGCCACCACAGGAACCCCACAAAGCACAGGCTCCACACCAGCCAATAGTCAGAGTGACCCTGGGGCCATCCGTGCTACAGCTCAGATGTGGCGCTGTAGTAAGATCATGCATCTGCTAAGGGACCTTCACCCTACTCTTCTTTCAGCCCTCGAAGGGGTCGTGGATCAGGTATTTACTTCTCATTGCTCGTCCAGTCGATTGCCGGCGTAAATTGAAACATTTCAGGCCGATTAACTCCGTTCAAATTGCGCATGTTATGTGCTTACGATGATTATTAGTAATACCATTAGTTTATCAGCAGTCTCTAGTCATTGTTGTCAATTTTAGTTTCTTTAGTTCTCGTATGACTTTTAGCTGTATTTAGTTGTACTTATTTTCTGTAAACATGACCCGCCTAGATTAGCTTAGCTACCCGCGGGCATGTTATTGTACTTTTACTTCAAAACACAATAAAATGTATGTATGTATGTATGAGCCAAAGATATGAAACGACTTGTTAGTGTCGTTGGTTTGATTAAAGCCATACGATGGATTCTTGTTGTGGGATAATCGCAGAGGCAGTTTACAGATGTAGATTAAGTGGAAGCGAGGCTTGCAGTGATTTGGTTTCGATCTCTTCAACTCAAGGCCAGGATACTCAATGCCAAACTATAAAATGGAGTATAAGATACTTCGGCGTTTCTAAAAAATGGTGTTTTCATTTCAACAGATGGTGTGGTTCAGAGAGTGTTGGCATGAGGAAGTGCTCAGGCAACTTCGTCAGGGTCTGACTAAGTGTTATCAAGTAGCGTTTGAGACCAGAGGAGATGGTATGTATAGGCTGTTGCCGTAAAGCTGCAGGATCGCAGTCACAAGAGAAAAAAAATGCAAAATCAAGCGTTCAAATTTGGTTCTTTGCTAGTAATCTTTTGATTTTCTGAATTTTCGGGAAATTTGCGTAAACGCAAGTCCAGAGCTCTGGAAAGTACTGCTCAGTAGCGTTCATTAGAATGGTCACATTTTATGATTTAATCTGCAAAGTTTTAAATGGAAAATAAATTGTAGAGCGTAATATATAGTAAAAAGTGCATTGGAAAGTTGCTTTTTCTTCCTTTTCAGTAGCGGCGAGGAGGGTGATTTTTGAAACTATTTTTTCTTTTTTTTTACACAGTTGCTTCTGCTCGTATCACCCCTCATACTTTAAGCTTTGTAAAAAAGCTGGTGAGCACGTTTGGGATCGGATTTGAATCGGCTTCAAGTGTGTCAAGCACCTTCTCTTCAGCAGCATCTGAGTCCCTAGCAAGAAGGGCCCAGGCAACGGCTCAAGACCCAGTTTTCCAGAGACTGAAGGAGCAGTTCGCCGTTGATTTTGACTTCACGTGAGCAGTTTGTAGCCTTCTTTTGTAATTGTTCAACAGCTAAACTGAGTCAAAGCTTCCATTCTTTATAAAGAGACTTCTAGATTCTAAAACGCGAATGACTACGAGGACAAGTTTTTCGCAATGCTTAGCTAGTGCACGAGCGTGAAACAGCGTCATTTTGGCGAGAAATCTCTGTCGATATCTGTCGTCATTCTGACGTGTTTTAGCGAAAATGTCGTGGTGACGTAAACAAGTTATCAAATGTCAGAATTTTTTTCACTTTGTGATTGGGATACGGCTTAACTTCCTTCAATTAAATTAACCGTGTTATTTTTTCTGGTGAAAGCAGTAAACTTTAAGGGGTGTCTGTTTTTTGAGAATACGCGAAAAAAAGCTTTCCGTCAAATCTCGTCCTCGAATCTTTAGGTCTCTAATACACTTTAGTCTAATTGCATTGATGATTATCGAAAATAGAGCGCTGTGATTGGCTAGGAGCTTCGCTTTATCCCGCTATAATCACCGCGCGCTGATTATAACATTGAAGGCTAGAAGTTTTGAAAATGGCAGCCAGATTTTTTGATGTTTCGGAGTCGGAAATTGATCAATAATTTTATTTTCTCGAATAATCATCAATGTAATTATACTAAAACAATTAGTCGCCTCAGGCGACGTGAATATAGGCGAATAGTCACCGACACGAAGTCGAGGTGACTATTCGCCGATATTCACGTCGCCTTCGGTGACTAATTGTTAAGTAACCATTTCAACTGCAGACATCCACAGGCTCAAGTGTTAGAGCCTCCTTGTGTTGTATCATGAATAACTACTACTTAGTATAGCCTCCATTTGAATGGTCTCACTAAGATTTCATCTGAAGACAATTCCGTACAGCATAAATAATCCAGTTAACCCTTTAAGCCCTAAGAGTGATCAGCATCAAATTTCTCCTAGCAATATCAATGCTTTGTAAAACAGAGTGGTCATGAGAATTACGGACATGATCACACAAGATGAATTTGCTTGATATTTCATCAATTTCTCCCCATTACTTCTGTAGGAAATGAATAGGAGCAACAAATGAGAATTCAAATTTTGATCTTAGGGTTTAAAGGGTTAAGTACTTACACGTGCTCACCGACTTACAAGGTAACAAGTTTTGACTAGCGCGAGAAAGATAGACAATTTATGCTCATTTTAGGGATGAAGGCACAGAGAGACAGTAACAATGTTATAATGACGGCATTAACCAGCCATGTGACTTTTGATTTGTCTTTCAGTCAACCAGGTTCCATGGGTCTTCATAATCTGATCAGTAAACTAAAAAAGTGGATCAAGATTCTCGAGGAGAAAGCAAAACTTCTTCCAAAGTAAGACATGATTTTACCTTTTCTTTTGTAAATGCCTTATATGCACATAAAACTACTGGACTGTGCGAGCGAAATAACAAGGGCAGCCGTAACAGTTGTACACAGTTTACCGCCACTAGGAACCATACTGCGAATGAGTAGAGCATTGTCTGCAGAAAAACAACGTTTTCTTCTCTATGTTGCGCAGCCCTATCCATTGGTGTGGTATTCACCAAGGTTAAGAGTGTTGTTTACTGGCTATCTTGCACTCGCGCTCGCGTTATACTAGTTCGGTGTCGAAACGGATTGCTCTATGGTGCGCTTCCCATAAACCAGTCCTATTATTCAATTCGACCGCGCACTCACCCTGTATCACACGCGAGCTTTAGAGTGCAGGCCCCAGTTGTTCAAAAGCCGGATAGCACTATCCACCGGATAAATCTCTATCCAGTGGATAATTGTTAGGGAAACCAATTGCGCTATCCACTTGATAAGGACTTATACGGTGGATAGAGCTATCCACCTTTTGAACAACTGGGGCCAGGTCAATATTTTGGGCGCAGTGGATACCAACCACAGTTCACCACCCCACCCCTTCCCCCCTTCCCAGTTCAGTCGAGACTTGGTAAATTGTTGTTGTGTGTTTTTTTGTTTTTTGTTTTCATTTTTCAGTTCCTTTTTGTTAGAGGAAAGATGTCGTTTCCTTAGTAACTTCACTACATCCACCGCAGAAGTGGAACTTCCAGGCGAGTTCCTGATGCCAAAGGCAAATACGGTTAGTATATTGAGTAATTATTCTCAGCCTAGGAAGTACTGCTAAAGAAGACTCAGAATGACAGTTTAAATCTACAATCACGGAAAAAAGTCTAGGGACGCGTTTGCATATCTAGGATCTAGGGCGTTTACCAATTCACCCACAATCTTGGACAAAATAAAATGGAACAGCAAACCCCCCACCCCCCCCCCCCCCCAAATCAAGGATGAAGCCGCGCGAAGGGCAAAAACGCGCCATTTTTCCATCTTTGATTTGGGGGGAGGGGGGGTCAGGGTTTTCCATTTATTTTGTCCAAGATTGCAGGTCCAACCCCTCCCCTCGCCCCACAAACAAAGTTGGACGCGTGTATCCAGAATTTTTTCCGAGTTTCACTGTTTATGAGGGAACCCAGAAATGGCAGAAAAATATGAATATTGTCCTAAGGACTTTTATCCATGATTGTAGCTTGCCAATAAATTTTGGCCGTCTTATCAGAATTTTTCTTTAGATTCGGCAATTAAGGCTCATTTGTGGCGTAAATACAACTGAAAGCTTTCTCAGGCCTAGATCATTAGGCGGGAAAGTACTGAAATCAGTCAGCCGTGTTATCGCTCATTTTGGAGGCAAAAATTGAAAGTCGTGACAGGGCGGAAATGAAGTGTATCCAATTTCTTTATTTTTTATCCCTACAGCACAGTCCGTACTATATCAGAATCGCTAGGTTCATGCCCCGAGTAGAACTGGTTCAGAAGCACAATTTTTCCGCCAGGCGCCTGTACATCCGGGGTAACAACGGAAAGGTATGTCTGGATGTGAGTTTTAGACCGTGCCTAGGTTAAGTGCAATTTAGTTCAGAGACCAGATCTTTCATGAACTGCTTACCTAAAACCATACGAGCCCTGGAAATAAGATTGTCATATCTGATGTAATTATTCTTATCATTTCGACATGTATTAACTCCATTTCTTGATGTTTATAGATCTACCCTTATCTCGTGGTCAACGATGCTTGGATGACAGAGTCAAGAAGAGAAGAAAGGATTCTTCAGCTTTTGAGGCTGCTTAATCTCTATTTGGAAAAGAGAAAGGTGCAAACTTAAAAGACACTGGGCAAGAAAAATAAATTAGAAAATCGGTGTTATAGTTTCTACATTCATTGGTTTAAATTCAACTTTTCAACTTATTCTCCTTTTTTTCTTTTCAGGAGTCTTGCAAAAGGCATCTTTTATTTACTGTGCCTCGAGTTGTTGCTGTTTCACCGCAGATGAGACTCATAGAGGTATGTCACGCAAGGCCAAAATAGTGCCACAAGTCACACATTACATTTGAAGAATATGGAGACATTTCTCACGTTATATTATTAACGCTCTGCTGTTTAACGTTTTCTTAGGACAACCCGTCTTTTATTTCTCTGCGAGAAATCCTAACAGAGGTAAGGGAGAGTACAGTTTAGCTTCAGTTTAGAATTGCTGCTATACATAGGACGTGTCCGATTAATAAGACCTTTAGATTCTAAGACGAGTACAACTTCGAGAACGTGATTTTCTCAAACTGAGTGGTAAGCGCGCTTGAACCAGCGTCATTTTAGCGGGAAAACACGATAGCCGTCATTATTCTACCAAGAGTTTTAGCGAGAATGTCAAAGTGCGGAAGCAAGTCATCAACGGTTAGAAGTTTTATCATTTTGCGATCGGGAAAGGGCTAAACATCCTTCTATAAAAACAACCGTATTGACTTTGATGGTGAAAAAAAGTACAATGAAGCTTTCCGGGGTTTCAAATCTGGTCCTCATAGTCGTCCTCTTACTTGAATCTAATGGTCTCTAATCTAAATCATCTAGTTCTTCGAAGTTCCCTCCTTAACCTAGTGATAAAATTTTCAGACTGTTTTAAGTAGTTTTGCCTTATTGTAATACCAAAGGGCTGGTGAAGCTGTCAGCCTTGAATAGCGGGAAAACTGGTGTAGTACAATCAACTTAGCTGTAAGCTCTGAGTTGCCTAGTCCCTAGGCCTCGTTATTCCGCGCGGCCAATTCGTTTCGGATCGCGTGGTCTGAGCGAAAATGCGAGGCCTTTCTCGCCAGTTCGCCTTGGATACGTCACCGAAGTGAATTGACCGAGAAGCCTGGGAAAACGCCGCAAAAAGACTGGGGAAAGCTCTGAGCAAGCCCTCGCTTTGGGATGGGCGGGAAATGAGCGAGTTCACGCATTCTCTCCCTTCGAGTTTCTCTCTTTCTCGCCCACCCCCCTAATTCAGAGCTTTCTCCTCGCAGGCATAGTGAAATAAATACATTAACAACACGTTATTGCCATCTAATGCTGTCTTCGTCTTGGCATAAAGACGTTTTTGTGAAGATCCGAATCCTTACTTAGTGGACCCTTAATGTTGATTTCCATTGACGCATTTTTGGCTACGCACTTTAACGCACATAAATTTTAATCACGTAAATAAAATAGAGGCAAGATAAAAAGTGGTGAGCTTAAACGAGAAGTTGAGCGAGGTTCACCTTTTACGCTTACGAGCGACCTTTCATACATTTCGTCTATTTTATTTGTGAACGGAAATTTTACGCACGTAAAAATTACGTGACACTGGAAATCAACCTTACCTATCCACCTTCGTTTTGCAGCGCTGCGATAAGAAAAAACTGGAATCAGATGCGCCAATAGCCTTGTACTACGAACGCCTCGCTTCCGTGCAATCACGTGGTTGCCAGGTGACTCATCAAGTATTGAAGGACATTCTAAGAGAGGTGCAGGGTACATTGGTACCAGAAATACTTCTGAAAGAATGGGCGCAATACACTTACCAAGACCCTTCGGATTATTGGACCTTTAGGAAACAGGTACTCTAGAGAGTTAACGTGATTACGACGTATTATTTGCTATTCAGCTGCGTTAAGTTTTGATAGTTGATATAAACAAGCATTATTTAAGGTGGTGTCCACCTATGCAATGTACCAATTTAACATAGTCCCTATGTTGATGGTGTTGTGTTTTCCTTTGTGACGCGGGGGTATGTTAAATTTGGGTAGAGTAACGTGAAGTATGTCATTGTAAGATTTCAGTTGATTAATTAACTTTTCTTTCAGGTAGGTGTCGTTTTTATCCTTTATTATCTTTGCGAGAAGGGGAGGGCGACTGCTCGATATCTGGCCAATTTTTAGGTGTTTTCATCTACCTCAATATAATTTATCCCTCCTCATTGAGGTGAATGGTTGGTACCTATCCTGTTAAAAATAAATATGGAACTGACGAGTATGATATAAAAGCAACAACAAAACAAAAGTACGAAATGGAGGAGAGTTTACTGGCATCCCATCCAGGGTGTTTGGGGCGTTGTCATGGTAGCATGTACCAAGAGAGATAGTAGGGAGGTGAGACCGCTTACTCCCTCACCCCAGCCCCTGCGCGTTTTCTTATCAGTGTTCACGATTGTCTCGATTTCTGCACATTACGATCTTGGAGCTTGGAACAGGCTATCGTCATGCTGATACTGTGCACGATGGAAAGTAGATACAAAACATTCTCCTCGAAATTTCTACAGAAGTTAAATTTATCATTGGTTAACTAACGTGTGTTATTTACTCTCTTACTAAGCTCTCTATTCAACTGGCTCTGTCGGGTTTCGCCGAATTCACCTTACACCTTACAAGACTGGGGCCGGAAATGCTTCAAATTGCACGAGACTCGGGCCGACTCACTGTCTCGTACAGTCGCTTTGAAGTGGACGACTCTAAAGGTATGGTTTGTGGTGTCTGCGATAGTATCAGCTTTTAGGAGAGGCGTAGTGTTACTAGCCTCAAACAGAGCTGTCTGTCACTAAGTATTTGCTTTCATTTTTTGACCTAAAGCAACGAGAACGCTCACGCCCCGGGCGTAAAAATTGGCGACCGGAAGCTGACATTCTCTCTCTTTAAGTGCTCTTAATCGACAAATTCGTAGTCAGGAGTTAAAACAAAAGCATTCAGTTTTGTCGTCTGAGACAGAGGCGTTCCATCAAGCGAAACATCGAACTTCCGGTTGCTGTTCATTACTTCCAGAATGTCAGCGTTCTTGTTGAATCTAAGCTCGCTAATTGTTTATGGCTGATTTTACTTTTTCCCTTTAGATTTCTTTAATTCACGTAGAGTACTGTTATAGTACCTGTTAAATTCACTCACACTTTTTTTCTTTTTTTCAGGCGAACTTGACGCGAACCGTCCCGTACCTTTCCGATTAACCCCGAACCTTGCCGAGTTTTTAACACCAGTCGGTGTTAACGGAGTGGTGTCAGCGGCAATTGTGTCTGCTGCGCGTTGTTTAGCTGAGCCTCATTTCAGTATTCAAAGTATTCTGAGGGCTGTGTTACGTGATGAGATGATCGCTTGGCATAAGAAGGTGAGTTTCCATGGCGACAGATCATCTCTTATATACTAGCAACCTCTTTCCAAGGTTTTGGAATATTTGAAGGGTTTAAGCGGTGAGAGAGTTATAAGCCTCTTTCGTTTTCTCACATACTTCCTTTTGAATGTAGAAACAAGACGAGACGCAGGCCTTCCCGCTGAGTAATCCACCAACTGATATGGAAAGTGAGCTGCTGATTACACTTGTCAACGGCGCAGTAAACGCCATTATGAACAGATTACAAAGTAAGTCATTCATAATAAGGTTTGTTCATTAATTGTTTTTCTTAGCTTATTGCTAGTCTTAATCAGGCGATGAAGTTGACTGATTGTATGGGGAGAGGGGGGCTATTACTAGCGCTGCGGTTGTTTGGGATTGGTGCATTCCGATCCTTACATTGTGGTTGGCGAATGTCGATTCTTTTTGTTTGAGTTAGAAACAGACTCATTTTGACTTATTAAAATTCATACTAGACCCCCAGACTTGGGGGGTGGGGGAGGGAAACAAAAGAAATCAGAGATGAATAACAATTTTCTTTGGTATTTTTTTCCTCAAGCCTCGGAGCCAAGTAAAAATGTCAAGATATTGAAACAGATCTCTCGTGTCCTCGGCGATTCGCCACTGTAATCGGCCTTCTACGCTGTCTGTTCTTGGACATCCATGCTCCTGAAATCCTACCACCTCTATCTCTAATCGCCTTTTTGTACATCTTTCGTGTCTGCGTCGGAGTCGTAAGAGCGCTTCTAACCTGGTGAAAATCAAAAATCGGAGTCGTAAGCAGAGTCATAAGCGAGACGGAATCGGAGTCAGAACGTTTCCATTTCCTTCCGACTCCGCTTATGACTCCGTCGCTTACGATGTAGTGAAAACCTGATAGTCGAATTCGGAAGCAGTGGCGGAAGGATAAACTAATCACGTTGCACGTTCCCACACTTAGTGATTGGTTTAGTTCTTCCGCGTCTCTTTGCGACTACATGGTAAAGTTCTACGCTTCTGATTACGACTCCGACTCCGTCGCTAGTGAAAACCAGCCTTTAATGGTGACCCCCGCAAAAGGCAAAGGCTAAGCAATCCTCTTTTTTACTTACTATGTATTGAGATGTTTTCAAATTCTTTTCCCAGATCTTGCGCAATATGAAGGCGGTGAAACAAAGGTCACGACCCTGATAGCTGCGGCCACAAGCCCTGATAATCTGTGTCGTATGGATCCAGCGTGGCATCCATGGCTGTAGAACCAACATGCTGTCTTAATGTACATCCGGGATAGAGCCTTTCTGGTGCCCTTCTCTTTCCCGGGCTACGTCATATTAAAGGCTTACGGCAGCAAGTCAAGCGAACGGAACGGTTTTTGAAGGCAATACTACTCCAAAATAGTTTCTGTAGATAAACGTTTAAACGTGCATGCAACACATTTTTTAGAAATGCTAAGTTATTTCCATGGAATCCGTGTATCAGAGACAAAATTTCCAAGTAATGAAATTTTCTCAAAACGAGACTGGTATTTTCGCCGTTTTCTTGTTTACTTTTGTTTATCCATTATCGTGCAAACCAAAAAATCATATCACAGTGACATTTATTGTATATACCCGAACGAATTTGCCGGCTCCCGGGAACTCAAGTTTCCAGTAGAACACATCATCCCCCTGGTCCTAATCAAGTGAAACATCTGACACTTTCTAAAAGACATCACAGCTGATTTCACTTCCTTTCGCCGTCATGTTAACGTTCAGAGTCCTCAAACTATAGTTTTATTTCAATTATTTTCTTGAAATGGGTTATCTCTTGTCCAGTGTGTAAAAAATCTAGAAAACCTAAAGTTTATGAATGCAGTTATTTTCATCCATGTAGATTTGTTTTTGCCTCCATTTTATTTCCGACTCTTTAAAATAAGCGAGTTAAAATTGAATAAATAAGTTATACAAAAGGTGTCTTTTTATCAAATGTGTACATTATCCTATAACACTGTACATTAGTAAAAATATATATATATTAACACTGCGAGCAGCCTTTCACATTTCTTGGCAGTTAGTAAGCTTCTTGCAGCCTGATATGAATTCCAACATTCACATATGCGCTTGGCAAGGTCTCTCGGCTGCCTCTGGTATTTGCTGGCTTTCGCAAGGGAGGGAAAAATGAAACGCCAGATCATTTATCTTGTAACATAAGAACTTATGAACCCCAAATCTACCCTATTGTCTGAAATAGTTGAGCCCATGGTGGCTTTGTTTTAACATAGGGTTTTTCTAAGGAGATCATCGTTTAAACTTCCGCCTTTGTTTCACCTCTTCTGTCTTGCAGTCTGGGTACCAGTACTCCTTGGCAAACCAACAGGCTTGGTTGCTGAGGATGCTTTACTTTGCCCAGTCCTCCTTGTAGGACTTCCTGTGCTCTTTCGTCCAGTGGTTGCCTCTGGGAGCCTCTTTGCTTGAGCTGATTTTTGAAGTCTGGCTTGCTCTTTTTCTGCCTTAAGCTGTTAAACCAACAATCCTCATGGTTAAAGAAAAAAGTCAGGCAGAGAAGGAGGAGGTGGGGAATTACCATTAAACCATCCAGGCAGCAAAATTTAAAATTAGTTTAAACAGTGGGCACACGAAAATCACATTATAACACTGACCCTTGCTTGGTAACGCCTTTCGAAGTAAGCCATGTCCTCTTCTTCTGTGTTTCTACGTGCCAGTTGCCCTGTCATGCCACCCATCCCGTCCTCTAAAGACATTGCTGCAACACCTGCATGGGCTCTCAGAAATGGATGATCATCAGGTCCTAGGCAAAATGATTAACAAGGTTAGTTGCAAATTAAAGCTACAGTAGACTGAAAAAGAGGAGACCTTAAAATGGAATCCATAAGGAAATAAAGTAATTTCGATTTTCAGTGGACAAAAACCCTGTACCTTTTAGATGATTTCTTACGGGAGTCAAAGGAAATAAATGTCAAATTTCATAGGAATTGAGAAAGTACAGATAAAATCATCATGCGTAAGATTTAATTTTGTGACATTTGAAGCTTCTGAAGATTGTTTTCTCGGGCTCCAATAAGAACCTTTTCTTCGGAGTTATTTCATACAACTTATTATATTATTTTATAGCCCTTGAAAAGTGTGAAAAACATTGCAATATGCTTGAAATTATTCTGGTACAAAGTGTTTGTCCACTGAAAATCAAAATTACTTACTTATGGATTTTGTCTTAATAGTTACTGATTATGGTCAACCTAGCATTGCATAAAAAACCATGCACATACCAATAGGTTTGTCTAACATGTGCATTGGTGGAGGACCAATGCCACTGTCATCCAAGCGCATGTAGCCATCCATCAGTGAGCTAAATCCTGTTATCCCACCCATACCTGCATAGGGAACATCTGGACCTACTGGGTGTCCACGGGCCAAGCGTTCTTCTTTTGTCTCTACAACTGTCTTTTGGGAAAAAAGGATTTAAGAAAGCAACCTCATAAATGAAAAAAGAGAAAAATTGTACGTATATGTCGATTTTATACCTTGATAGCCTGTTCCAGGCATTCAGATTGTGGGGATGGTGCCAACAGGAACAGGCTAATAAATTGATAATAACTAAGCACATGACTGAATAGAGAAAAAAAGGGTGACATCACAAACTTAAATTTTTGAAATTACGGGCTAGCTTCATATATAATTTATATAAAAAAACCACAATGAAAAATGTCCCCTTTCAAAAATGCACTAAAAATCAGCCTGTCAGTGCTACAGTAATTGGTGGGGAGATATAGGCACCGTTATGCTTTAATGACTCCATATTAATCCTTCTATGAATGTTGCTGAGATCCCACTCTCAGTAGCTGGGGGAAGTCCCCAAGCCTCAGCTGCCCGGCTCTCAATGATAGCCCTGCATTGTATTAAGCTATCACCCATCCTCCCACTAACCCTTGGATGCATGTACCTTATGAGAATATGTTGGTTCTCCACAGCCACAGGTGTACGAACTTCTAAACGCCTTACATGTGCAACCCTTAGTGCACTTGTAAGGTACCACTTCTAAGTGCTCATCTGCAAAGTGTTTACACTGACATCTGATTGGCTGTGTGCCATTCTTAGGCACATAATGATAACTCTTGCATTTGCAGCCAGCTGCTCTACACGGTACTGGGACTGGCCGCGTTTGTGGCAATGTCTCATAATCTGTCTTATGTTGTTTGTACCTAAGAGTTGGGTATAAGAACATCAATCAGATGCATGTCCCAGCCAAAGGCTGTGCTCTAGGAAAACTTGAAAGGGACCCAATGCTCTGAGCGTTTGAAATACAGGGTGCCCAATATAGCATTTCTATGAAAATGCTAAAATTTTGTGTACACCCAAGAGTAAGATTTAGGCACCACTCCAGGGGCTATTGGGTGCTGCAAGAGCACAGCCTTGATATAAGTTATGCAGATGGATTTCTCCTTTAATAAATTACCCAACCCCAAGTTTAAGCTTTTTAAAGACTACCTATACACTGTATGTATAAAGAAATTAAAGCCTATTCATTGACAAATACTTCTCAACTTTTTATGGTAAAAAAAAGACTTTTTAACTTTTAACCTGTGATTACAGAAACACATTGTCTCTGGTCCAATCATCTTGCAATCCATACCATTGGGAGCTGTCCAACTTACAAAAAGTCGATTTTTCATTCTTATGGGTAGAACCTTTTTCTTGTATTCTTCATACTCTTCAGGGGTGAATAACTTACCACCATCATCATCGCCAACAATCCTATAAGAAGAAAAACCGAAACGCATGAATGTTTGACAATCGTTACAAAACGAGGAAAAGTATGGTCTAAAGAATGACAAGTGTGCGGATTAAGGAGAGCGTTGTCGGCCACAGGAAGATAACACCCTTCGATATCTGTATAATTCTTCTCAATTCAGTATTACTGAGCTACGATTTGAGCTACTGCATTGCCCAACTCTGTACAACAGCCCAGTCTCCCAGAAGTTCAGCGATAAGACCGTCCGATCTATAATTCGGGGGAACTCGAGGAATTCAAATGTCATCTGGAGCTCAGGAATTGTTCTGAGCTTTCTGATGTTAAGATTCTCATGAAATTACAGCATGGATAATAGAAAGACTTCTAATCCTGACACATTGGATAGAGCAACACTATACCATACAGTCGATAATTATCAATAAATGCCAACCACAAACCTTCGATATTCCAGATACTGATCAATAGAAGCTGCAGCACTTTGATCTAGTTTTAAATGTATTCGATTCCCCGACATATTTGCTACAAAATTGTGGCGAAAAGACCGTAAAACTTTCTCGTATCCAAAACAACGATTTATTATGTCATGTAAAGGTATCGAAATGTCCTTTTCTGTCACAGTCTTCCTCATTCACTAGTTCCAGCTCTTCCCGGACATATCGTTGCCAGGCAAGCGTGAAGATGAGGCAAAACAATTAGCAAATTCAAACGCCAGAAAGAAGTGTTTTCACCAATATTTTGTTGAAAATTATCGAAAAAATGATGAACTGAATAACTCTGACATGGCTCGTCGAGTTCCTTGGAGACGAGTTTGTCCTGATGTTGTAGTGAGCAGGATCGATGAAGCGATCCAAGCAAGAATTTATCTTTTACGCGAGACGGGACCAACGGGGTTTCTTTTGAAGGAAGATGGTTCGGATCGCAAATTAAAGGTTTGTTTTCATAAATTTAAATATTTTTACTAACATAATTGTTCACAGAGAACATCGTAGCAACTTCATTTCTCCTTTTGCTGTTACGAATTCCGAATTTCTTTGAACTGACAGAGCTTATAAGTTAAACATGGCCTAACATGTTTAGTGAGACAGTTTCACTATGATAATGAAACTGTAGTCAGTCAGCCAGGAAATTAATTAGCTAAAATCTAGATGGAGGGAGGGTTCGGATATGCCACCGGCCTGCTTGTCCCTGGTGACATTGACTTTTTGTCCTCAGGCAGTGATGTCGTAGTGAAGTCCCATGGACATGTGACCATGACATGTCATTGGTGAAAAGGTGTGAGAAGTGATAGATAAGATGTAAGAACCACCAATGTGTCTGCCGGCTCCTTGATTGTATGTCGCCGGCTACTCAGACCCCTCTAGCTTCAAGGGCCGACCCCTCAGTTGTCACAGTCGCCTACTTTTCCAGAGTTGGCTGCCCACTTCAAAACGTTTTGAAATCCCTGGTAGTCTCTTTTGCAGCCTCTCAGGCCAGAGTCACCCAATGCTCCCCTTCCCCACTAGGCACAGGCCGGTCAACCCACAGGAACAGAAAATCCGGACATTTTGAAAAAGGCAGACTATAATCTGGAGATTCATTTATAGTCAGAAAGAAAATGCCTTTACAGTGTAGTTTAGTTTTCTTGCACAGCTCACCATTTTTTAGTCACTCAGGTGCCCACCTTCATGCATCATCGTACAACTATATTTACACTGTAAGGCATAAAAAGAAAATGCAAAATTCTTTACACCGTAAGTTTGATCATTTTAAGGTTCCCTGCTGTTATAAGTTTGGAGACTTTAACTGGTAGTAGCACATTATTTACTCTGCAGTGAATCAAGGATAATCTTAATTATCAAAATGTGGAGCAAATGATACTTAAAAGTGAAAATTATCAATCGGCTTCTTTTTAAAATTGTTCATGTCTGAGTTTGCCATGAGGACTTGTTAAAACTGGCCGTTCCCAAAGGACCGGGAGATTGGCAGGTTTGTGAGGGGATGTCAGTCCACTACAAGAACTTAAGGTGGCTCGACTGGATTTTTTGGGGGGGATACCTCCCAAGTTTGAGCATTGACTATGTCGCCATGAGTAAAGATAGGGAAAAAAGGTTACCACAACTGTATTATATAAAGATGAAAATTTCTTATGATCTGGGTTTTATCGCAATCGGAGTCACGATGGCAACGTAACGATGCCATTACGTTTCTTATTTATCTTTGTGTTTCTCTCACAGTACCAGGAGATTTTTTGATAAATCGCTTAAGGGAGTATGTACCTGCCATAATTGCCTCAATCATTGCAAAGTTTGAACAAATTCTATGAGAGCGTTTTCGAAATATTTTGAAACGAAGTTTTAAGCATCATAAAAACAGCGAAATAACATGCTATCCACACAATTAGCTAATTTTTTTGAGAAAATGATAAGCTTTGGAAACGCGGCTTCATCTCATAGTGGTTTGATTCCATTGAAAACCTCCTACAAAAAAAGAGGGGAATTGCTCTAGGCGATCGTGAGTAAGAAGAGTTTTATTAACTTGCATTCAGCTCCTTTTGTTACAGCTTTTACACATAATTTGGTCCATGCCTACAAATTTCGCATTTTTCAAAAACCCGCTTGATAAATTTTTTTATAAATTTGATAATCCCAAGATCAATTGTCAATAAATATACCCTGCAAGTTTCACGAACATTGAAAACAGGGAAGGCTTTCAAATAGGACCTCAAATATGACCAATTTTTCCTCCAGATTTTGTGTTTACAAGCGAGCGTCCTCATTATTCACTGGCATTGTTTTCAAGTTTCATATGCACGTGCACATTTAGCAAAAAGTAGTAATTTTGCATCAAAAAGAACTCTCGATTACTTTCGGAAGAAATATCCCGAATATGCTAATAATTGGCTTGTGTCACAGATAACAGTGAGGGCCGAGACGGTGAACGTCACGGCTCATCTTGTAGGATGCAACACTTGCTTATCTTACTCGGGTTATAACATCACAGAAACTCTTACAAAGAGTTGCTGTGATGTTATAATATATCACTAATTTCTTTACCCAGTTATTAGCATATTCAGGAGATTTAACCGAGGGTCCTTTTTGATGCAAATTCTATCTCTTTGCTAAATTTGCACGTGCACATGAAACTTGAAAACACTGCCAGTGAATAATGCGGACGCTCACTTGTAAACACAAAATCTGGGGGAAAAATTGGTTATATTTGAGGCCCTATTTAAAAGCCTTCCCAGTTTTCAATGTTCTTGAAACTTGCAGGGTATATTTATTGACAATTGATCTGGGGATTTTCAAATTTATAAAAAAATTTATCAAGCAGTTTTTTGCAAAATGCGAAATTTGTAGGCATGGACCAAATTACGTGCAAAAACTGTAACAAAAGCAGCTGAATGCAAGTTAATAAAACTCTTCTTACTCACGATCACGTAGAGCAATTCCCCTCTTTTTTTGTAGGAAGTTTTCAATGGAATCAAACTACTTTGAGATGAAGCCGCGTTTCCAAAGCTTATCGTTTTCTCAAAATATTAGCTAATTGTTTGGATAGCATGCTATTTCACTGTTTCTATGATGCTTAAAACTTTGTTTCAAAATATCTCGAAAACGCTCTCATAGAATTTGTTCAAACTCTGCCATAATTGAGGCAATTATGGCAGGTACAAACTCCCTTAAGTGATTTTCTAAAAAACCTCCTGGTACAGAGAAACACAAAGATAAATAAAAAACATAATGGCGTTGTTACGTTGCCATGGCGACTCCGATTGCAATAAAACACAGATCATAAGAAATTTTCATCTTTATATAATACAGTTGTGGTAATCTTTTTTCCATATCTTTACTCATGGCGACGTTATTAATGCTCAAACTTGGGAGGTATCCCCCCTAAAAAATCCAGTCAAGCCACCTTAAGGCTTGGTAGAAATTGGCTAGTATCTTTACATCAGTTTCACATTGAACTAAATACAAATGTATTTTCCTCTCCCAGTAATATATAAGCTTTGGCTTAAATAAATAATATTTGAAGTAATAAGTTGCATGCACTGTTGTCTTAATTCACATGATATTAACAAAAGGATTATACACTGTACTACCCAATTTCTGTTCTTAGGTCTTCTTAGGAGACCAGCACTCTTGTACATGTCAGACTTTTGTGAAGGAGAAAGAGCTCTGTGTTCATATCCTATGGTAAGTGACCTGTGGAAAATTAAGAAACTGTCTCCCATCTCTCTTGCAACATCCTAAAGCCCATAACAGTACTAAAAATGTTCAGTTATAGACATATGCAACAGTGTCCAGAAAACCACTTGACTAACTTTAAAACACTTTTTTTCAGGAAAATTTCCATGGGCGAATGGGTTAATCCTCCCCCTGCCCCCGCCCATGCAGTGTTCGTATATTGGAGGTTTATATAATGATTATTAATTCAGTTGTTTGTTTTATATGTGTAGGGTATTGCTCAAGAAATTTCGAGTGCCCAAAGAAAATCCAAGTGAGTTTGATCTTATTGTATACACATGACTACTTCCTTATTATGTCACTTCTCCCAATAGGTTGCAACTTTGTACCTTGCTGATTTGGGTCTGAGGGAAGACTGTACATGCACCCTAGCCACTAGCTCATTAAGACCAGCATAGAGAACTGGTGGACTGGCATCTTTCAGATTTCCAGGAATCCATAAACGTTGACATTCAATGCAGTCATTATCACCGTCAATTCCCATAAATGATTAATTTGCAAACACCCTCAGGAGAGCAAGATAATGTCCTTAATAATTATTATAACAGGGAGAGACTGTAATAAGCAGCCAAATACTTTTGCCAAGGAGTATACAACATGTAGCTGCTGTCAGGATGTCATGATCAGTAATACACGTACAGTGAGGTGTTCACAAGGAATTTTTAGAGATGCCTGTAGGAAACCGGTAGATCTATTTACAGTCTGCTACAGATTTGCTGTGACAGTCAGATGGGCAGATTTGCAGATGGTTGGTCATTCCTCAGGATGAATTCAAATACCGGCTAATGGGTCAATACATGTATGTGTGTTTAATTCTGTCATTAAAACATTTTTAGTAACTTTCCAACTGTCACTGGTGGAGCGTGAGATTAATGAAGTCATGAGAGGATGCCATGCAAGGTCACGCCCAGGAAAGAAAAAGGACTCTGAGAAGGACCTTATCATCTCTGATGGCAGGGAGAAACTTAAACAGAAAGAAGTAGAAACAGAAGATGTTTGTCCCATCTGCCAGGAAGAGTTCTTGCAACAACCTGAACCACTCACATTTTGCAAGTAATGAATTGATCATGTGTTAACCCTTTCTATGTTTTATTTACTAGTTAAAATATCTTTCAAAAATGCAAAAGTCCCTGTAGGTTTCAGTGTGTTTATGCCTGGTTTATGCATAAGGCTTTGGGCACCATTGTTAGATAGATTGAGGTTAAAACAGAGCAGCTACAGTGAGTAGTCTTGCATCTGGTGCCAAAGAGCACCAAAGCTTTCCCAAGATTTTTAATGATTTTAATGAAACACTGCAGAACAAAACCATGGATGCTATACAAACTGAAATATACACCATTCACTTGTATGAATGTTGCCAAGAAATAATAAAAACTAAAACGTTCTGTACCAATGAAAGTTAACAGAATTTTGTTGCTTTAAAAAAGAAGCTACTGTGTTTAAGTCTTCAGACAAGTGCAGATTTCCATATTTTATCTTACAAATGAATGTAATACATTTTAATAATTTTCAGGTATGGATGTGGAAACAATGTCCATATGAAATGTATGAAGGTTTGGGCAGAACATCAACGTTCTACTGGTGAGAACATCATTAAGTGTCCACTCTGCAGAGTTGACTTTGGATCATTTCAGGTTTGTAAGCCAGGGAAAAGAATTATTTGCTTCATGGCAATTGAAGGATTTCCATGCATCATATTTCCAGCAGTGGGGCATATACAAAAAATGGACCTCCGACCCTTGGACCACTCCTGTGTGCCTACTCCATGGACCCCTTCGTGGACCCAGTCCATGGACTTAACCCATGCGGACCACTCCTAATTTTTGAAGATGAAGTTTACTTAAGATGTCTAAACAAAAAAAGAACCTTAAATGGATGAATCTGTGTCTATAAATATTATTATTGGGATTATGGGCTCCTCATATTATATGCTTGTTCAAACTTTTTCTGAACTCTATACCGCTGTGATGGGTTTGGGTTAGTCTTTAAAGGAGTAACACAAGGCTTTCAATTAAAGGGCTGCTAGCTGGCTAAAAACGCTGGTTTAAGTTAAGCAACCTTAGCTGGCTACATGTACTTTCATCTCCTTCTACCATAACTGCTGGCAAAAAATTTTAGGCACCATAGAATAAAATTGTGAAGGATCTGATTCCCAGTTTTGAATGACATTAACTGCATACAACCTGTAATTAAACAGGTTTAAATCTGTGAAACGTTTAAACCGTGCGCGTATGTTGGGAATGCCAGGAACATTTTGATGGCATTGTTCCCAGTCTTCTGTGTATTCTGACAAAACAACTTGATGTCCGCAGTGGAAAATACATACCTCTCGAAATCCACTAGAAATGCCATTTCCGAGACTCTTAATTTCAAAATGTCCTTAGATGCCTCAGCCCTCAAGAACTTGTGCCTTTGGTGCGAGTTCCACCTACTATTCTTTATCACTCTACTACTTAAAAACTTTTGACAGCACTGTAACAATATTTGAAGAAAAAGAGGAGGTAAGGAGGGTAGTCACCTACATAGCTATTTTTGTCAGTCAATGCATTGGGTGACATCACAAAAATAGCTGTGTGTAGGAGACGTAGGGAGCAAGAGATAATCCATGATGATTGAGTTCCCTTCTCCAACATGCCTTCCCTTGATTTGATGTTCATTCGGCAGAAAACGTATTGAATCCTGCTTACAGATCAATTAAGCATAAAATGACCTGCACACGTATTTTCAAACAATTGTGGTTGGTCAAACATCTGACAGGCTTGGTGGACATATGTATCTGCAGGTCATTTTTTGCTTGATCGGCATAAGCAGTTTGCCGATCTGATCAATAAATATTTCCATGGGCTATCAAGGGAAGTCTGGGGAGGGTATGCAACTAACATGACAACACAAAACAATGTCTGTGTAATTTAAGAGACAATATACTTCTTTCCTACCACAAAATAATATTGTCACCCCTTCAACAGACGAAAGCCAATTACCCATGTATGGAATTCGAGAAAATTTGAACAGGTGTAATATCAGCGTGCAAAGAAAGTCGTGTCCAATAGCCCCGCGGGGCTAGTGGATTTTGCTATCTGGCCAGTGATTTTTTTTTGCCCAATGGACAAGTGCTGTTTTTGGGGGAAATTCAAATTACAAAAGGATTGTAATCAATCGTACTAATCAAAAAGGGTTTTGGAGCTAGTTGAAATGACTTGTGGGCTAGTATATGCTAGCTACAGCTTGCCCGAATGACAGGCTGTAAAACTGACTTTCTTTGCACCCTGAATATGAGGAGATTAAATAATCTCAAGAATAGGCCATTTCCAAGTTCCTAAAATTCATTTAAACCTCTGTTATAATTCATCTTTAAAATTAGGAGTGGTTCACAGCGGTAGTTCATGGACCTCATCCCCAAAGGAGTCCATGGTCTAGGTCCAAAGGGGTGGTCCATACATCATTGGTCCATGTTTTGTATGTTACAGGTCAAATTTGATAACAGGCTAATTTTGATTTAACGTAGGTTGATTCTCAATTTCCTTTGTTTCCTAGCCTTAATTATTCACAAATAAGGGCTAGGAAACAAGAAAATTGAATTTCAAGCTAGGAACATGTAATCAAAATCAAACTGAATTCAAATTTGAGCTCTAACATATACATCCCCAACAGTGAGTGATAAGTTATTATAAAAATAACTGTTTTTATTTTATCTATAAAAGCATGTAAATTGTAAAAAAATGACGGTTTAGCATCACCATGTTGGTAAAACTGTAAGGTACATGGCCTGAAGTGGAATAAGAAATATAGAATATTATGGTATAGTACAATTCAGTGAGTGTTTCCCTTCCAAGGTCAAATGAGCAACGTTTAAAATCACAACTTGATGATGGGGCAAATTTAAATAAATTCCCTCTGGATGGTTAGGAGCTTTAATTTTCTTAGATTTTTAAATGTGATTTTACAGAGAATCATATATCTTTCACTTGTAGTTGTTTGTGTACATGTATATTGCCAAGTTTATGTACTTACAAGTTAGTACAATACTCTGTATACACCAGACCTTGAAAAATTCTAGTAGGCATTTTATCCTTCATTTAAAGTATTAAGATTCCTGGTCACTTACTCAAAAGGTTAATATACTTTAAAAGGAATTGATGGATGAATTTCACAAGTCATCCCGGCGCAAAACTAGAGCAGAAAGACAAGATCTTCACCTGGGGGCTACTTGCAAAAAATGTAGAGTGTGTCCTATTGCAGGAAAATGTTATAGGTAAGAAATTTTGAACACAACTGGTATGCCTTACATGGCTGAAAGGGGTTTCTTTTGTTTGATATGTCCACCTTGGCCATATAATTTCCTAGTATATGACTTATATTGTTTGGCCACTGTTTGATCATAACATTGTATGCACTTTGGTACATGTTAATTTTGTTTTAATCTGTGAAACACCGATAAGACAACTTACACAGAAGCGTACATAAATTATCTAATATAACAGAGATTTCCACTGGGTTATTTCAGTTTCTCAACTTACATGCTATATAATATTACAGTTATCACTATAATTAAGATATTTGGGATCCCAAAAATCATACTTCATTATCTGCCATGTCCGTTAGCAGATTAAGGATCACAGGTTTAACTCACAAATCAAGATTTAGAGTAATTTTTTTGGCTCTCTGAAAAGTAGTCATATTACAACAGAATACAACACTCCCCCGTAAGGACAGGAAGAGGATTAGTTTCAAAACTTCCTGACCTGTGTTCCCTGTTTTCTAGGAACTTACAGTAAATTCACTTCCAAGTAACAGTTTAAAACCAAACTCTACTATCCGAGTGTCCATGACACCCTGCCTGCCACAGCAGCCACACCCGTGGCTCCCACAGTAGACTGCGAGCAGTCCCTCTTCAGTCAGTGGAGTCTTAGCTCGGCAGGACTGGAGAGGGCGAGTCACTTGGCTCGATTTCCTCGCTCGCGTGACCATCCTGAGGGACTGCTAGCAGTCTACTCCCACAGCTATTCAAAATATCACACTTTACTACAGCTGTATACCATTCTCCTTGACTTGCTTAATTAAGAATACCTTTCCTTTCAATGTAACTGAATTATGTTCAACGTTTCTTCTTTCCTCAGATGTGTTGTTTGTTCAGATTACCATCTCTGCCGTGCATGTTTTTCCACAGATACTCACACCCAGCATTCCTTTCAGTTTCGACAGGTAAGGCATTCATAATTATAGACAGTTTTCACCCTTTTACTCAGACTAAAAGCCGCCAAAGTACAGAGGTTCTGTCAAAGAGGTTTAATTCGAATGGTAACACCATGCGATTTCGTTCACAGATTCAAACTTTAAAGTGACAAAAAGCCCGGTGATTTTGTTACCTCTGCGTCCTGCGCCCCTGTGTATAAAAATTCCCGACGACGCAAAATTATTCATAGCATGCGTCCTGTAGACGCAAAGATCAATCGATCGATCGATCTGAAGATGTTTTGTCAGTCTGTTCGTGTGATTTCTGTGGCTGTTGTTTAACGGCGCATACTTCTTTTACTCTTTGTTATGGTTTGCAATAGACGGAGTATATTTTTATTTCAGTAAACCGTATAAAGAGTTTTGAAGCCTGTCTTCAGATTAACTGTCTGGTTACATAAAGAACCAAACATTTTCAGTTTAACGCTCTTTTTTTTTAAGTCTGGGATTCATGATTTTTCCGACAAGATGAGTCCCTTTACTCATCTTTACTCACCATAACTATAGTATAACAAAATCACTGATAGTCTCGCCATTCATTCTGACTTGGACTGGGCAGCTTGAAACGGTTAATATTTCGTAAAAGAAAGGATAAAATAGTTTTTCTCTTCCATACTGTCCCACTACATGAACTGTATCTGAACGCTCCGAGCAGGCTATTGCTACTTCAGCTTCTTTCAGACTTCAAGAGTGTGCTTTTTAAATACAACTGATCTGACGTCGACTTTTCCCCCGCGTTGTTTACAAAACTGTCCATTTCGGGAGAGTATCTTTGAAAAATTTCGTTTCTGTTTATTCTGAGAACCTTATAAAACAGTGATAAGTACTGAGTTTTACGAATAGGACAAGATTATTGATTGAATGCAAGTTTGAAAATGTTAACGAACTGCTGATTAACCTTTCTTATTTGGCAGAAACTAAGTGAGCGCTGGCGGGCAGCACAAAGAATTACTCCATTGCCAAATGCTGTGATGAACGATTTACAGACCCGAGACATATCTGATGGCGATTATGAACTACTGCTTCAACTTGACAGGTATAAATTAATGTATTCGTGCATTAGGCTGGAGAAATAATTACGACTAATGTTATATTTTCATTCAAAACTTCTGTAACGTATCAATAATCAACACATAAAAGTAAAATCATCACTCCAGGACAAAGTTTAGCTATCCATTCTGTTTCTTGTCGCTCAACCGTACTCAAGACGCGAAGTGTTTAGTGAACAGACATGTAATGCCTCACGTTGCGGAGAAAATTTTTTCCTAAGCACAGGTGTGGCTCGAGCTACTTTTAACAGCCGACAATTCGTGATGTCTCCACGGGTTTCCCAAAATGTCGGCTGTTTTATCAGGCTGGAGCGCTATGTGTTTTAAGCGTTATGGTTAATTGAGTAAACGAGAGTTAACGTTCACGTTCATTCACATGATGTGTAATGCTCATTCCATGCTGGTATACTCTTCCTCCAACCACAGACAAGTAACTGACCAGCAAGGACTTCCTGCCAATATAATCTTCAATCTACCAACTCAAGTGTTGCAAGACAGACACAGACTTGTTACAGATGGTAGCACTTGCGGTGTGTGTTTACAAGGATTCCAAGCCAGACAGTGCATAAGAACTCTTCCTTGCCAGCATCCCTTCCACATTAGCTGTATAGATAATTGGCTCACAAACCATTCTCAGTGCCCTGTAGAAGGTTCTTATGTTGGATCAGTGATCACTTCCACAGCGACCAATGGAAGGTCCAGAGAGGTCCCTGGTATTGGATGTCTTACTGCTGGAGTAATCGGCAATCATGTCTTAGGCGGGGCTGGTAATAAAAAGCCTGGGAAGAGATTAATAGCTCTCAATGATAGAAACGATTCAGCGAAAAGTTTACCAAGTAGTTTTACGCTCAGCGGGGCAGGACTGTTGGCAACAAATAGCAATAAGACAAGGTGAGTCCGGCTGGTTTTTTCCAAAATCAAAGATTCGAGTGTTCACTTTCTTAATGTCATAACAAGAGGAGCGAATAAGACTTTATCGGGCCGAGAGTGCGGGTTTTTTGTTCGACTATTCGCCTTGGTACAAGAACCTAAACAATAAGTTGACTCGCTTGCAGGCATATCTGTACTGGTACAGACATATCCTAAATGTATATCTGTATTGAAGTCTATTGTGGATGGGCTCTGTTAGTGTAGTTACCTAGTGTATAATTCGTGTTTGGGGTACGTTAATAGCTTCAGCTTCAATCAAGCAGAAGTATGTGAAAGAAAATTGTTGTCATTGTGGCTTGGAACCTCTACGACAAAGTATACCAGACTACCAAAAGTGCTTGGACACATACCACAGTTCGCGCGTTCATCAAATGAAAATACCTTAGACTAGAGGGCTGGGACATTCTAGGACAGTCTAATTCAAAAAATCTTATTTTGGAAAATCTATTTTTACTCCAGATCAAGTGGAGCTGGAATCAACACCCTTGATCATTTGCGCCATATTCATGTATCAAGAGTCGAACCCCCGCAGCTTGATCAACCTACAATTTCTCCACATACCTCTTCGGCCACACAGTTTGCCAGATTGTCATCCGCGGGTCGGAACGGGTCTGAGTCCCGCCTGCCAGAATCCACGACTGGAATTAAGGGGTTTACCAGACATAATTTAACGTTTAGTCCTGTCAGCGCCAAGCCACCAATGCCGCCGCAAACTTTGAATAATAACAGAAGTTCCAGCAGTGAAGTGAGACGGCCAAGGACTAAGCTACCCAGATCACAACGAAGCAATGTAAGAACGCAGATTATTTGAAATTGGGGGCATTTATAATTATACCCTGCGGGCCGAGGACAGTGTTGTCCATCTAGGCTAGTTTTATAGTTAATAATGTTTATCTACTAAAGGCTAGCTTCTTTCGGATTGTGTATTGTATTGTTATTTTAGAATTAGTTTTATTTCAGCGTCCCCCAGTTAGTAGAGTTTTTTTTTTTTATTCAAGCGGCCTGATTGGCTACCCAAGCCTGGAGATGGGTTTATTTTGCCCGCAGCGAATGCTTCCTTTGTCCAGAAAGAAAAGAATTGTGGCCCACAACAAATGTAGGTTCTTGATATTTCCTCTGTTTGTGCAGTCATTAAGTGTCAATCACAAATTCTGTCATTTTTTCAGTCTGTTGGAGAACTTAGTTTGTTAGCATCGGGTACAGCTGTGCAGCTTGGATCGCAGACGCCACCCTTGAGCACAGACAAGAGACAGCGAGGACAGCTTGTTAAGGGAAATTTCGCAGCCAAGAATTCGAGACACTCTCTGTCTGATCCCGGACTCACAGTCACATTAGAACCTATGATCGCGTCTGGAATTTCTGTGCGTCTTCCCCCTGTGGACATTGATTGAGTTTTCTGGTAGTTCCTTGGTGTTGCGCTTGTCAGGCAGCAAAAAAGGAGACCTTTAGATTCTAGGACGAGAACACCGGACTGGGAGGATGAGATTTTCTCAATCAGTAGTATGCGCTCGGGAATCAGCATCATTTTGGTGGGAAAACGTGGAAGCCGCCGTCGTTTTTCTACGGGTTTCAGCAAGAATGTCGCAGTGGCAAAAACAAGTTGTCAAAAGATAGAAGTTTCATCATTTTGTGATCGGGAGAGGGCTTAAAAATAACCGTGCTGACTTTTCTGGTGAAAAAAGTACAATGAAGCTTTCCGGGGTGTCTATTTGTTGACAATACACGAAAAAATTAACGTTAAATCTCGTTTCGTAGGCGTCCTCGTCATCGAATCTAAAGATCTCTAATTTCCACACCTCAACAAAATAGGTCGACGACAAAAGTTGGCACCACAAGAACACGACCCAGTCGATTCAAAGGTGTAAAACTTTTGTTATAGGCAGGAAATAATAAATGGAATCAAGAGCCATATGGCTCTTGACGGAAAGAATTGCGTAGAGAGAAAAACTCAGAAAAAAATTCTTAGCTCCAGGTGGCAATTGAACCATCGGCCTTTTCCTTGAGAAAATTATTTATAGTGTTTCTTATTAAAGAAATAAAATATTTTTAATATAAAAACATTCATATAAATAAAACTAATTTTTATTTATGCAATCATTGTTGTGTGCTTTTCTATAGTCCTGTGACAGAAGGGGACACATGTTTTAGATTAGGGAGCTGCGAAATTTTACAGTGTAAAAAGGACAATGGATAGCACGAGTATGTGCAAGTTGGCAACGATGATAAAAACTTATGGCTGGAAATACGGAGATGTCTTGCTTAACCGTAGTAATTAATTAATTGTTTATTTCTCTTTCTATGTTTCGGTACCGGACGAATTTTCGACCGGCTAAAAAGTTTAACCGGACACTTCATTTACCCCAAACCTTTCAACAGTTTTTGCCCTATTCACACGGAACTGACGAATCGGGTGGAATTTTATTTACCATCTGCCCATGCGCAGAGCGCTACTTTGGCAAAATCAAAATAGCGTCTTCCGACTGAGTAACCACGCATCCATGCAGCCACGCCCTTACCGTTCAAAAATTTAGACGGTCATGTTGCTCACATTTTTGACCGTATCGGCTAGAACTTTGGCCCCAGTTTAGGTGTTCAAACTTTTAAACGGCTCGGCGTCTTAATTTTCGTACGTTAGGGTGGTTCCTTGAAAACGAAACAACTAAACGCACGACTTTCAACCGCTCGAAATTTCGTCCAGTGCCGTGTGAATGTAAAAGTGATGTTACACGAAACGAGTCGCAACGACGATTTTTAGGGCAACAGTGTTTCGATTGGTCACAACATTGTTCCAGCGATGGATGCCCAACGTTGTGTTGCGCTAAAACTCGTCGTTGCGAATCGTCCCGTGTAACATCACCTTAATTTCTTGGAGGTAAAAAGTAGAGCGCTTTCCATTCAACCCAAAATTCCGCTAATTTCGGTTGCTACATCAAATGGAACGGACCATTTCGGTTTGGTCCGACCGGAATATTCGGGACTAGCTTTGACAAAATTGTTGTCCCCAGTACCGCTCTTTTGTATCCTGCTTGCAAGAACAATAACCAAGCGCGCGGTGGCTTGGGTCGGGTCTATGCAACCGGAATGTACCGTTCCATTGAACACGTAAAATTTCCGAAATTTCAAACCGGAATTTTTGTTGAATGGAAAGCGTCCGTACTTATTCCATCAAAGATTTCTTTTATTAGAAAATATCTATTTCTTAATTTTATTTTATTATTTTTTTCAAAAAGTGGGGGCTCCTGCCCCTGCCCTCTGCGCGGGCCCTGCGGGTTCTTCACCCGCCATCGATTCCTCAGGTCAACGACCGACAGGTTTTGTGGGTATCATGAGGGCCCCCTGAAGTTTTTCGTTGTAACCAATAATCTCGATATCTATTTTCGGCAGCCACTCCTGTGCATGCTTGAATCTCGCCCCAATTTTCCTTTAAAATCCCGAGCTTCAAAAAAGGGAAATCCCGGATCCTAAAAAACCTATTCGCTCCTTCTATAATCGGGTTGAATCAGGTAAATCCCGCTACATGACTCACATTTTTTTTAAATGACCAATCAGGCAGGCGGCATGACGAATCGGCTACCTCGTTCGACTTTACCTTGTCCGCTCAGTGTATGCGTTTCGGGTCACGTGGTCCCATTCGTCTCGGATACGTCCCGAAATGTATTGACCGAGAGACGCCTTACATGGGCAACTTTGGGCTCACCTTTCCTCAAACGGAATTTCAAAATTTTAAAGAAGCACAGCATAATATCGGTTTGGCTTAACTGCTTGACGCTTCCCAAATTTCCCACGGCTTATCAGCTGTTAAATCAAACACCGTATAAATGGCTTAAAATGTTTCGGACGAACACAATATACGAACATAGTCTAGAATCTATGTCCGCTTGCAAGACTTTAAGGCGTAATTATGGCATTAATCCTCGGTCACGCTTGTAAATAGCCAACTGGTTTGCCTCCGGCCAGTTGGGATTCTTAACCCTGTTTAGTTTGATTTGAATTATTTGTTTCAGGCATTTGCTCGGCCCCACTAGCATTAGTGCTATAAATACTGCCGAGGGTAAATAACGGAATTATTATTATTATTATTAATTACGTGCAAATTTCAGCGCGTGCAACTGGCTAACAAAAATGTTGCCCGCATTAGTATTTACTTGCTCAAGTTAGAATCAAATGCGAACGATGGGTGTCGTGATTTCTCTCGAGATTTCATTGTCGTCTGGAGCTTTGCTTGATGTTGTTACACAGTTAACTGTACAGTTTTAATCGATCGAGAGTTGCCAAGAGTTTTAGACCTCAAAAGAGCGAGCCTTCTTACTCTTGGCAACCCTCCTTGGAAAGTTGCAAGCCGCAGAGTCAGCATGAACCGCAAACATACACCGCGTACACATGTATGAAGTCTTGAGTCGTCTGTAACCGGGGTTTCTATTCGAACTTTTCATGAAAGCACACTCTAATTTGGGTCCATCTAAATTAAGTTAATATCGTCTGTTGGGTCAGACGTCGAACTTAGGACGCCTCGAACCAATCCTGACTGAATCAGACCAAAAGACAATTTTAATAATTTTCTCAGGAACGACGGAAAATATGCATCGTTATACAAATTTTTAATTTATTAAAAATATATATTCTTCGACACCAACAATTTGTTTACTTTGGTTTAGTTTGTCGCATGTGAAGATCGATGATTGTCTCGAAGACGATATTCAGACGTTAGTATCCATCTGTCGACATCTAAAGAAGCACGAATAGAACGTGTTGAACGATCCAAATGAAAACGCCCCTTTCAAACCTTACGTCTGGTGGAGGTTTATTAATGACATCTTCATGGTGTAGACAGAAGGAGAAGATAACCTTAAAACTTTTTTAATTCCTACATCATGTGAATTCTGTCCATCCAACAATCATGTTAACACACGGATATTCAAATTCATTACACCAGAGTCTTCCCTTCCTGGATGTACAAGTCCATCTCAACAATAGCCAAATAGAAACTGATCTCCAAGCAAACTGAACCCACAGACAAGCACAAATATCTTCTGAAAACCTCCTGCCATCCTGCCCACACATAGCCTGCGTGCAGACGATAACTAAACTCTGTGCGCGCAGGCTAGCCCACACAAAGCGCACCATCCCCTTCAGCCTCGCCTTACGTCTGACGTCGTCTGCGTCGCATCTGCTCAACTGACAACTTCTTTAACAATCGCTGCAATGAACTTATAAACTTTCTGGAACTACGAGGATACAGTCGCCACTTTCTGAAAAGGGAAATTACGCGGGTGCGTACCATAACACTTCAAGAAACGTTGAAACCACGACCACAGAACAACAACTCAAACCGAACTCTCTTTGTCATCACGTATAATCCAGCTCTTCCTAACGTTCCCACCACTGTTCAAAAAAATATAAACATTCTTCAACAATCCAATCGCTGCAAACAAATATTTCCGTCTCCACCCATCGTTGCTTTCAAGTCCCAGCCTTCGTGACCTACTTGTTAGAAGCACTTTACGTGATTTGTAGCATACAACAAGAAAAACCATCTGTCAACGTTTCAAAATGCAATCATCCACGCTGCCTTGCCTGTCCGTTTTTAAAGCAAGGCCAAGCCAACTACACCTCCACATCCACCAAAAAGAAACGACGTATACATGACCCCTTAAACTGTAAATCCAAAAACCTTATCTGCTTCATTGAATGCAAAAAATGCGGCAAACACTACATTGGGGAGACCATGCGCCATCTCCGCCAACGCTTTGGGGAGCACCGCCGCTCCATTCTCAATTTTGACCACTTTCCTAATCCGAACATTTTGACCACTTTCCTGTCTCCGAACATTTTAATTAAGACTCTTTGTCTCCGGACTCTTTACATTTCGACCAAAACTGGTCGACGACGCAAAAAAACTCGCCAAAAATTGTGTTACTTCCGATTGCCTCCAAATTTGGTCCACCGGAAGTTGATAGATTTAGCCAATTATGTGCCTAGTTCCAGCCCCTGGGGAGTTTTGAGCTTCACGCAACGATTTTTCAAAAACTTAGAAAAATGGCGTCCGACTTGTGATGTAGTTGGTCACTGCTCGCTCTATCAACGACGTCCGTCTTATTCCCTTAGGGCTAATCCGTAGCAACCGTGACCAACTCTGTCAGACTTAAGGCACGCGAGGCTCACCTCATCAATAAAGCTATGACAATAGAATCTCAAAGTTAAATAGACGTGATGAACTCAATTAGTGACATTTATCTTTAAGTAAATCTCGCTTATGTTACGTTCATCTTGTATCTCATTCATTTTTCTTTTGTAGCCCCCGCTGAAGGTTTGTGTAGCAAACCGAAATATTGGACAAATAAAATTCACCACTTTATTAATTTTTGTTTTCTTTCTATATTTTTTCTATCACTCTTCTTGCCATAAGGATCAGTTTACTTTTTCAATTTCAAAATTTGGTTCTAAAGATTTTACTGATCCAGGTCTACTAAAGATCAGTCTGACCCTCACTGGTTTGTCGCTGTGGTTTTGCCTTCACAAGTGTTTCTGATACGAACTTGACTGAGCCAGAAGTCGAACTTTTCATGAACTTACATGAAACGCTCTAATTTTCATGTAACTCGCTAAGTTTGATTCGTCTCATGCAAAGATCGAAGTTTGGCCTACTGGCCTCAGTTGATCGTCTTTTCAAGGTTAGCTGCGTACTAGCTGTAACCAAGAGAGAATGATCTAATGGTCATTCTCTTTTGCTGTAACATGACGGCCGAAACTTGTAACTAAAAGAGTGGGTCGACTCGCTAACGTTTTTTCCTAAAATAAACGTGCCAATATTTTCACACGCTTTACTCATGAAAGTCTATTTATCAAGTTAGTGAGATAACATACCTGTATTCGCGTTTTAAGTTCTGTAATTTTTTAATTTTAAACTTTACCCTCTGTTGATCACCCACCAGTTATGGTTAGACACATTATGCTCGTAAATTTGACTATTATGCTTTTTAGCGTCACCCTAAAAATCGTTAGCCTGAATATCATCCGATTACTTCGAGTCGTTATTACTTCCTAACGACTCGAATTAATCGGATGAAATTCAGGCTAAAAAATCGTGCTATTATGCCGAAAATTATGCTCATGTCAGACCACTATGCTCGTGTGATGCTAAAATTTCGCCCTTGAATCCACGGTACCACCCAAACGAGTCCCCAAAGCTTAAAACGCAATATTTTAATATTTGACTTGCCAGCCTGATGGACCTGGCATACTGCTGTAACCAGGCCTCTAAAGCAGTAACTAAGCCTTAGAAAGAGCTGAATAATCAGACAGGAAGCAAATTCGATATTTTTTCTTACATTTTCACTGAAAATAGGGAAAATATTAGTTTTTTAGCATTATGCTAGAATTGTGCTATAAACGTGGCCATTATGCTGGCATTATGCTCAATGCTCTGACTTTGCCATTATTCCAAAATTATGCCGGCGAATGTGTCTAACCCTACCACCAATATTTTACGTCCAGTCTACATCACCGTGAAAGTTGAGTTAATAATAATAATAATAATAATAATAATAATAATTCCGTTATTTACCCTCAACAATATTTATAGCACTAATGTTAGTGGGGCCGAGCAAATTCCTGAAACAAATAATTCAAATTGAAGTTAACAGGGTTAAGTATCTCAGCTGGCCGAAGGCAAACCAGTCGGCTATTAACGAGCGTGGCCGAGGATTTGAACTCGGGACTACCTTGAACAAATCCAGAGCAGGACTTGAACTCGGGGCCTCCGAATTGCAAGTCCGGCGCTCTAACAACTCGGCCACGGAAGCTGCCTCCTATCAGCAGCTAATGGCGTAAAGTTTATTACAAGCGGAAACTTGTTTTTCTCCAGCCGTCTTGATAGAAAAAGCTTGAAATTTCTAATTGTTATTATCTATCGGTCAAATCGAAGCTTCAACATCCCCCCGGGCAACCCCTTGGGCAACCCCCCGGGCATTTGACTTTTTTGAAAATACATTATTATTCAAATTCCCCCCTTCCCAGGCCAAAATGCCGTTCAAATGCCCCACACTAGAGTCCATTCAGGTGATCAAATGCCCCCACCCCGGAGACATTTCACAGGCACATAAGAAACCGTTCATTTTTTACGAGGTAGGGGGGGGGGGGGCTGGTGGGATTTGGGGGGGTATCACGCAAAAAAACGGCTTAAAAGGGGGGCCATCCCAAAAAAAAAGGGAGAGAAGGGGGGGTCGCGCGAAATATTTTAGTTCATGTAGAGTTGACATGATGTTTTATTATTAAAGAATACATCTGTAGAATGAGTTGTCAACAGCTTTACATTGAACAGAAAATACAAATCATATTGTACGCTGCAAAATATATGCATGTCGGGTTTAATTATCATAATGTCTCTTTTGAAAGGGGGGTCACCCCCCAAAAATGACCGTCTGTGGGGGGGGGGGGGGGCATGAGAAAAAAGAGGACTGAGTGGGGGGGCATGGTAATTCGTAATGGGGGTTCAAAAAATTCCACCAGCCCCCCTACCTCGTAAAAAATGAACGGTCCCTTAAAATGACAGAGGGATGACAGAAACTGTCAAACTCAGAAAACCGTGAACACCTCAAAAATTTCAGGAATGTTGATTGTGTACTGGCCAATTACAATAAAGTTCAGGATACGCAAGGAAAACCCAAAACCACAAACTAATAGGCCATTTCCGAGTTCCCCCGGGACTCTGTTTCAAAACGAGGGTAGGTGCTCAGCCTTTGATATGGAAACCATTTTCATTTTCATAAGAAAGGTTGTGCTCCTAGCCTCATTTTGAAAGTGAGGGTTTTTGGAACTCGGAAGTGGCCTATTACCGTTGCTGTTTGCGGTTTTGTGATCTCACGTCTTCAATAACATTCCAGAAATATTTCTGGTGTTCACGGTTTTGTGAGTTTCACAGTAAGAAATGGAGGACATGTATAATGGAGTTCGGCTAGGAGGATTTCAATCACTTTGCCAAATCCCGCTTTATTATCAGTTTTGTCATAGAGCCATGTTTTTAATATAACAAGAAAAAGCCAGAATGGACCTTTAACATCATCTAAATAAGAGCTAGGCACGTGAATAAGTGGATCGTCGACTTCGTCATCCAGGAAATCTGAGTTTCTTGATGACTTGGTACATAATCAGTTTCAGTAGACTTTCTAATATGAGTATAATCCTTTTCATTTTACGCCGTGGCAACCGTACTAGATGACATCCATGTCGTTTGAAGATCTTCGGTGTGTAACAAGGTCAAATCACTCCAACGTTCATCGAGACTGTGAAAATGCTGACAATCCAATGGGCTTCGTTTTTGCTGATGAAATGTACAGTACGGCTTGTAACAGCTTCGATACATTGTTGACACGTTTAGTTTTAAAAAGTGAAACTGGATCATGCTCGCTGAAAATGTGGAAAGTTTTGAGAGAACTGTGGCTGAAATGTTACAATAAGAAAACAGCGTTTCTGCGAAAACACAGGCTATTTTTGTTGTGCAAAGAAATTTAATCAGCCTGAGGAAAGATTTTGATCACGTGCTAGGTAACCAGTCAATCTGGCAGCACAGATGACTCAGATCGAGAATTCGTTTTCCTTTGTCCTTTCCACTCCTGAACTTTATATGTACTGGTCAAAACTTTTTATTTTCTTTGTTAAATGTACTTACGAAAGGAGAACTTTATAATTTAATGAAAATTTTCCCCCAAAAGTCTTTTGCATGAAAAAAAAGGAGTTTCGATGGTAACGCGCATCATGCAATCGCAATCACGAAGGATCTAGTTTCCTTCAAACTTGTCAACCCTTGAATAGCCTTTCAAAGTCGTTTGATCAGCAATTTTAGTCGGTGGAGGGACTGGGTGGTTTTAAATTGCTCGACAGGAAAAACGTAACCTTCTTTCCCTCGACGATTGCAAAGGAGTTTTTCAAACCTCGACTCGTGTTTGGCCGGGATTCTATCTCTCTTTGGTACCGTGTTAGTGTTGCCCGCTGGGTTAATTAAAGATGTTCTTTGAACAAATTGATCGATTCACTGTAAGAGTTCTGATAAGTTAATATTGCACATGAGATTCATTTTATTCCTCATTATTTCAAACCACTTAATTAGAAATCTTTGTCAGTGAAACCTAAGGGTTTTTTTCTTCGAAACAAAATCACTTTGGAATGGTGCAGCATTAATAAATATTTATACAGGACTCTTTGAAGATGAAAATTAAAGAGGGGCATTGCTGGACTTTCGATAGTTTAGCAATAAATGTAACCCACCACATATGAGCTACGTAAGTAAAATCGCCGTTTTGTACAAGACCGCCCAGGTGAGATTAAAAACTGGCAACAGAAAAAAAAAGCTATTAAATTTATATCCAACCATACTGTGTTGCAAATTGATACAAACACAAAGATATCGAATGTTTGGAAGGACATTATAGATAAAAACAGGAAATATTGTGAAAACAAGCAAAAGGGACAAAGGTTCTCCCACTTTTAAACATTGTTTTTGAATCCAAACTAAAGATATCCAAGCCGAGAAATTAAAATCGTGTCTAGGCAATATTAAAAAGAGATTTAAAAGTAAGGAAATGATAATAATTGAAACAAAATAAAAACCTGTCCACTATCACGTAGTTCAAGTAAAAAGAAGAAAAGCGAATACCCAAAATCAATTATGCGTAGCCCAATAAAATTAACGAGGCTATATTCGAAATCTATTTTGGAACTTTTGATACCCACTTTAAAGGTGCCATTTCATACTTACGTTTGCTACGTGCTCGCTAGTATGTTTATCAAGAAACTAAATTAATAAAACGAATGATAAGAGACCACTTAATTATAAAAAAATTATGCAAAGTGGTACGCACTTCTGCACGATTTGTTTTCAAAAATTGCTGCCCCTGCCAGGCGCCTTTTTATCTGGCTCGCACGCTCTCTATATTGAACAACACAAAGATAATTAAATTCTTATCTGCTACTGTTGAAAGGTTTTCACTTTCTACAAACTGAGCAGCACATGGTCGTCTTCACTTTGTAATATCCCAAAGACGCATTCCTATTCTGATAAGGTAACTTTCATTGTTGTGTGGTTTTGCTTTGGCGTCTTGAAGCTATAATCAAGATATGCTAAACACGCTGGGTACGCATTGTCAACATAAGATTTCGCAACTATAAAATTTCGATCCCCAATCGAAACCTTCAGTCTTTTTACTTTTTTTTTGGGATGGCCGGAGAGTAAAACCCTATGATAAACAGATTAATTAAGAAACCAAACGGAATACAGTCCTTGACTAAAGTGATTTTACAGGGGAAACAATCATTTCGCTGGCGGAGTTTTGCACACGTGAAAAGAAACTTATATGGCTGTGATATCATTGCAACCCGACGAAATAAAAAACTAGGTTGTTTTTGTTGTCCTTTTTTGTCGTGAAAACTATTGTCTGGCAGAATGGCGATTCGGTCCCAATTTTTGATTGGGCGAGAGTTGAGCTGTTGTGATTACTCATTTAGCTTCCAGGTTTATTTGTTAGCTCACACTGTATGTTTGTATACCAATCTTCCAACAATCTTCTGAACAAAACTTCTTAGACGCCTGCAAATTAAGTTTAATCCTCAAAACACAAATTCATGACTCAGACATCATTTTTGTCAACTGAAATCAAAGAACGTGTCAACGATTTAGCAATTTATGTTCATTTAGTATACAGTCTAAAACACTTTCCATCCATTAAAAACGCAGCCACTTTGTAATATTGATACAGGTGAATTTTTAAAAGCCATTTAGAGAAACCATTACGCAGTCAATCAAAATCGTGATCACATGACACTGTGTTGGAATATTCAAAATGCAAAATGTTCGAAGCTTACGTTTGGCCATTGCGTTATGAACTGATACTAAACCGTTTTAAAATCTTCTGGATGAAAACATCTTTGCAGAAGCTTGAAAGGCCAACTCGTTGTCATTGTTAGTAAGTAGAAGCTGATTTTTGAAACTCATGGTCTTTGTATAAATGTCAACGAACAGTAGAGCACGTTCAAAACAGACTTTGCAGATTTCTGGTTATATAAACTACGCGAGAGAAAAGAGATAACACGCAATTCAGCTTATTGCACCAAAGTACGTTTTTACTTTAAGCTTGTATCGTGGAAAAACGCTTATTTCAAAGGATTCACCTTGGGTGATATCACTCAATGAGCTCAGTGAGTTCAAAACTCAACTCTTAAAAATTTGATCTACTTATGTTGCTATGATACCGTCTTCGCTTCTCCAATTTAACGTAAGCTTATCTATTAGTAATATTACTGCTTCATGCTTACCAGAGAAATGAATTGGCAAGCATTTATTTAAAACAAACGATCATAAAACCAGAACGAATACCCGGTGTTCATTAAGTTTTGTTCATTTAATAGCGCTATACCAAACTGGCAAGACAGCCAGTAGATTTCACGCAGTTCGTGCAGGTGCTTGCAAATTTGGATTGGTGCGCTTTCCAGATCGGAATGACGACATTCAAGTTCTAAATTCCTCAACAATGCAAGATATTTCTATTCTGAAAAATTGCTCTCTTGTTTGACTTTTAAGCAATATAAATTGTCGTTTAGGCTCGTCGGGGTAATGCATCGTTACACGAAAACGTTGCCAGTGCTGTGCTCTAGTAACTGTCTTTTGAAATGAAGCCATATCTTTTTGATTCACCTCTGTATCGTCGAAACTAATCCGAAATGCTTGTGAGCAATTTTGAGTTAAACCAGTCTTTTTCGATTACATCCCCATATTACAGTTTACTCTTTTCTGGTTTCGACTAGTTAGACAGATTGGAAGTCAGATTCCAGAAACTGTATTGAATGAAAAGGGTCCGTCATGTTTTAATAGGCAGTCCATAGAAAAACGCCGACGGTTCTTATTTTTGCGAAGATTGTGCGAAAAAAAACCTTGTCTTATTTACCGTTAAGGGTCGCACAAGAACAGGAATTAAACCTATAGCAATTCTTCAAAAAAATGGCATTGAATATGCTGTTGCATGTGAACGTATTCTACTTGTGAAGAGAATTTCGAATGACCTTGGAGAGAAACGTGAACCTGTCCAAAATGAATAATGACACCTGACAGGAAGCGATTTGATTGGCTCATAGAACGGAGGCGTGGCTTTTAGTTGATTTTCATTCTATTTAAGCCATTTTTCAGGTCAATACATTTCTCTTGTCATCTAGAGAAAATGGGGATATTTTGGTGAATTTTTTAGCCTTTCAGAACTGAAGGGTGAAAAAAAAAAAAACTCCGACATTTCACAGATTCAAATTCAGCCACACGTCGCCTTTTGAATCTTCGTCTTCTGTACCCACATATTCGCGTATGCTGTTTGGCAACGAATATTTTTCTAGCCGGATTTAAATCATCTTATAATTCTCTCTTCACTGACTCTTAAAATGACTGGTACGCAACCATGGCTACGTCGAAAACGAGAACGTCAAAAGCAACAGGTTTTGTGAGACAAACAACAACTCTGCACGTTCATCACGCTTTTTTTGTACATTTCGTTGCCGTCACTGCACGACTACGACGTGAAAATAGGGAGCTTAAGCAACTACTACTACGACAACGACGACAACTTCAAAACAACAATAGATTTAATAATCGAAACAACAGTTCTGAACGTGCATCACGCTTTTTAGTACATTTCTTTGACGTTCACTGCACGACTACGACGTGAAACCTCCTAATTTGACGTTTTATGAAGGACGTGGCCATACAACGACGAATTTTCCTTCCTCTTTTTGAACTTGAATAAAATCCTTAAGAATTCAACCCCAGGAAAAGTCGCCTGCATTTGACTTATTGAGCGAGTTCAACTAGACGCGATTAAGTTTGAAAGAAAGGAAAATCATCTTTTTAGCGGCGTTTTCACTGCCGTCGTCGTCTTTGCTTAAGGTCCCTATTACCTAATTTTACGTTTGAGTTTGAAGCAGGGCGAGTTCTTTTTTGTTTTAATGACGTTTTCGTAGCCTTTCACCGTCGTTGTTGTTTAACTATCTCGCTATTGGTGTCCCAAAACAATGAAACGTCGGGCTACGGCTATGTTGGTGTCCAAACCAGTCCTGAGGGAGTTGAACCTTTTTGTGGCGTAAAAACTTTCTTTTGTTCCAGTACATTTGTAGAGTTGCTGGCCACCTGAGAAAACGGCTCAGTAGGAAGCGAGGAAAATTTACGACAAATTAAAGGTCAATCCGGAGCATATAAAAATATATAATTTTTAAGTTATTAGTCACGAATGTTGTTGGAATGAGACCAAACAGCTTCAGCCCCGTATGTAAGAATAACGCAGTTGAAAAATGTGTAATTGACCACTCCAGAAAATACCATAACATACAATAATGCTCTTTGTTTGTCACCCCAACATTTTGCATAAGCATTGTTTTCAGTTTCTCTTGGGGCCATTTTAACTCACAAGAGAAACTGAAAACAATGCTTATGCAAAATTTTGGGGTGACAAACAAAGAGCATTATGGTATATTATGGTATTTTCTGGAGTGGTCAATTGACGCTCCACTTATTTTCATATCCTTGTATGATTGAGGCTATCTGGTCCATACTTGTCCGCGTAAGTTTGTAAAGTCATGCGAATTTACGTTAACACGATTGTCCATACGAGAACTGACATGTATCCGAGGCTCTAGAGACTGAGTTCTCGTGTGGACGGAAGGCGAATAAGTTTGGATTCATTTAATGAAACCGATTCGAATACACTGACATACTGTTAGTACATGGACTGCCTTTAACATTATATTGATGAGATGAAAACTCCACTAGGATACTACATATAAACTGCATTGAATACTGAGTTAGAGTTACCATTTGTCTATGTCGGTTTGAACAACACAAGAAACGTGTAGTTATATTGTTGCTGGCACTGACGACAAGTCGTACAACGTATATTAAATCAACACTAGAGAAAAGAGGTTTCGACGTCATGTCATGTTCTGTTTTCTTCTAGGGTCACATTCGCATATACCAAAAAGCCCTTCCACATTGTTCAAACATTGTACATGTTACTTTCGAATTTTAATCCAAGGCATAATCAACACTTACCAAAAGTTCTGAAGTGTTTTGTGCTCATATGGTTAACCAGTTCCTACATTTGCCATTATCAGTGTCCAATTACGTGACTTTATACCGGAAAAATCGCCTTTTATTCGAATGTTTGTAGCTTCCTCTCTTTTGTCATTTACTCTAGAACAACTCGTAAAACAGCAAGTGAAATTGAAAGAGACGCGCGCGTGTTTGCTCGGAACGTTAGTTTATTTACCTTGTAGAACAGTGTGGGGTACAACCTAGAAACGGGTGTATGATATGGCTTGAGTGATTTCCACAATTTGCCGAAATGTCCCAAAGTAACTAAATCGGATTAGTACATTCTAATTCAAGAGGTATTCATTAGAACCTATCAACCACATGAAGCTGATAAGTACGTTTTTACACGTATGTGTGAATTACAGCTGAGATTCACGAAAACCCGCAAGTCATAGTTTTCTGTTCGAGTGTGGAAAAATAATTACTATGCAAATTCAGCCCTGGATTACACAGATATAAATGTCAGTTATAGCTTTTATTGCTTCTAATCGTTTCATAGTCCATGAGAAATAAAAAAACAAGCATCTCTGGCAATTAGCAAACATTTTAGTCATATTGGACAGCCATCTTTAGGCATGTACGCAATTTATACATCTGAATGCCAAATTCGCGAGTCCCTGAGCTGCGCCAACATAAATGCTTTTTTTTTTTGGTTCCTTGTGATATTAGCTTCAAGTTAATTTTTACGAGAGAACAATTCGCTGCATCCTTGTTCAAGGTCATCTTGGAGGGCCAGTTCTAATTGAACGAACCATTTTTTATTGTGGTGAATACAATGTGTTAGACATTGAATTCGGTATTGTTTCCAGGACTTACTTGTTTATCGGCGGTTTGGTTATGCGCCGTTGATTTTTGAAGTGAATTTATTACGGTAATAAGGTGATGAGCTCCATCAAGCTACAACCTGAATTGTGAATTAATTTCAGACGAGTTCGTGTTCGCTTTGCGTTGCACCTCAACTGCTCTGGCAACCATGACAGAATTCTCAAACTACGTGGTGATAATTTTACTGCTGGTTACAACGTGCTCTCGACTTCCAACCCTAAGGTAAGTATATTCCCATCCTTTCATAATACGATGTTGCTGATAAATAAAGAATTCATGTGCTCTAAAGCCGGGCTAGCAAGACTCTTAAACTGCTATACAGAGTGAAGGAAAGTGCGATAGCGGAACAACGCAGAGAAGGCTTAATCAACTCGTTCTTCTTTCGTTCTTTTTCTCAACTAACAAGTCATTTTTCTCCTTTTAGTTGCCAGACAACCAATTCAACTCTTCAGGAGGCTGAAAGTTCCCGTTGCAAGAGTGTAACTTGTTGTGTGAGTAAAAAACATTTTATTACACATTCATTCAATCGTGTAGCTGTTTAAAATTCATACTTTGTAAACAAAGAAGCATTATTTGAGCAAAGTAGCGCATAGAACTCGTATCCGCAAAGTTAAAAAAAGTTGTTGTGTTGATCTTCATTACAGTGTTGACACTCGTAGCTCGAACATTCAAGTTCTCCTCGTGTATCAGCTAACTCGCTACTGCTCAATAGCACGCTTTCAATATAGCGTAACACAAACTCTTGACATGGTAGTTATTTTCGTCCTTTTATCCGCAACATATGAGTTTGAGGAGCAAAATTAATATTCTAAGTGCGTTCGAAAATTCGAACGAACAAGCAAAGCTTACAAACTCTGAAAAGTTAGCTTAAGTTCACCGCAGCATTCGAGAGGATTTATAACGATAACCTGCAAGTCCTTTTCGAACGTAAAGAAGGCTTTAAGTCGTCAGTGTTACATAAAAAACTTATTTATCATCTTCATTCTAATACAATATCAAAAGAAGACAGTGCCTAAAACCAGAGAATAAATGCTATTTAAGTTCTAAACAAAAGGTAAATATTTAAGTCAGCTGTGGACACCACGAGTTCAGTCTTATCAAAGATAGTTCGCGGGCAGCACTGTCCGTCTCGATGCTTTTGTACGGGCTCGGCTAGGGAAAAAAATACAATGCGAAAGTGATAATTAAGGCACAGAAAGTAAAAGGTCTTTGTAAAGCATATTTACTTGGTAGCAGTTTAAAAATAACTAAAAGGAAAACGTCTTTCGTGTTTGATTAAAGAGCAAAACTGTCACGGGATCGGGTCGCTACAAGATGACAGGGAGACAACTACGTAATAGGCCATAGTGATACTTCGTTTCTTTGTGAAGAATGTTTTGGAACACCAATCAACAGGACTAGAGTAATTAATTGGGAAAAATTATCCCACGGAAAAGAAGTGTCTTAAGGTGCGTGAGAATAGATTGTGAGATTTTGTGTAAAATTGTAATTGACAGACTCGCGGAGCGGAAAAGGCAGTTGATGACCTCTCTCTCGTGAATTTATAAACAGTGTGCGGTTTTCTTTGCCATTACTAGATATCGAAAGAAATTGCGCAACGATTTTATGAAAAACTTTATAGAGTCTTACAGATAATATGTTGCTGAGGAACTAGTATGAAAATCTTAGTGGAAGACATGAAGATAACATTTTTTGATGGGGAACTTAGGTAGTGTTTAAAGAACTGCGCAATGAAGCAAGATAGCGGCTCACTTACAACTCAATTTCACTGATTCGACAGAAGAGTATCCATCGTTTGTTGTTTAGGATGATTTATGAATTAAAACCATTCCTCGATTCTCTAAATCCTGCTCTTCCTAACGCACCTAGTTTTGCGGTTTTTGCATTGTTCGTGAAGTCTTTTATCTGTTCTAGTTTGCAATATCTATGATCGTGAGTTTGTCGCCGCTAATTGTTGTAAACTTAATGGAAGGAAGAAATATAATTCGGGTTGCTGGACTTGAACATCAAGTTCGATGATATCGAAAACTAAGACCACTGAGAATCTCAGTTACTAAATGATTTCAAACAGGAATATAAATCGTTTAATAAAAGAAAATGTAAGCTTCGATTTCTTCCTTCGCTCCAAGTCGATGGCGGAAATCAAAGAAAACCGACATCTTCGCGGCGAGCAAAATGCTCTTAATTATTCGTGTTGTTTCCACGAATTCTGTAAATTTTCTTATAAGAGCTTGGTTTTTACCATTGTTAAAAAGTTTAAGTGAATAAGACCAATTCGTACTTGATAAACAACGTAAAAAAGTTATTTCTGATGCATTGTGTACAAAAAAGGAAGACTTGGGAGGAGAGGTTGGAGGCGGACCCGTGGGAAAAAATGGGGGAGGGATTGGGGCTTGTTATGGTTCAGTTCGCACACCTCAGCATGGTTCTTAATAAAATACAAACAAACAGGGATAACTGTTTTATTGTTTCGAGCCTGCGTACCGTGTATCACGATATTTTACGGCTAAAGGCAGAAAAAAGTCTATTTTATGGAAAATTAAAACTTCATGGCGGTTAAGAAACGTCGAATATTGTTTTGTGGGGAATATTGAGTGAGACTTAAATGAAGTAGGCACGCGTGAAATCACGTGTAACTCTGACGTAACGTGGAAAGCGAAGTTTCTTCAGGTGTGTTTTTTTTCTTTTTAGGGCGATAAGTTTTAGCCTAGAAGCTAGGGCGAAAGATTCTTAAATCAAGGCCATGCTAAACACTTTTTGCAGATGTGAGGATATATTGAAAACGGAAATATGGTGTCGACACTCGCGGCCCTAACTATCTCTCGTCGACAATACGGTAAAAGCGAGCTGTGCTATGGCCACATGAACGACTGAATCCGCTATCTTTTCGCGAAAATGGCGCGTTGTCTATTCAAACTAAACGCCGTGGCCCGACAAAGCTCTTAAAAAAAGAAAATTGCTCAAAGTAGGAACGAATGACATGCAATACATTTTTTTTGGTAATTTAATCATTATTTATTTCAATTTCAATTTCTTGCCTTACAATAATAACATTAATTTTTACATATATTACCGATATTACAATTTTAAAAATAACACAAATAAATCACACACGCACGCACAGCACACACGACACACAACGACAGTATTAACAAGTATTTATCGGCAATTCTGTGCCACCTGTCAAGAGTGCTTGCCATTTCGATAAATCAAAAGACATTTTATTCTTCGATTTGGCAATGATGGTTTCTAATTAATAAACGTTCTTGAGTCTTGCCAAGGAATCCGTAAACAAGGGTTTGTTTTCGTGTATCTGTAATTATATTTATACTGCTTACCAACTAGCAAAATATGATTAATAATTAAATTGTCTTTATGTACCTTTTCCCCAAATAATATATCTTTAGCAGAGAGATGGTTAATAACCACCCCCGATTGATACACCATTTAATAACTTCTGCCCCAAAACTCTGAGTAATCTGGCAAGAGACAAAAAGGTCACCAAGGGATTCATCCGCCCCATCGCACTGAGAACATCGTGATGATGAAGAAATACCAATTTTGTTAAAAAAAAAAACACTGGTGGCCAGATATCTGTGTAACAATTTATATTAAAATTCACGTGACTTAGCCAGGCAACCTGGTAGGGTAAGCTGTAAATTTCTTTCCAGTTTAAATCATCATTTTCAAAAAATTCAACATATTTCTTTTGCACAGTTGGTTGAACAATTTCTCCGTCTCTAATTTCTTTAGATGCCTTTTGAGTCAGCATTACTTAATAAAACTTCTTTAGCAGATAGAAACAACTGAGTCTGCTCGTGAAGATCGAAAGAAACGAGGCGATCATATCCATAAGTCTTCAACGCATGACGCCAGTCCTTCGGGAGTGCGTCGAACACTGAAAAAATTTGAAATGCGTCCAATGGGGATAAATTTAACTCCCTTAGCTTGCTAGTCTAGGCAATATTAAAGCAGTGGATATTTCAAAGATCATTCTGTGGAATAATTGTTATATCTTAATTGGTGATAGAACCGTTTTCAACAAAAGATTAGTAGAGAAAGGAATCGTAAGAATTGGTGATCTTATTGCTGAAAACAGTGAAATCATGAAGTGCAATACATCCCAAAACAGCCACCACGTGAAACTCAGGACTGGGTATTCAAATGCAGTCGAGCATCAGGCGTTTGGCTTGACACGGGCTTATTTTGGGCGAGACGCAATTGAACTAACATGTGGCCCAATGTGATTGGTGCACATATAAATTATACAAAGCTAAATGGGCTACCTCAAAAGCTTAACGTTTTTCGCCATAATTGAATTCCGCTGAGAATAATAGTCCAGTTTTGTTAATTATGACTATACTTAGGCAAGGATGACAAGGATTGAAACGTGAAAACGTTGAGCAAAAATTTTCTAGTTTTAATGTCATGACTGCAAAAATCACCAAAAAATTATCATCTTTGGTGCTCCCTGGCAAAATCTGTTTGATATGACTCTACAGGAGCAGTTTTTGTATTAGAGCGATTTCCGTCTGACCTTGAAATGAAAGCGCGCGAACAAAACAGAAACGACAAACGAACGGAAATAGAGCGATTTGTTTGGTTTATCGAACGGACAGACAAACGCGACTGGCTTTTCATTGGTTAAGCGAACGCTCAGATGAAATAACTTCATGCCCGAGAACTTTCTAGAAATCAACCGATACTTCGCGTTGACGCCATACTACAACACAATTGGCCAATCGAACAATGCCTTCTCCATATTAGGGTTTCTTTGGCGGGAAAACAAAGAGGCCATGTTTTGATCTATTCATCCATTGGCTGATGAAACAAAGAACGAACACTTACCGAAACCTTTTTTCAAGGTCATACGAAAATCGCTCTAATGTTAGGGCATTAAATAATGACCTCACCACAGAAATTACCTTAAACGACAAAATCCTCGTCACATAGCCCCAGCTTCTAGAAAAACTACACTCCCTTTTTAGACAGGAGGTCTAATTTTGAGGCGAGGCTGACTGGATATTCTCATTTTTCTTGTTTTGAGCCTGAATCTTTTCTTGGAGTTGAGAAAACTCGGATGTGGGAGCTCTGAGACTGTCAACAAGAAAAATTATAATGTGGTTTTAGGCATATTTGTCATGGTTAAACGTTCGGTAAGACGTTATTCGATAGAAAGTCATGGCGGTTACGACAGTTTATTCCTCGATGCACACTACAAAATGCTGCACAAATCTTGCTATCCTTTCTCTTGAGACTGTGTCATATTTAACATGATATAACTGGAGTGACTCAAGTTTACCAATTAATTGATAAGCTTCCACTGCAACGTGGTGTAATAATTCTTGCACACATGGATAACATGTGAAGACGTTTAACGACTTCAGTAATGGTGCGATGGCAGTGCAGTATCATGTAATGGCAGTGTAGTGAACAGTATGATTGCATTCAGTATGTATAATGCTCAATGCTCAATCCTTAAATTAAACAACATTTGAGCCTACTTACTCTTTTCAAAATAACCTTGATCATGTGCTTGAAAAAGGACGGAAACTTTTCTTGGCCTAACTTGTGGCATGTTGAACGAAACCTCAGACGAAACTGCTACTAAAGAGTTTAGTTAAGCCGAGCGTCGAATAGGAGCTGTGATGTTAAGACTTACAGAACTGGACGAAGATATCAGTACACACAACCCTATTCTCAGTCAATACGACTGACTGACCGCTAAGCTATGATTCTATGCAGTGAGTTGTATTATATTGCTTCTAATGACCGTTCTTATTTTTTTCATTTAGGGAATTCCAGGCACTCCTGGTAGAAATGGTAAGATATATTATCAAATTAAGTACATTTTAAACCTTTTTATAATAATGGTCCTAAAGCAGTAATTGCTTATGAAGTATTGTCACGTAATTGAATAATAAAAAAATAAAATCCAAAGATGCATTGGCACGACGTTAAGATTTAAAACCGGCTGTTTAACTGGGTTTTTGTCAAGAGATACTCAATCGTTGTGCACGGCATAATGAACAGCACCACGTTTGACTCTACACATGCCATCAGTATTGCGGGAGTGTCGGAAAACTATCTCAACCAAAATACTGTAACTAATTAAATGTAGGCGGGTTGGAGAAAATGAAAAAATCACTTAACAACTTTATTTCAGTTTTCCACGTGAGTACATGGTATTACCTACATTATGCTATAAATCTTAAATCAAAACAACAAGTTTTTGCCTATATTCCATACATGAATGCATGTAAGCAGCTGCAAGTCTGTAGATATAAGGATCGACATTGTTAAATATGAAAAAGGTTTTTTCATTGTTATCAAAATTATTGAAAAGGGGATATCTATTACTAATGTTTCTGTAAAAGTTAGATCGAAGACTATCGTAGAGATTACAATTGAGTAGCAATTGTAATTCTTGTTCAGCTTCATTTAAGTGGCAGAAGGGGCAACTGATTCGAAGATTTTCTGGAGTTTTCGGTACGGTATGTCTGCCCGTTTCAATTTGTAAGCGATGGTTGCCAAGTCTGAATTATTCAGTGTTTTTTTGTGATTTATATTGGTGATTATGTTCAAGCAATCGCTTTTGTGACCTTCATTTTTTAATGTTGAGTAGAATTTTAGTTTCTTGTTATTTCTTATTAGATTATATTGGTGTGAAGTCAGTTATTTACGCAAAAGTCAATAGGATATTCTTTAACTTCACAGAAGTTCAGGTTTCACGAGTAATCATCGTTTTATTGCTTTATATATCTTGAGGAGTTGTTATCATTTAAAAACAATTCATTGAGAGTTTTAACTATTGCATCGGGTATTAACTTTTTTCATAAGACTCATCTGGTTTTCCTCAGCCATATCTTTTGATATTTGTAAACATTGCTTGGCATAATGATCTTGTTATTTGTTTTCTAAATGTATCCAAAATTTGATAATATTTACGTTTAGTTATTTCCTTCAGTGGTAGTCGTCCAAGTCCATTTCTGCATGCAACAATTGGACACTGTTTATTTATACCTAGAGCTTGTTTACAGAATTGAATTTGTGTTTTCTCTATCATATCATTCTCCATGAACAATAATCACCCTTATCGTAGGTGCTCCAAACCTCAGAGCCATATATCGGAATCATCATTTATATACCGTTTGTTATTACGTTTTCTTTGTCTTTTTCCCACGCGTTTAAGTCGTCTCAAAATCACATGCTGACATGCAATGACAGCAGAGTCAGATATTAAATTGACGTAAAATAAGCAGCCCTACTTCCCGTCTTACGTAAGTCACTGCCATATTTTCTGAACAAAACGTTTATTAAAAATAGTACAAAAAAATGACTAACAGGTAAACGGAGAAACTGTCAAATATTACCTACGTCCTTCACTAATCTGACTTTGTATATAAACTCACGAAAAGGCGAAAAAATATTGCATTCGGTTTGAATAGTAAGCCTTTAGTTCTGCTAAACTGGATAAAAATATTCCAAATAATTTTTAAAAATGCAATTAATGTATATTGGTAAGCAATTTTGTAATGAAAATATCAATATCAAGTCAACAAACTCGAGCTCGATTTTTTTTCAAAGGGGCAGTGACGTGGGTACTTAATTCAACTACTAATTAAGTGCCTACCTCCCCGCGTACCTACGTACCACTTACCCACGAATAAACATGGAGCAACAAAGATTGCACAATTTTAAAGCATTTAACATGCAGCTCGGTTTGTTCTAGAAACTTTCGGGGTCAATAGACTATGACAATACAACATTTGAAGGTTGCTAATTTATTGAACATATATCCTATAAGACAGCATAGTTTGAATTCAACACCTCACACACAACCTAACAGAACCAAGGAAACTGATACAACAACGCCACTCAAAAGACAGCTGTAGTTGCATACCCTTTAGAGCTTAAAAGTAATGGTTAAACTAATGGATTTAGGCGGTTTGAAGGCTTTGGTTCCGTCTAGAGATGCTTAACCTTCCCGTCATTTCCTTAATTACCGAAATTTTTCTCTCTCACAATTTCTGGAAGGTAAGATGTTCGGGCGTAAAAGTTTTGCGGACGAATTTTTGGGCGCCCGCTGGAACATTTTTTGCATTTGAGGTATAGGGTACAAAAAAGACTCTTGTTTTGCTTTATTTAATAAACGTCTTTTCTCCAATTGCAATTTATTCCCACATCAAGGTCACCCGCAGCCAAATTCAATTAATGAAATTGTAAATAATTTAAGACAGCGACAAATTTGACAAAAGCTCAACAGGGTCCTGTTATTTTATTTAATACTGACTTGTTCAAAGATAGATTACTTGCTGACTTGTTTAAAGTTCAGCCCCTCGATTTACTACTAATCAGAGTCAAGGACCATTTTCAAAGAGCCAACAACATTTAGAACGAAAACATGTTGAAAATTGGTGATAAGGGAGGAGCTTTGATGCGTGAATTAAGCCAGGGCCAGTAAACACTTAGTGTTACCATAGCAACTATGACACCCTTTTTTAAGGTAGAGAGCCAAGAGGTCGCTAGCTTCAGGCGAAACACATTATACGCACGTGAAATCAATGTGCCAATATTTTACTACATGTTAAGTTTGATTTACTGATGCATAAACACACAATTTCAACTTTATGTTCTATGATTTTTTTCTTTTCAAGAAAACAGTAACAGAACATTTACAGTCGAAAGATCTCCCGCCACACTTTTGTAACCAAAGAGAACGATATTTTCCCGTTGTTCCGAATCTTTACGAAACAGCTTTTAGAGCCCAAGGCTTGTAAGTTTGTCTTTTCTTATCTACGTATAATCAAACATGTCAGTCCATGTGTTCAATAAAGATTTTGTTTCTGCAAACCAACATATCGCAAAAGGTGACCCACAAAAGGTCTCTGTAAAGTATCGTTCAGTTAAAAAAAAAAATTGAAAAACTTCCCGTTAAACAGAGAAAAAAGAATCGAAACGGCTATGAATAGAAAAGGGAGAATAATTACCATTGCTTACAATAGAAATAAACAGATGTATTTTCAAGATTATATGCTAAAAAGTGCAAAAGCGTTCAAGGAGAATGAGAGCGATAGAACTGGGAGAATGTAGGGTGGGTGGTTTTCCAGGCTCCTTAACTCGCCATCGTATTTCCTTTTTATTGTTGCGTTTTCATTTTTTTGGGTGCCTTTGTGAAAGAAAATGTCATTTATTCCGTCATATGTAAACCAAGAAAAGAACTTCTCTTTGGTATTGGGCCGCGTAAAGTGACTTCATTCATGACCAAATGAAATCTGGGCTATTCCTTACAATGCCGGTCCACTTCAGTTGTAAAGGTGCTGTGTTGAGTTTACTTCCCTGCTCTTAACTTTGAAATCCTGAAGCGTGACCATTAATATTGCGGCTGTACAAGGTTTTTCTGGCTTTAGTCCAAGCCAGTTAAGGTACAACTATCCAGACAGTTTTGAATGATATATTTTGTTCTCTCCTCACCAGAAGGTTCATAAGGCAGTAGTCTTCGAGTAGTAAAGGATTTAAATCCTTTATGACTCCTTACTATGAGCTACTAATGTGCAGTCATTTACTTTTGATCTATCACTTTACTGATCAATACGGTAGCGACTAAAGGCAGAAATCAAGGGAAGTGCTTAGTTTTATTTTGCACAATATTAGAGCACAAGTGGTATCGCCAGTGTAAGTATGAACGTTCTATCTGAGAGGATTGATTCATTTGAATAGTCACACCTTATGATTTTATCTACAGATCTCAAGAGTTGAAATTGAATAAAAAATCCATTGGCGTACGGGCAATTTTCTGCCATTTGCCCAAAAACTTCTCGCAAGTTGCCTAAATTTTTACGAAACAGTAAAAACGAAACGAGGGCCATACGGTGCAACATCATAGGCCGTACTGGAATATGAAGGTGGCTTGATAGTGTAGCAGTTTTTCAGGGCCAATACCTACGAATTTTGAGCACAATTACGTCGCCATAAACGAACATTTGCAAAAATTGCCACCACAGTTTTATTAGATAAAGATGAAAATTTGTCATGAGCAGGGTTTTAATAAGTTGTCATAGCAACGAATTGACGCCATTGCCTATTTTATTTGCGGCAATATTTCTCTGCATTGGGAACTGTTCCTACAAAATCGTTCACGGGAGCTTTTTCCTCCAATAGTCGCCTCGATGTTCGTGCGTGAAGTTAAAACGGAATCTGAATGAGCGTTATCGAGATATTTTGGGATGATGTTTTCATAGTTAGAAATATGGTAAAAAAATCTTGATGTTTGGCCGTTATCTGTGGAAAACGAAGCTCTTTTGACAAGCAATTTCATCTCATAGTAGCTTCAATCTTTTTAAAAACGTGTGTGAAAGATCATAGAGATAGCTCCGGCCAATTGCTAGAAAGAAGGATTTCAGTAGTATGTATCGAGACGCTCTTGTTAGCGGTTTTGTGAACATTTCGGTCTACTTTAATAAATTATTGCTTGATAGACCCACTCTTGCTGATGCTATCTGCCATACACTGTTCTCCGAGCAGAGATGATTCTAGAAAGATATGCGGAAGTTTATTCTAATGAATTCAAGACTGGAAAGAGCCCATTCCAGTTAGTGCAGTGCAGTACAGTGCCCAACAATAAAAAACTATAAATATGTAAATCAACAAATGATACCCTTTCCTAATAACCAGCAACTCATCACGTGCTAGGCAACCACTGTCTCGAGAGAATGTAACTGAATTATTACGATGACTACAGGTTTTTTTCAGATTAAAATAAAAATATTTATTTCTTCAAACTAATAATAATGCCTATGCAACTCAAGATTAATACACTAATGGCAGTCGACTTATTCGAAATAATCCGCGTCTATATCTCAATCAACCAGCACACCGGAAGAAAAAAAGGGACGAAACAACGGAGTGGCATCAATGTATTGCGTTAGCCCCATTCAGACCGGATGGGGCTTTTTAGCCCCCCCCCCCCCCCCTCAAAACTTTAAAGTTGAATTTAACTTCGAAGCCATTCAAGCTATGACCGCCAAACTTTGCGATTTTTCCTAAGATTTATCGTTGTGACGCGTACGTTAACATTTAAGTTACCATGGCAACCGAGCTTTGGCAGCCAGTTTTACAAAATTTGCTTCTGAAAAAAAACCATTGAATTATTATTATTATTATTATTATATACCAATTAATTTAACATCATTTTGTCAAATTTCATAACGGTTAACGTTATCTAGGATTTTTAGAGACTAATTTAAGAAATTAAGTGAAATTTAAAATGACCAACAAAAGGCGAATGTTGAGTATAATTTCATTCACTTCTGGCAAATATCTTTATTGTTATTATTATTTTTCTTCTTCTTCTTAAGCATCCTCTAATAATACACAGATCAAATTCTATGTCACAATTACCTGGATTTATACTGGTTTTAAGCAAAATGGAATACATTTAATTAATTCAAAGTGGCAGATCCAAGATGGCGGATGAGTGATAATATGTGACGTCATCGTGGCATCGCTGCTACTACTGTACTGATATGCATTAAAGTTTCGATGCGAGTGTACAGTGAAAAACAAAGAATCATACATACAAACAAACAGAACAAATGCATAAGGTCACGAGGTTCTCTCTTTTCGACTAAATTGCAGGAATGCCAGGGCATACGGGCCCTCAGGGACCAAGTGGACCCCCAGGAAGAAATGGTCTCAACGGAATTCCAGGCGCTAAAGGTGAAAAGGGTGATCCTGGATCACCTGGCCGGCGAGGGAGGAAGGGAAGCCCCGGACAACCGGGGACCAATGGTACCAACGGAACCCCCGGTTGGAGGGGAAAAGAAGGCCCAAGAGGCATGAGAGGCCCGTTAGGTCCTCCTGGTCCCCCTGGAGCCAAAGGGGAACCCGGAAACCCTGGGGAACAGGGACCCCCTGGCAGTGATAGAATCCTTCGGGTTTGCAATTGCCAATACAATGTCCCAACTCAGGTGATTTATGTTACGTCTGGCCACTGGACCTCTGAAAAGAACATGTTTGGATTTCAGGACGTTACTTCTGCAAACGGGGAATTCCACGTGAAAGTACCTGAAGCACCTGTGACATATATTCTTCATGTTGGTGGTAAGTGACTTTCTCTCGCCACTTTTCAAATCTTTAAGTCATAGAGCAAAGAGTTTAAGTTGTCACGACGGCGACGAAGGTACAAGAGCAGCGATGTCGTCAATGCTGTTTGGCTTTCCAGGTTTTTCTGGCTTATATTGTCATTTAAAGAAAAGTGATTTGGAAAGGCTGGAAAATGGATATCAAACAGTTTAATACCCAAACGGGAAACGTATGGACTTAACCTCCCCCCCCCCCCCCCCCCCCCCCCACGACCACCACCACCATCATGCCAACATTCCACTTGCGAGATGCGCTCGATTGTGCAAATTCTCAAGAGGTTTTTAAATGGCCGGTACGCCCATCGAGTCCTAATGAGGACGAAACAGCTATCCATGGCTACCACTCCAGCGGTGATATGGTTGTGCGCATGCGTAATGTAATGGCCATACCGCGGATTTGGTACGTGCGCTTCAGTGCTGAAATTGATAAAGAAAGCTCGTTAGACTTGACCCCTCTTGGGTACTACCCTGCAAGCAGAGGCTACATACCGCTAAAATGTAGCCTCTGCTCGCAGAGAACTTGGGTAAGAGGCTAAAGAGCGTTTTCAGTCGGTTTTCATTATTGAAACAAAAGAAAATTTTTACATGAGAAAAAAAGTCCACCTTTAAGAAGACTGGTCTGGAACACCAACATAAAATGTTTTGGTAAACCAATGATAGCGGACGTGAAGTCATGGGAAAACGCTTTATAGCTAAAACTGTACTTTGAAGAATAAATTTGTATCATAAGATTCTGGCAAACTACGCCCAAACCCCCCCCCCCCCCCCCCCCATCAGGTGGGTAGCTTTCCAGAATCCTATACAAATTTCCTATACAGCTTTCCAGAATCCTATTATAAATTTTTGTTGTGTGTAACTTTTATTAGTTATTTGGAATTAGTCAATGTACTATATATTGTATACGACTCCAAATAAATATGTCTATGTCTATGTCTATACTAACGATACTTGTGAGTAATCTCTCTGTTTCTCATTTTTTGTTTTTGTTTTGAAGGTGATTGGGTTAACAATGACTCCGTTACGCTGTTCTATCGCCTCCACTGCTCGCATCGTAGGCGTAGAATATTCATTCCAAACGAAATCGGCCATAAAATTTACAAGTTCCGAGAAGAGAATCGCCTCGAATCAGAAACTTTTACGCATGTCACGAGTGCTCTGAACCACCAAGGAAAATGGCGGTGCCAGCTGCAGATCAGCAAAGGCGTGGTCCGAGCATACTATCGCTGGGACTCGCAGTATGGCGAGATCAGTTTGACAATGTGGTAGCCTTAAACAAGCCTTCAAACCGTCGACGGTGAGAGACTTACATCGCGTAACGTGGTCTTACAAGATACATCGTTCGTAGCTTTAGAGCGCAGGATTTAAACTCGTCGTTTTGTCCCGTGTATGGTCGTTAGTTACCAGACATTGTTACCTCACGCTAATAAGCGAATCTTACAGTTACAGTCTGGAGTTTTACAAACATGGAAATCTCACTTCAACAGACTAGAAGCCAATTCACCAGGAAGTGAGCTGCATTTTATTATCGGAAATTAGCCTCTCAGCGACAGAGAAAGAGACAAATATTCCTGGGGTCTTTGCTATGACTATCTGTCATGTCTATATATGATTGACAGCAAACAAAAGAAAGTTTGAACACAGTTAAATGAAATCAAAATTATGTAGTTGTTACTTGTTGCTAAGCGTTTTAACTCTAGTTGAGACTAGAACTAGATCAAATGTTCATGATCATTTAGGCGTAAAAAAAAAACCCTGTTTCATTTGCCCTTTTACTACTCTGTTAAAACGATTGTTTGAAAGAAGTGCTCCATTCTTTTCATATTTAATCAAAATTTTGAGCGACAATGGATATTTCCGTCTCCCTTTTTTAGCACTATGCTATACATGAACATTTTTATTTTCCTTACTACCGTCTTGCACATGAAAGAAGGAGAGAGAGACAGCTTCAATTTGTCTCAGCCCCAATAATTTAAAACACGTTGTTGTGGTACTTGAGGTCAATCATGTATTCGCTGACTTCAAGAACTCTTTTCGGTTACGGATTATAAAAATCGATGGAGTTATAGTCTGGAAAACCTCAACTAATAATCGTGCAATAAATCAACCAGAACGTTGAAAACAAATTCATTCAGTTGGCTCCAAACACGCGAAACCGCATGTAGCAAATCACGTTTGTTTTCATTCAAATTAATTTCAACGTCCAATCAGTTGAAGGCCCTCCTTAGATAAAGCGAAAGCAAAACACTGGCCGCACCCTCTTGAGAATGCGCTGATTATCTGCAATAAGAATTTTGCACTACGTATTTTAGTTAAATAGGATTAATTGTCCAGCGGGAACGGGCTGTTTCACTGAATTCTTCCTTAAGGCGTAAATGTCAGTGTTAATTGCGTTTAGCAGTTTAGCATTTAAAATCGTATTGATAATATGTAGAAGTAAGCACAAAGCAAACCTTATATTACACCGCATGTGTGTTAGCTAGGTGCGTGCGTCTATTGTAAGTAGCTACAATGTAGCTTGTCGGTATTAACTTGATAGGTTGGGACAAAATAACAGGTTTGGTCAAGTGTATTGCTAGGTGTTCAAACGGCCATAGCAGGTGCATACTTAAATTTATAGACTACAAGGACCAGGAAAAGAACTTTGCCGTAGAAAAAAGCCACGTTCTGACGTTTCCGTCGTAATTTTGTAGAATCGTCAGACAGAGATTTATAACTAGGTCCGTTTTTCAGACCTTATTCCTGTTGTATATACTAATATTATCAGGTTTAAATATTGTATTTAAAACTGTTGGCGTACGTTAGAGCGTTTGTGAATCATGAAAGCGTTGTACAAATTTGAAAGAAATATAAATGCATGAGAACGTTTGATAACTTATGTGTATTTGACATCTAAGTATTCTTCAGCTCTAGAATTACCTTTAGCCTGACAGAACATACTGAGGACGTGTCGGTCCACGGTTTAGGCAAATGGTACGCAAAATTCCGTACTGGGAAATTTCGTCCCGAAATCGCGTTTACCATTTGTACAAGTCAGTTCCATTTAACGAAAAACGACAGCGAAGGCCTGAGACCGGTATCAAAGATGGCTTTGAAGAAATGGAACACGAATTTCTGATTGGAATATTCCATCGGGAAAAACGGGACTACCTTTTCTGGTTTTCCGTTGCTCCCGGAAATTTTCCGCTGGAACGACCTAAAAATTCAAGTTTCATTTACTTTCCAACTGTATTTTCCGGAAAATTTTGGTAAATGGTAAACAACTCAGAAACGGCAAATTTCGTCCCGGAATCGTGTTTATCATTTAATTTGTACAAGTCAGTTCCATTCTCTCAGGGGTTATCATTAGCCAATCGACCTCGGCCCCTTCGGACACCTCATGAAATTTACACAACATAGTTTTCCCCTTTACTAATTAGGGTTAAGCACTCCCTTTTACAGCCAGGTGATCTGTGACGTCATTGCGGGGGCCTTGGGAAAGAAATTTTAATGCCGTATCCCATAAACCAAAGCTAACGGGAACAGATTGAATTGAATTGAATTGGGGTGCGCGTTGGTTTATGGGATACGGCATTAAAATTTCTTTCCCCAGGCCCCCGCAATGACGTCACAGATCACCTGGAGATTAGGGTTGAGTACTGCCTCTACTGATTAGGGCTAAGCGTTGTTTCGAAACTGGTTAGGTTCTTTTTTGGGTTGGGATTAAAGGGACACAGTCAGCTGATGCACATGCGCTTTAGATACCATTTCTTAGCTGATTTGCATGTCACAAGACACGAGCGTGAAACAGAAAGTAGAAGCGTATCCGGAATACTCAAAAACAAACCTTGTTGAGTTGAACAATTTACAAGCCCAAATCGTGATTATAGACCTTAAGCCACATCAGAGCACACATTTTTTATATACAATTGCGAATTCATCGATGGATGTGTCCAGGAAAAGCCAAACATCGACGAATACTTCTGAACTCTATCATCAGTAGAGGTGAGGAATGACACGGAGTCGGCATGAATCATTGTCGAAGGTTCAAGGTCGAGAAAGTTCGATTTTACAAACATATGTAACCTTTTCCATCGATTTTCCAAATACATATAACGATTATTTGCTCGCCAATGTTATTGATTCATTTCTTTTCTTATTTTGGTAAATGAAAGCGATTTCTCCCGCCTGGAGCCTACGCGTTTCTCACCTCTTCTGTTCATGTTCCTTTGGATACTGTTTTTAACTAAATATGATAAATATAATAAATATAATGTCATAGGATGAGTTAAAGTTTGCTCAAAAAGAGGTTTTCTGTAAAAGATCGAGGGTCAAATGAAACACTAGGAAGGATTGAAGCGGATTTCTAGATGTAGCCGACGCTTTCTTTTGATTTCGGGTTGAGGTAAACTCTTTTCAAAACTGACAAAAGTAGTGTCCAGGTCAGCGCGATCACATAGCTGACTGTGTCCCTTTAATGATTTATGTACTTTAATTATTTCACTTCCACCCTGCATATCCCCAGTGATTTAGTGATTAGCGTAGTTTTCTGGACCATCTAGTTCGTGGGTGCGAATTCTACTGTCTTTCACATAATTTTTTTTTTCTTTCAAATTGAATTGCCTGCGTCGCAGACGCTCTAAACCTTCTGTATAGAGAGTCTGCGAATTAGTGCACAATATCGTGTTCGAATCCCGCAGAGTCGCAAGGATATATGTCTGCGTTTTTGATTGGCTAGTTTCTTACGCGGTTTGTGATTAGTCCGATTTGAATTGAGTGCTGACAGGCCAAACATGACTAATAGCTCGTGACAAGTGTCGGATCGAGCTTGTGATAGTGTGGAACGTGACCTTAGAGTCAGCTTGAACAATAGAGGTTTTTCTTGCTCTCTTTTTGTGTAGTTTACGCAGTGCATGGAGTATTCTACACTTTGACTGAGCAAAAGTTTTTGCCGCTTTGAATGTCACATTTAGATGTTTATAAAGCTGGTCTGTTCCATGCAAATTGAGTAATTAGTTACTATTGTTTCGGCAAATGCTTTCAGACAGGATGTGATCACGGATGCAGTTTCTTTTACCTCTATTGAAGCCTTAAGCTTTGTTATTGTGGCTAAATAATCTTAGTCTCTTTGGTTTTCTCCTAAATGTCTGGACCTGAATAGCTAAATGTGTGTAGGTTTTTTTTGGCCGTGAATATCATGTTTTCCTACTTTGTTTTGACGCTAGAACTGCTCTTTCATTGTTTACTGTAAACGATCCTTGCTAACTGCCTTCTGTGAATTTTTACATGTCACTGCGCTCAACCGTCACGCACACCTACGAATTAGGCCAATCGTGAGGCGCATAAGAAACCCGCAAGAAACCCGCCTATGAGGAACGCTCACATATGTCCTTGCGACTCTGCAGGATATTAGAACGAGTTTTTGTGCACTAATTCGCAGACGGGCTATATTTACGAATACGTGGGCCGGCTGCAACGCAGGCTAAAATTGAAGAGACTTGCACTTTCAGGAACATTTCCAGCTTGAAATATCATCTAAGTGTGATATAAAAGCAGAAAACAGTTCTACCTTGTGTAAATTTCATGAGGGGAGAAAGGGGCTGAGGTCGATGGGATCTAATGCTGACCGTATTTTCTAGAGACTTTTCGTAAACGGTAAACCGTCATTATCCAAATCAACCAATCAGAAGCACTACCCAGATCCGGATAGTGACACGTCAGCAGCATGGAATTTCTGTAGCCGTTTCTCAGACGTCATTTCGCGGGCAAACCAGTTGTGGCGTCTCAAAATGTCGGCTGTTTTCTCAGGCTATCACGTGTTGTGCTCTAACTCCAAACATTTCTTGTGAGTGGAGTCGTCAATCTAACTGTTAGAATGATGGAACCAAATGACACCTTTCTGGCAGACCTTTCGCGTCTAGCAATCTTCTTCTGCGATCTTTTTACCAGCAATTTACAAAATGAAAATTGGAGTGAAATGATTAAATGGCCAGCAAAGGTCTTTTACACCTTTAAAGTGATAGCAGGACAGACCTCTGCACGATGGTGATGTAGCATATTTTTTGTGGAAAAGAGATAAAGAGGTCTCACAAAAAAGTATAGCGGCCCAATACGAGCTTTCTTTCCCGCGTAGGCCGACCAAACGAGCGTTCTACGATGTAAGCTTATAAGAAGCGCATAAGAAAGGAATTTGCATTGTATCAAGAGTACATTTTGTCAAGTCACAAGACACCATTCCTTAAGTGCTGGGAGGAACTGGACAAAAGTTTTCAGCATTTGGATAGCCTCGCCGAAAGATTTTCCTTAGGCGTACTTTGTAAAGAAAAAATATAGTAAAGAGCGTCCATCACGCTAGTGATAAACGCTGAATGACTTGTCGAAACGAATTTCAGGTTGACTGTCATCAGTACAACTCTTCTTAATTGCGAGAGGAGGAATTAGGTACAAGCCTTAACAGCAGGGACCGAGCTTTAGCAAAGAGTTTTTTGAGGGACGCACGTAAATCAGAAGTCAACTATAGCATTCTTGGGCAGTGTTTCTGCCCCATTTTCGGTCACTTTCCATTTTCAAGGCACTCAACGACACAAATTTGGCAACAAGGGAAAAGGCCTACTTTCGGTTAGTCTCCCTTGCAGCCGTTTTTCAGATGTCACGCAACGCTCCCCCAACGCTCTTTTGGGGGAGCGCTGCGTGACATCCAAAAAACGGCTGCGAGGGAGACTAACTTCCGGTTGTCGTGTGTCACTGAAAAAACGCCTTTGCTTGAGCTTCCTAACATCGCCAGTAAATAGAGCAAAGGTAAACCGATGACACGATTCGTTACACAACAGGAACCTTTAATAAGCCTAAGCGATCACAGAACGAGCTCACATGCACGAGAGCACGAGGATCAAGCGAGAAGGACACAACTACGCAAGCCTATAACTAGCGTACCGCTGACCTCGAGTTTTATAAATGTGGAGCGAGCTATCCTTGGAATAATATGTAAAACTACAAACAGGAACGGACATAAAACTTGCAACGAAAACTATCAATGTTCTTAGTGTCCTTGTTTATGGTTAGTTAGTTAGAGTCTAGAACAAAGTCATTGTAACGAGCTGGACGACGTCGCACACGTGTGGATCTGCGGGGTGGGTCACTGGTATCAGAGTCACTGGCGGGGGAGTCTATTACTGGATCGGTGTGGGTGTCCTCACGAAGGACGTGTCCGCCAGCGGGGGGTCGTTTTCAGGAACTTGTTGAGAAGCAGGGGTCGAGATTGCACTCGGTATGACGGGTGGAGGTGGTGGCAAACACACTGGCTGTGCTGGTGGGGCTTCATCGGATGATGAGTCTGCATCATCGTTGATTGCCGATGGTCGGTAGTCTGCTACTTCAGATGGAACCCGGTAGCAATCTGAGGTTTTCACACGATAAGATGTGCTGCGAAGCTGAGAGCCGACAAATTTTCTGATGTTGCAGAAGGGACCGGTCACTTCTACAACTAAGTAGCGATCGCGTGCTCTAGTCTTGTTGCGGTCAGAGTACAGGTAAACTAAGTCACCAACGGTGATGTGCTCAGCTGGGCGGTCCTTGGCGATGGGGGCCTTAGCCTTCTCGCTGTGATGGTGGTTGGCAATACGTTGTTCGTGTTGTTGGACGATGAGGCTCTGGTCGTGCAGTGGTATTTGCTGGTTTGAGAACTGGTCTCGCTGTGTCCACATCGCCCGAGCAGAAAGGCCACGAGAGCGAATGCATGAGTTAAGGGTAGCTGTTGCTACTGACAAGGTCACAGGGGACACAGGACCGCCTAGTGGGTCATGTCGGAGTAACTCGTTTTCGACTTCTTGAACCGCCCTCTCGGCTACGGGCCGGGTTCTTGTTGCGATTCTTTGCATTTCCAATCTCTATGGTAATTCTGTGGTGTTTTAGTAGTAGGTCCTCCGTTAGTGCCTTGAAGCCTGAGGCGGGGTCGGTACGTATGACGGCTGACGGCCCATCAAGTGGACGGATCTGGACACAAAGGCGAATTAGGGCATCACGTAGAGTGTTGTGCCGCTCATCCTCCAGTAGAGTTGTGGCTGTGAAGGAGGTCACGCACTCACGTACCACGAGAATGAGCTGTCTCGAGCGCTTGATAACGTCTGCAGCAAATGATACGCCAACGGCATCAGGTGGAGGGGAAGATGACTGCTCCTCTCGCATTTTCGGGGTTTGGCGCAAGGCAGCACATTGGTGGCAAGCTTGAGTCACACGGTCTATGGCCTTGCCTATGTCCAGGGCGCACAGGTAGCGCTTGGTTACAGCTTTGAGTTGATGGCTGGATGGGTGACCGAGTTGGATGTGTAGGGCAGTCAAGAGTCCCTCTAGTACTTGTCGGGGGACGATAATGCATTCACGGGTTGGTGCGAGAGGCTCGTCACGCCTGACAACAAGCAAGCCATCCTTCGCAATGGTTGCTACATTGAGGTACCTCTTAACATCCCTCAAGTTTGTTAGCTCTTTCGAGGAACGTGTTCCTTGTTGTAGGTGCGCTCGAGTGCGGCGTAAATCGGGGCATTCAGCCTGTGGCTGGTGAATGGGAGGTGCTTGGTACCACTAAGTATGTCTTGGGTGGATGTGTGTCTGACAACAGATTCTTGAGTATGCTTTGTAAACGTGCAGACTTGGCAAGCTTCATCTTCACAGGGGGCAGCATTCCGGCTGGAGAAATCTGAAGGCAGTATTGCGGAACCGGATACGTGTCTGACAGAGGCCTGACATCGGCTCACAGTAGACAGGAAGGTAGACACACGAGGGCTTGCTGAGAACTCTCCTCGGCAAAGTTTTTCATAGGCCTGTACGCATGGTTTGCTGTCCGTCAGTATGCAGGCCTTATGATGGGACTGTATTAGGTAAGGGCTAAAGTGCTTGGTGGCAACGGCGATAGCTAAAGCTTCCCCCTCACATGGTAGCCACGCTGTCTGAGAGCCGCGTAGTTTGGCACTGAAAAATCCTGCCAGGCGTAGCTTGCCATCACGGGTGACATATAGGGTGGCACCTATTCCAGGTTTTCGGACAGCTCCATCTGTCACAATCCACAGTTGATCGTCAGGTCTGGGGAGCGAGATGGTGTGGGTAGTGGACAGGGCGGCTTGGGCGTTGCGGAATGATGTTCTGAGGTCATCTGTCCACTAAATCGGTTCGTTAGATTCGCGGCCAGCGACAGTGTCATCGAGTTTTGCAAGGAGTGTAGAGCATCCAGGAAGTGAGCTCCGGTGATTTGGAAGCCAAAATGTTCCCGTAATATGTTCCAAACAGACTGGATAGAAGTCGAATTCTTTAATAAGGTGTTCCTCGATATAACCGGGCAATAATTGGCTATTTGCCCGAGCATTAGATCCAAAAAATTAACTTTCTGACGGGCTGTTTTACGTCTGGAGAGCGGTACTGTTTCTCCGTCATCAGTGAAACCGCGTAGGGGCTGGGCCTTAGTTTTCTTTGCCCAATTAGCGCCATCGGCGAGAAATGGAGCGAAGTTAGTGTCGAGTGACAGAGTATAAACCAGATTTTGCCTCCAATTCTCGAAGCTGTTAATCGTCTCGTTCTTCGAGAGGCTCCATTGTTTCGGAGCCCGTGCAGTGGTTCCCATGACTGTCGTTGTGTATTGGTTGTACGATGAAATCGTGCTTGAACGACGAGAATGTTCGAAGTATCGACGTACCTGTGGGAAACGAGTAGCTTTGCCTTGATATTATCGTCTAATGCGCCGATTTCTTGGCGTAAGTTCGAAGACGCTGCCACCACGCCAGTAAATAGAGCAAAGGTAAACCGATGACACGATTCGTTACACAACAGGAACCTTTAATAAGCCTAAGCGATCACAGAACGAGCTCACATGCACGAGAGCACGAGGATCAAGCGAGAAGGACACAACTACGCAAGCCTATAACTAGCGTACCGCTGACCAGTACTGGCGCATGTTAACTTCTGATTTAACGACTAACGCCTAACATCAGCTGCTACGTGCATGTGACGTATGTTCTATGCAACTGACGCTAGGATTCATGTTTTACAAGCCTTTTTAGCATTATATAATAAAGTGAATAGAGGGAGATAGATAAAATCAGCAGGACACAGAAAAAAATCTGAGCCCAGATGGGATTCGAACGCACGACCCTCCATGTTCTATATCTCTCTTTATTCCTTGTATTATACTGAATATCAGAGGCAAAGCGTATTCATTTGCATATTCGATATATCAAAATTCATACTTGGAATTAAACAAAAGAAATGTATTATTCATTATTGAGCCTCAAGATGATTTCTTTTGTTTTGTTCCCCAAACTTGCAGGCAAGAATGAATTTTATTATATTGGAATTGGTCTATTGAAAGAGTTCGGCAATCACGCATAAAAAACGCACTGGGACAGGCAACTGAGACCTTTGTTTGTCTTCTCGTAGTGCTTTTCTTGCAATCCGTAATGTACCATGAAACTGAAATGATGCAAAAAGCCTATTACAAAATTGTTCATTCAAGTGTTGTCATTATAATTCATATCGAAGATATAGAAGAGATTGATCACACTGGGGTCGTCTCAGCCAAGACACCAGATGTATTACCGAACAAAAAAGGTCTAATTTGGTGCCTATTGTACTACTTCTGCTAAATCTCATCTTTAAAAACTAGAACGTTAAGTTCACTCTTCGATAAGAACTAGAAGTTCTCATTGAGAAGGGAAGTGCTGCCGTTAGTTGCGAACTGCGAATAGGACAAAGACAGTTTGTAGAACAGTTGAACATATGAATTGTTTTTTATTAAAGTCAATCACTTAGCCTTGCTGGCATTATGAAACACTCAGAGCGTAATATGAAAAATGAACCGATCACAATGACAAAATTAATATGCTTACACTTATATAACTCGCTAAGGTTTCAATACCATTTTGTAATTCATTTTAACAATTCACGAAATTCTAAAACAACAGCAGTACTGATAGGCTGTTTCTTCATCGAACAATCATCGTACACAGGATCGATGAGATGAGTTGCGAACAAATGACGTAAAAGCCAAAACTTGTTTATTCACAGGTCAGGTAGATGTACAGCACATGCCGTTCACTTATGTAACTTACAATCCTGATTACCGAGATAACAATCTATGTGACAGAAGAATACTCGCTATAACTAATCTTGAAACCTAGAATAAAAAAACTAAACCGAAAAAATGTTCCGTACAATACGTCTTGAACTGTTTAAAAAGGCCGTTTAAAAAGAGAGCAAGCATCCGATAAACTACGATTTCTGCACAGATCTTACATGAGAGTTGTAAATTTGTAATGGCAGGTGGAAAGAGACATAGCCTAGTAGTAGCTTAACCAATCAGAACGCAGCATTGATAATAGACCACTAGTTGGATTTTACTAAAAAGAATTAGCCGGGGGGGATTGGAGCCAATTACAAACGGAAAAATATTTTGAATGAATAATAATACCATGATCATGATATAATCAAGATACGAGCTACAGTAACTTAAAGGTTGAAGAAAACACTTGTTGTCAGCTTTCAATTGCACTTATTCCTGAATGCAAATTGCTAGAAATAAGACTTTCGATTTCTTTTTGTATTTCTTCTAAGATTCATTTTTATTTTTGGTGCATGCGCATGAGCAAAAATTTGGCTTCGGCCGAAAACTGTCAGTCTCTGTTCACTCACTCGGTTATCTATGCCAAAGGTTTCTCTCAAGAAAAAATGAAAAAGAAACAGAAAATGTTTCTCTGCTAATATATCTGTCAAGGGAGAAAAGTTGTCTTTCAACTCTAAGCTCTCAGATCTAATACACGAACTCGGAAGTTTCTCAATTGTCTTTCTCACGAGCTAATGTCGATTGCGTGCTGAATTGGAACAATATAATGTGCCAAATACATATAGTTATTGCATGCTTAAAATCCTTTAGCTAAGACTCGGAGAAATACTCGTTGTTTCTGGCTTTCGACCGTTTCATGACAGACTTCTTTTCGTTTTGCAAGGTAGTGTTGCTCTTTTTCACCAACTTCTTGTCCGCCACATCGACCGATCGCCACAGAACCCTGAACACTGTAGGTTTGAACAGTGCTGCTGTGCGGTACTGCTGGTAGTATTTTGTTCATGTTGTTCCATTCCATGCCCAATATTGATGAATCTATCTCATCTTCCCGCCTGTTTCTCGTCGGTGTTTGGTAATCATTCTTCTGATCCAATTCTTTCCTTTGTCATCTATTTCTTGTTGTGCTTGGTGGAGGTTGTATGAATATTTAAAGCATTCCCTTGAGGATGTGAATTTCCTGAAAATCTTGTTTTATGTTCCCTTAATGGCTTGTTTTGCTGAAGCACGTATCCTCGTTTATTCTTTACTTCGTCAGAATCTTCAAAACTGCTTAAATGTCGATGTAAAGATCTACTCTTCCGCAATTCCCCGGATGCTGATGGGACAGCGAATTTGCTTCCCGATCAAAAATCCTCAGAGGACTTTTCAGTGCGTTTGGAATTCTTATCTGTCTCATACCACCATCTGCTTGGTACTGGTCAGCCGCAGCACTTTCTTCCTCGCAAAAATATTCTGACAATTGGTAAGAATATCGCCGATTATTTTCCTGCAGTGTTGGATACACTGAGTTCCCGACCTGCCTGTTCCATTGGTACTGCAGAGATGCAACATTTGCTTCTTCTGAACTGTTCTTGTGTTGGTATGAAAATCTAGGACGTCTCATGCGATCATTTTCCTGATACTCGTCAAAAGGAGCAGTTTCTTGCTGGAAGGGGGTCTTTGGATAACAGCTGTTTGTCCGCTGGTAAAACGATTCGGGATTGCTTGCCTTTAGGGGCGAATACACGGCACTTTGGTTGCAGTTGTTCCCTCCTCTTAAATGTTGAAATTCATCATTTGCTTTATTCCAAGAAACATCTGAATTGATTTTTGGCTGAAATGAGATTTCTGGACGTCTCACACGAAATTTTCCTCCATGATTGTAACAGCCCGCTTCTATTTCATTCCTTATCAAGGAATAGAATCGTAAAGTGGCCTCAGCCGAATCCGTGACTCTATTGTTAAGGATTTGGGCTTGCACCGGTAACCAAGCACAGTACGCTTTCAAGAAGGAACTCTGAATATCATTTTCTTCGCTACACGAATCCATGGGCTTTTGCATATCGGATGAGTAATTGGAAATATGTCTGTTCTCGATGCAAATTGGAGCTTAGATCAGAAGGTAGAAACTATCTATCCAAAAAAACAAAGATTATCCCTTGAAATCAAAGCCTCTTATTGCAAGGGCATCCATGAGTGGCCGATTTATTTTTCTCTGTAAAATGTCTAATTAGTCTGGTCATTTTTCGGGGGATTACCTAGAGAGTAATTTATTACTAATCAGTTATTTCTTTGTTATTTATTAGATGGTAACCTGGCAACTGCTGCGATACTTCAAAGAAAAGGTCATCTAATTGGTCCACTTCTTAAGGGTGATTATATATTTAATTACTAAATAATTAGTCATTTGTTTGTCATTTATTAGATGTTTTTGTTCATTCAAAATATTTTGCAGATTCTGATTGGCTAAAAGCACACGCGTAATTCACCATAACCAGCTACTGATGACCAAATTTGGAAGAATTTTGCGTTTAATGAACCAGTGACGTCAAAAGTGCAACTTTTTTACAGGTTAATGCACCGTTAACCGAGAAGACGTGGGGAGGAGGTTGAGTTTTTTTGGTTGTTCAAGATGAACTTAACATTGATGGACGTAAGCATGTTTTAGCTATGTTTTTAAACTAGGAGTTATTTTGAATGAATAATAAAGCAATTAATGAATTCGGCTTTCAAAGGATATGAAGAATTGAGCAGATCTCGGAGGGTGTTATCCACCTCGGCCTCCGGCCTCGGCGGATAACACCCTCCTCGATCTGCTTAATTTTTCATATCCTACTCAGCCTCATTCATTAATTGAATGAGGCCTACGGCCTCGAAAAAACACCCTCCCCGATCTCCATTTTTCTTCATACGATACTCAGCCTGTTTCATTAATTGTTAAATAATTAGTCATTTGTTTGTCATTTATCAGATGATAACCTGGTAAATGCCGCAATATTGCAAAAGAAAGTAACGATTACTATTGCCTCAGCTAATTGGCCCGGTCATCTTCTCCGTTGTATTTTAAGCTTTAAAAGTTTGTATGTTAAATTCGTTAGGTGGTAACCTAGCAACTGCCGCGGTACTGCAAAGGAAATAAAAAACCTTAAAAGTTGGTCCCGGCTCTTTTAGGAAATTGTCCACGTAAAATTTTTGCATTTTAATCAACATTCAACAACACTTTTGGGCATTCATATGGGTCATTGGGCATACAAAAGAGAAAAATATACTTTCATTAACGCCAACATCAAAGTCATTAACACCATCTTGAAAGTCAATAGGGACAACTGACATACATTAAAGTGCAAGCACTGATCATTAACATTTTTATGAGACTGTTTACTATTCAATAGCATTCCTGGACAACCTTAGGATGGATAAGACAAACATTAATGCGCTTGTACAATCAATTGAGTGTTCTTTACATTTAATATGCAAAAAACGATTTTCAATTAAACAATAGAAATTCAAACAAATTTGGCCCGAGTTTCACTCCGTTAAATGTATATCCCTCAAAAACCTCGCAATTCAAACATTTTGGGAGGTAGGTTTGTATGAAATGGTACCCCTTAGCACATTTAGCTGCATGCGGTCACAATGTCATGTTTCTGCGCAAAGCTTCAAGCACTACAGTTGTTGTTTCTGAACTCCGCTAGCAGGATTGCTAGGACTTTGCCCTCATTCCTGTTATACATCTTTAAATTTCTGGACTCCAGATGTCGGCCTTTGGTGTCGCTTTCAGACAACTTATTAAATCCTTTTCAACGATATCGAGGGGGAAAGCATAAGCTGTGTATGTGGGGCTGGAATGGCCAAATCTAGGTGGGCTGGCACCCCGTCATACGCAAAGACCACAGATTTATCGGGATCCATTATTTCCTCGCCCGTGCCAGAAAACAAACCGACACAGTATTCATTACTCCAGCAGATGCCGAGGAAAACATTGATAGGTGATATTGCCATGGTCATAGTCAAGTTTCGTCCTCTTTGGCCGCACACTTAGCGGTACGCCCTCCACTCCCTGTCGCGCCCCACCATGACTTCTGGCCGTCTAAGGAAAATGTATACCCGCAGCCGTCGACGAACAAGCAGTGGCGAAGTGCGGCGTGATTCTTTAAACAAATCCAGGCCAATTTTGGGGGAAATTGGTATTGTTTAATTGAAAATAGATTTTGAATATTACATGTAAAGAACGCTTAATTGATTGTACATGCGCATTAATGTTTGTCTTACCCATTCTAAAGCTGTCCAGGAACGCTATTGAATTGCAAAGAATGTCATAAAAATGTTAATGAATAGCGTTTGCACTTAAATGTTTGTCTATTGTCCCTAATGATTTTCAAAGTAATGTTAATGACTCGCATGTTGGCGTTAATGAAAACATATTTTTCTCTTTTGTATGTCGAATGACGCAAATGAATGCCCAAAAATGTTATTGAGTGTTGATTAAAATGCAAAAATCGTTATTGAATTTGATTTATGCGCAAATGTTCGCTTTTTCGCGCTAATGAATGTATCTTTGCGCTGTTGGTCGACGATTCTCGCAAATGAATGCGTATTTTCCCATAATGAACAGCAAAAGGTGTAAAAAAAGTAACTGAGAAGATTGCCTTAAATCACCAAAAAATTAAAGATCAAAAAATTTGAAAGACTAGCAAGAGCATTTGCATTTTACTTTTGCCTTTATTTTTGCTGTACACAAACAACGTTTCGGTATGTTACATTTTGTCCGACAAGATCATCTTAAAAAGCAACAATCACTGCACGAGCCTTGCAACAGTTACTTTGATCCGTCGCTCGCATTTGAAATGATTTCAAAAGAAATGCAGTGAACTTAAAAGAAGGCGAATTAACTGGCCGCCCGGGGGAAGCGATCTCCCCTCTTAAGTACATTTTGATACGAGAATGATAACAAAAAAAAACTAGAGCGTTTTCAAAACATTTTATCAGTAGCGTTTGCAAGAGGTCGCTATCCGGCCTGCGATTGGTCAACATTCTACAGAGCATGACAGAACGTTGTAATGGGTCTTAGGCCTTGAAGGAAAATGACTTGGTGCACACAAAATATAACTTTAAGCTTCATAACTTCACTTTTATGGTATTTTTACATTTCGTGTTTTATTCTTATTTCCTGTCTTTCTTTTATTCTACGTGACAATAAATATGAAATCAACAAAACACAGCTTTAGTACACCCAACCTCGCTCCCAGGTTCACTTTCTTACCCGTCTCTCTCCGGCCGTAAGAGAGGAGCCTGGGAACGAGGTTGAATCACACGTCTTAACCTTGCCACTTCCGAGTTCCAAAAACCCTCATTTTCAAAATGAGGCCACGTGTACAACCTTTCTAGTCAAAATAAACTATATTTGCATGAGAATGAAAAATCATTTCCATATCAAAGGATGAGCACTTAACCTTTAACCAGAGGCCCGGGGGAACTCGGAAATGCTCATTTACGTGAGCGAAAAACACCTTTCAACAAGCCATTGTTTATTTATTATAAATTACACTGTACAATTACTAAAAGACCTACGTAATTTCAAACTATGTCCCAGAACAGTCTGGCTAGTTTCATAGTATCATTTATGCTAACCAGAAAAAAAAATATGTAAGAATCCCGCAAACATAGACCGTCCAACAAAGGTGAAAGTAGATCTGCAGACCTATTACTTGTCCTTCTCTTCTCTGACTTGCCAACCTAACACTCTTCTGTCAAATCCACACGAAAATAAATTACAGGAAGCTTTGGCATTTGTCTCCTCTCCCCAGGCTGTGGAACACACCATGCGTTGATGGCCCTTAAATCATAAAATCCGAAAGATTTCAGCAATATTTTCGTGAACATGGTGTCCTACCTTGTACAGAACTTATGAATTTTAATACCAAACAATTTGCTTGTGAGTGTATTTGCCCCATGTAAAGGAATCTAACGCAATCTTGGATTCCAGATACCGAATCCAGATTCTTTGTTAGAGGAACTTGAATTCCGGATTCCGATCGTTGGTGGGATTCCGGATTCCTTGAGCTGTATTCCGGATTCCAAAGCCCAGGATTCCTGAAATTCCCGGGAATCCGGTTTTCTTTACATGGGGCGTTGGGGCGAGTGTATCGACGGGAAGTTTGGAGAGCAGGAAACTGGCACGTAAGATACTGAAAACGTAGACGACAACAATACAGAGAAGTCGTTATGTCACGTTGCTATGGTAGCAAAATGTTTGGATGACAACAAACCCATCACTTAAAAAGTACCTTCGCACTGTTTCAAACTTCATCGATCTTATTGAGTTTCATTTAATTTGTTTAATGTTTGCGAAATTATCTGGGGTTGAATCCGAAAGTACCGTATCTGAGTTTAGAAAAAGAAAATTTTTTTGTTGTGTTCACCAACTCCATAAAGCGGGCGCGTGAAATTAGGAAGTCCCATGTCGGAAGAAAAAAAAACCGTGATGCAAGTGCAAAGTTATTGTTTTGCTAATATAAACCTATGTTTTTTTGCCGTTCTCGTTGTTGTCGCCGTCGTCCTAGCTTGCTTATTAAGCTCTTCATTGTTTTGATCCAGAATTTTTGCTACCATGGTAACGTGATGTCACCCTTCTCCACTCTGTTCTAGCTCCCCAAACTTCCTAATATACGCACAGCTGAAGAATGAACCAAATGTCATAACATAATCAACATTAAGAAAAATTCCCTTTGTTATGCTTCAATGCGCTGCTCATTTTTGTTTTGGAAAAACCTTCGATATTCTTCAAAGAAGAATTGGTAAGAAAAACTGACAGGTGACCTCATACACGAAAACTGACTTCTTCTACTTCTCTTATCTAAAAGAAAAAAGGAAAGTGCTGTTTGATTTACGTCATCAGCGTGCACAATGGGGAAAAGACGCACGCTCGCACTATTGAATTTGATTAGGCGAAGATTCTAGCTACGTTATATAATGTACCGAATAATAAGCGTATTTTGGCGTATTTTATTTCGAAGTTATAGGAAATTTCTTCCTTCTTTTACCTAGCATGGCAGTAGTTTTGAAAGTATCTGTGAGATTATTTTACCCTGCAAACAGAGGTTTCTTTCAGACATGGTTTTTAGTTTTTGCAAAGTCGTTTGCCTGGACTCTGGGCGTAAACAAACCAACTAAGCGATAAACAAACAACGCGAACGACTTCGTAAATGCTAGAAGCAATGCCAGAGAGAAACCCATGCTCGCAGGGTACATTATTCCGGCCAGGATTGATTAAGGAAAGACCTCGGATAGTAACTGTTTACAAGTAGGAAAAAGACGAAACCGAGATCCCCCCCCCCCCCCCCCGCCCCGAGAAGCAGGTTCACATTCCCAGCTGAGGCGCCTCTTACAAGATAACAAGAAAAAATTTAAACGGACATGCAGACGGAAAAAACGAGAGTTTATCAGTAAGAGTATAGGTGATATTGACCTCCGTAATCCTCAAGATGCCTGGAAACAGATAGGTAAAATCTTTAACATTAGAAAACGGCAACCACATGGAACTGAAACCGTAAGTGCCGGACAGTTTTACGAATACTTCAAACAACAAAACGCGGCTCCAACGAACGGCGAGCAGACAGATCTGAAAGATACTGGAGTTACTGAGGAAGAGGCAGGCCCCCTTGACTATGCAATATCGGTAGAAGAAATTGATTTCGCAATCAAAAAAGTTAAATTAAACAAAGCCCCAGGGTATGATAAAATATTAAACGAAGTGCTAAAAACAGGGAAAGATATCATAAAAGGTCATCTACTAGAGTTATTCAATCGTATTTTAAGTTCAGGTAAATATCCCACGCTCTGGAGTTTTGGCCTCATCGTCCCTATACATAAAAAGGATGATCGATCAAAAGTTGAAAACTACCGAGGCATCACGTTGCTATCTGCATTAGGTAAACTCTTCACATCTATCCTCAATGATCGTTTGTATGATTACATGACCAAAAAAGGAGTTCTAAAAGTAGAACAAGGCGGGTTTAAAAAAAGGCACGGTACAGTAGATAGCATCTTCATCTTAAAAACACTCATAGATAAGTTTGTTAAATCTAAACCACAAAAACGTAGAAACTTGCTTTTCTCGTGTTTTGTAGATTTTAGAAAAGCTTTTGATCGCATACCCAGGCAAAAATTATTCGAAAAACTCAGAAAAGAAGGAATTAAAGGACGTTTTCTAGAAATAGTAATGTCGATGTACTCAAAAGATAAATCAGCAGTCAAAATCAACAACAAAATGACCGAAGCTTTTCCGTGTTACACTGGAGTTAAGCAAGGCTGTATGTTATCACCCACACTTTTTAATCTCTATCTAAGTGATCTACCCGAATTTCTAAATTCATCAAGCTCAACCGATATTCTGCTTGATGACTCTGAAAAACCTATAAACTGTTTATTATATGCGGATGACTTAGTGATCTTTTCGCGGTCAGCAAATGGCCTACAAACACTTCTCAACAAGTTGGAATCCTACTGTGATAAAACTGAACTAACTGTAAATTTAGACAAAACAAAAGTCATGATCTTTAATAATTGCGGCAAGTCCTTAAATAACTACTCGTTTAAGTATAGAGTAAATGTACTAAACAATGTTAAATCTTATAAATATCTGGGAATAACACTGAACCCGTATGGAAATTTTAGTTTAGCTAGAGAAGAGTTAAAAAAAGTTGGGCTTAAGGCACTTTATAAACTAAGAAGAGAGATGGGTGACAACTTTAGAGAAAATATTATGCTGACGATTAAGCTATTCGATGCTCTGATATCCCCCATACTTCTCTACGGAAGTGAAATTTGGGGTGTTGATTGTAGCGACCAAATAGAAAAGGATCCCGCAGAACTAGTTCAAATTAAATTCTTGAAATGGTTGCTAGGTGTAAATAAATACTGCAGCAACAATGCATGTAGGGCTGAAACAGGAAGATTCCCAATGAAAATCGAAGCACAATATAGGAATTTTAAGTTTTGGCTAACTTTAACCAAACACCCAAAACACAAATTATCACAGGTGGCTTATAATGATGTGAAGTCAAGAATGAACAAAGAATTATGGAGCCAAAAAATCAAACGCGTATTAGACCAAATAGGGCTAGGATATCTCTGGACAAAAGCACATGAAAATGGCATAGGAATCTTGAACATTATCAAACAAAGACTGAAAGACATCGAATTACAAAGATGGTTAAGTGAGGTGAACAATGACGTAAGAAAAGATGCCAACCAAAAGAATAAACTAAGAACCTTCCGAAAATTTAAAACAATAGAAACTTATAAATGTGAAGATTATCTCCGTCAGGTCACCAACGTCCAACACCGGATAACTCTAACTAAACTCCGTTTAAGTAATCACAATTTGGCGATAGAGACAGGTCGGTATGTAAGACCTTACAAGAAACCGGAAGAGAGGATCTGTCCTATCTGTAAAAAAGACGTAGAAGATGAAAGACATTTTTTTAACACAGTGCCCTGCGTATCAAGAAAAAAGAAGTACTTTATTTGAATACCTAAACAGAAAATATAGAATATCAGTAGACAGAATGGCACCAGATTATGTTTTTCTGTTGTTAATAAACCCCCCGAGCAAGAACAAACCAGTGCAAAAGCTAATTGCAAAATATGTATTCGACTGTTATGAGAAGAGAAGATCATTAGCTGTTTAAGTTAACTTTGACTACAGTAAGTGTGCAATACAAAACATTGCTTGATGTTTGGAGTTGTTGCGCAAAGTTTGAAATCGGTCAAACTTCTAGCTGGGTGTAAACGGACACAACTGCTCCCAACAATGTTGGGAGTTGTTGCATCCGTTTGCACGTAACTTTAAGATACAAAACAAAAGCTTTCATTAAGATATTCCGGAAGTCATTTGTTACAGCAGGAAGTCATTTGTTACAGCAGGTAAAGCGGATCTCTTTATGACCTGAATTTGCCGAGGAACAGACATGCGAATCGATAGAAAGTGAATACTATAAGGCGTAATTAATTATTAACTTATTGGCCTAAGCCATATACAGTTATAAATTCTTGTTGTGTGTAACTTTTATTAGTTATTTGGAATTAGTCAATGTACTATATATTGTATACGACTCCAAATAAAAATATGTCTATGTCTATGTCTATGTCTATGTCTATGTCTATGTCTAAATGTCATTTAAGCAAATACACATGAAGCATTGCAAGAGAACTCACCTGACCATTTCGGCGAGGTAGCCGCGCTAGTCTTACCCCACTGATGTCAAAGAGGCGAATGTGACGATTGTCGTGAGGAAGTGCGATTATATTATTCACAGGAGAAACCGAGAGTCTGTGAACACAAAAGCATTCTTTGTGTTACGAGAAGGACTTAATGGCAGAGTTATTGCAAGTTCTTTTTACTTGTCTCAGTGGCCAAGCATACTTTCTTTTCAACTTTAGAGCATTTATACAGCCATTTGATTAGCGCAGGTTTTCATTTTCAACGGTTCCCCAAATCAAACTTTGCCTTTTCTATGGTTGCATTTTTCAAAGACAATAGCGCTTTTATTCGTGATATTCTTTCGTGTTTTCAGATACTGCGCCCGACCTTCATTCGGCTGTGATCGGCAAATTGTCGTTGATAACAGTCTAATACTAGGTAGGGGCTGGTGGGGAAATTATTATAACGAAAGCTTCAAGTTCGAGAAAATGAATGTCAAATTTCACAAGAATTGTGAAAACACTGGTAAAGTTCTGAAAATCTCAAGTGAAAGATGTAATTTTGTGAAATTTGAAATTCATTTTCTCGGGCTCCCATAAGATATTTTCTTTACAGATGACTAATTACATCTCTAGCCCTTGAAAAATGTAAAAAAGAATGCAATATGCTTTAAGTTATTCTGGTACAATGTTTTTGTCCACTGAAAATTGAAATTACTCATTTTCCAGGTGGATTCTGTCTTAATCTCTTTGGTATAAGAGCCGAGTATTTTTTCATACTGTTTACAACCGGTTTTTTTTTATTAAATATGCTTATTATGCTTATGCACCTATGATTTCAACCAATCCAAAATAAAGGTCAAAGCCAATATGGCCGGTAATGCATTTTTTCCCGCGCTTGCAAACCGGTCACAGGTGTTCGCCTTGAATTGTGATTGGTTCATTAGTTTGCCTTGGTCTTCTGTTATTTCTCGGAGTACTCAAAACATTTTCAAGCGAACCATCAACTTCAACAGCCGGAAACTAACTAGTTCTTATTGTTACCTGTTAACGGAAGAATCTGTGTTGATTGTTGTTAAAGGAGAGCGCATGTTCTTTAGATCCCATACCTGTAAACAAAGACATGTTAAAGTAACAAAGCCGTTTTCTACCAGACATTTTTTTTTCACAATTTTGTCTGGCTTGAGATCGCGATGAAATTCAGGGCCTACAGTTTACCTGGAGGTGGGAGACCCAGGAAGGTGACGCAACCCAGGGGTAATCAGCCTGTCAATAGTATAATCTATCATATGGTCACCCCACCTATCATGTAAACTTGATCAAATTAAAATGAGTGATCACAAGCTGTACACAAACATTGAACAGGATAATGAATTAGTTCTGGTAGTCTTAAAGACAGGCGAACTTTCTCAGACTTCTTTACTTGTCTGGTGTCTATGTTGTAGTTAAGTTTGCATTTCGTTTCATCTTTGTTTTCCTTTGTTTTGGGGTATTTTGCTAATGAATTTTAAACAAAAATTAAAACGTAAACTGCGAGCAAATCTCTTATCTTCTGATTCAAAGAGGGAAGCCCACGCGCACAGGAGCGGCGAAGCCGCGAGACGCGAGAAACGCCGTTTCTCTCTGTCTTAATTCTTAGTCCGTCGAGCGACAACCATCCGCTCGACGGACTAAGTAAAAGAGAGAGACTACTTGTATCGGTAGTCTAATTAAAAGAAAAAGCAAATTAACTAAAATCAATAATAAACTGCAATATCTACTACTATCTCATTCTCTTGCAGAATCTTCTATGGTGGCGATTTCTGTAATTAAGAATTGCAAAATGTAAATCATACCTTGACAGTTCTGTCATCACTTCCACTGACAACAATATCTTTTGTTGTGAAGGCGGTTGACCTCACTGTGCTGTAGGCATGAAACAAAACAAACAAACAAAGCATGTACGTTTACTACATAATGTGTAATTGTAACTTTGAAGTGTAATACGAAAATTCAAGAAGCTGTTGAAATCTACTTTTCACAAAAACTCGCGCATTCCCATTGGAATTTGAAATGGTTCAAAATCATGCACAGGACGCAAATTTCCTGTATTTCCGAAGGGGGGGGGGTACACCTAGAAATAAATTCCCCGGCCATCCCCGGGCAGACAATAGAGACCTTAAGCAAAGACTGGAGGCGGCTAGGTGGAGGTCAACCGGAAGTAAAATTTCCCGCCCTCGAGCTAATTAGCATAATCACGTCGAGTGTTGCCCGCGTCCACTCACAGTGGCGGCGGCGAGAAAGGTAAGTTTGGCCGCCTCGAGAGACGGTCACTTTATTTTCCGATTTTTAGTACCTAACAGACATGGAAACTCCTCTATGTAGTCAAAGAAATGTTTTTTTGATTATCATACTTGTATTTTATTTAAAATATTTGATATTTCTTTTGCTTTACAGCGAAAATCACGCTTCACATTTATAGAGTGAAGAACGATGGCGAGCGAAGCCCGCAGTGAAGGAGAAAAAAGCAAAAGAAATGGGTGAGTTTCCTGGGATTCACATTGTTTCGAGCGATGTTTACGTCCTGTAGACTTAAAATCTTTAGATTGCAAGTACTCGCTTGTACAAAATGCTTTTTTGTTCTTCCGATTAATTTGTCTCTTAAACTTTGGAATATTCCCGAAAGGTGAGCCTGTTTTTATAAGGTTTTGTTTTTTCTCTTCTAGCTCGATCATGGAATGGACAGAAGCTCACGATTTGATCCTAGCGAAGGAAGTCAGAGCTTCAGAACCATGGATGTTTAAACCAAGGACTGTAGATCGAGGAAAAGTATGGAATGCCATCACGGATCATCTGAATTTCGAAACCTCTGTGAAATTTCAGGTGAAGAAGAAACAAGTACAGGAACATTTCAAACTACTGCTGGACAAATTCAAGGCGAAACGAAAACATCAGGCGAAACTGAGTGGAGTTGAAATCGAAGATAGCGAGATGGATATCCTGATGGAAGAGATATCAGAAAAATGGGAGGAGGCAGAGGCCAGTGACCTTGGTTTCGACGTGTTAAGTTCCCACAACAACAGAAATTCGTCCTCGTCTATGATGTCCTCAAAGCATGCGAAAGCTATAAGGTCTCGGACTTCTCCAAAAGTTGCCATTTGACATGTCAAATTCACGAACAAAGTCAAATTGGACCACTTAAAGTGAAGGTAAAACAGCCGTAGCTCGTCGCCGCTTCCACGCCAGCTTAAATATTCTAATTTCGCGCCAAGAGGAGGCGGCCTCAACCCACTCCCGCGCGGCCATCGCCGCCTCCACCTAACCGCCTCAAGTGTTTGCTTAAGGTCCCTATTATATGGGTGCAAATGCCCCACAGTGGAAACACAACACTACACAAATGTGCGCCAAATACCCGGGGGGAGAGGGGGGTGATGGGCAACCTTGAAATTAATGAGTGATAAACAACTTCCCTCTTTCTGATGAAACTGCTCCGATCACAAGCTGTACCCAAACATTGAACAGGATAATGAATTAGTTCTGGTAAGTCTGCAAGGGTTATAGGCATGCCTTACTCGGAATGTCCCTGAAACACATTGACTGAGTGTATGGACGGTGTTCTGAAGTCCCACAGACGGAAGGTCGTGTCAGTGGAGGACGTGACAATGAGTTGCTGAGAGGGGTGGGTACAAGTATGTGTCAGTTCCTGGTCATGCCCTGCAAAGTACAACAAACCGGACATAAGCAATGACCACGGACCTTCAATTAGTTAATTAATCCAAACTATCGCAATTCCAATTCAACGGTTCGTACAACTTCGGACAAACAAATTTCGAGGACTCTTCAAGGATTTTCCCACGACAAATAAGAGTTTTCAAGGACTACGATATACTCAATAAATCGGCATTCTTTAAGCCCCTCTTGAACACCTTATTGGCTAAAACACGTCATGGAGTCATTTACGATTTTTACTTCTTCAGCCATGGTTGACCACATTATTTTATACTACTTTCCGCAAAAAACGCTTTGAAAAAATGATTGGGTATCACTTGCAATTGCATCTGAGGTACAGCATTTAAAATAAGAAACAGAATTAAGATACTGCTCAGGCACAAAAATGCTTTTACACAAGGTAGTGACTTTCAAGGCTTTTTCAAGACCTAATAAAGAAATCAAGTACTTTTCAAGGACCTTAACCGAATTCAAGGATTTTTCAAGACAACTACTAAAATTCAATACCTTTTCAAGATTGTACGAGCTATGAATTCGACTAATAGAACAACTATTCATCCTTGGCTCCGAGGATTGGGGAGTTAGCCTCGAAGCCAATTATGAATCTAAAAATAACCAATTAATAATTTCACGAAAACGCTTTAACTTCCAACATCCAATTTCCTCAAATATTAACAAACTTAAAAAGGAGAAAGTGCAAAGGAAAGAAAGACAGACATGACCATCATCTGAATTTCTCTATGATTACCAGTTAATTGATGAACTTGTTCTGCTGTTTCAACATCCCAAAGTTTTGCTGTCCTGTCCCAAGAAGCCGTAACAACCTGTTTTCCAGATGTAAACCAATCAGCAGCAATAACAGCACCTAAAGGTAACGTTAAACAAAGTGGTAATTTAATTTCGTGTCCTGCAATTTGGGTCTGAAATCATACTTGTGATTTCAAATCGAACTCGAGCTGCGCGCTCGTCCGAAATCATCGCGTATGATTTCAGACCAAATAATACTGCACTCCACTCGGCTCAATTAAAATTATTAATCATCATCACATGACCATTCCTTGCTCGCCAATACGCGCATAAGGCCGTATCAGGCTATATTCACACTATAGTGGATAGCTTTTCATGCCGACGAGAGAAGCTATCCGGTATAGCGTGAACACTTGTCCCGTGATGTGTGACTCTACACTTTAGAGATCGGCACTGCGCAGCCTCACTCCTCCGTTACAGAAATGGCCCTGAATTATCCCATTTATCACCGTGTGAACAAGAGCCGTATCCGGTATCGTTTTCGTACTTAAATAAAGAAATTATTTATGTTATTTTATTTTATTAGCTTCGCCTGTTAATGAACAATGAAACAAATAAATGCTTAATAGGCAGGGGTGCCACAACAGCGGTGAGCCAATTACAGTGGTCCCAGAGCTTAAAAGATATGTAAGAAACAGTAAAACTAACACGAGACAACCAAAAACAACAACGGAGACGGACAGACACATTGCGTGAAACGTTACATGACGGACAGATTGTTTTCCTGGATCGTGGGTTCTCTGGGTCTTAGTTTCGTTGTAAGGCATCCACGTACTACTTGTACACGATGGATTTGAATTGGCTGATCTGAAGGTTGCATGAAAGTTGAAGATCCTTTGCTAACGTGCAGAATTAGAATCTTAAGAGTACCAAACGTATTGGGGAATTATGTAAAACAGGTCAGATTGTGTGTCACAAAAGGCTGTAAAAAACACTTACAGTAACATTTACAAAGACCATGAATGATTTCCCAAGCTGTACATTAAGTTGGGCATGTTCTCCAGATTATGCATTTGTTTTGTTAATATTATTATAAGATTTCTCTTGTAGTGATCATATGCGATTTGAAATTAACCAAACTCTTTACAACAGCTGCTTTGGAAGAAGACGTAAGCAGCTTCTGTGACAGTGAGGCAGTGGTAGGAAATACATGTAGAGTTTTAAGTGCACAGTGTACAGTTTTCCCTAATAAAAGAATTTCAACACTGTTTACCTTCATGACCTTTAAGCTCACATGTTGGTGATCTTAGGCAGGCTGTAGCAGAAGCATCTGGGTTATCAACACCTTCAGTAAAACATCAAAAGTTGATTGAGAAAGTTTTCTTTTTTAAAAAAAATAATAAATTTATACTGTTTTAGTCAAAAGTTTAATGTCATTTCCCTTAGCTTCTCTCTCTGATTGATTCATAAACAGGATAATCTGATTTGAAAGGGTAAATTTAGCTTTCTGAGAAACTGTCCACCTACCCCTCCACTAAGCTTACATGAACACTAACTTCTCACTAAGGGCAAAATGTTGGCTAAGGGGAGGGGTGGGTGGGTAGTTTCATAGAAACCTAAATTGGTCTGAAAAAAAAAAATCTTTTTTTTCTTGGTAAAGGCTGGCTAATGAGTATTCCCAAACTAAAGTGTTTTTTCTCATTCTTACTTAACAACATGAACACTCAATCATTCTTGACAGTGATGTAATATTTACCTTCAAACTCTTCATCTGTTATGTTATCAGCTTCATCTGCTGAACCAGGGTGGGAGCGCTGTTAATTAAATTAATGAAAAGCAAAGAATGATTATAATATTACATTATAACGGAGCTCTCAAGCACGTGAAAAGCGTACCCAGAGGAACACTAAAGGTAGTGCTTAGCACAAAAATACTTTTTTTTTATTGGGGACACTATTTTGGAGATGGAACCACCATTTTACTTGGTCGTCCAAGCTATGCGAAGGTCTAGCCATTTGCAGGGCAACAGTGAGTACCACCCTGAGTATTGGTTCAGCATGGGAATAGAACCTGTGACCTTCCACTCTGCAGTCAAGCACTTTACCAACAGAGCTTATCCTGCTGCCATCATCATCATAAGCAGCATCATGATCAACTAAGCACTTGCAGGACAACAGGCAGTACCCTCAATCCTGAGTATAGAACCCATAACATCCTGCTCTGCAGTCAAGGGCTCTAACGAACTGAGTTACCCTGCTGTAGTTAAAAGAGGTAACTTTTCTAGAAAGGTTTTGTTTGTAGTGTGCCCCCTAACCAGTGTTTTAGAACTTGTGTAACATGATTGTTCGTGAAACTTTCTCTTACCTCTTCAGGTTTTGAGACAATGGCCCTCCAGATATGACAAGTTCCATCTCCTGATCCTAAAAAGGGAAAATTGTGTTCAAGTGATTCTAGTTAAGTATTAATTACAGGCATAATACACAACACTGTCTGGCAAATATATTTTGTGTAGATGGCCTTGTATTATTTAAACTTAATTTCATTTTACAGTTTGCAATTTAGTGATTTATGAGGAAACTCTGACATTTTAGAAACAAGAAACTACAGGATGCTGGCAAAAATCAGCAGTTGGTTTGTGTCCAAATGGCATTAACCTTTCTACATGAGAGTAACTATGATATCTTGAGATAAAAGGTTAGTGACTTGATAATTGTAAGAGACCAGGACAGTGGATAAGGCTTCAAATTACAAACAGCTTACAATGTATATGTTGTAGTTAATTTTTTAATCTCAGGTAATTTTTGCCAGTTTTGTTTTGTTTTTGAGTATGGTAATGTCTGCTAATGAAGTTGAAAAAAAGAAAAAGAACAAGAAAAATTACTTGAGATAAAAAGTAACGACTACTGACAACACATTCAAAGTTTGGGTACAGCAAATAATATAGCTGCATTTATGTGAACAGAAAAATATCATGAAATATTCAGATGCAGCCCCTTGCTGATGAAAAATTATACGAGGACATAAGTTTTTTTGCTTCTAAATTTCTCTAGTTTAACATATAAAACTTAACTGTTCATTCTTATTTTCAAGTATTAGAACCTGAGTTTTAGATAAAACGACAACAACAACAACAACAACATAAATTTCCCAAGAAACCATAATAAAGCCCCTTAAATTCGAATAAAAATGGTCAGTCTTGTCAAGATTGCCATAAAGAAAGGCTTAAAAGTATTTTTGGTCATGGGTAGTGGTAGTGAGTTTATAACAGATAAAGAAGCTTTCATTTAATACCTGTACAAACTATAGAATCTGTTGGGTGAAACCTGATAGAGTTGACTGAAAAAAAAAGGTGACAAAAGGATTAGAAAGAATAAAACTGGAAAGAGATGCATAAAGACAGATACAGTATGTGAGAGAAAATGGCTTCAAGCTTTAGCTGCAAAAAATGAGGCCCTCTTAGCAGGCAGTTGGTATATCCCTGGTCTGAATTTTAAATACAGGATGGTTTCTTATATTCAGAGGAGTAGCCCCTGCCCCTGTGGTTTAAACTGTAACCCATCTTACAGTAGGTTGTTTGTCACCATTTCATCTGGTCTTTTGTTCCTGTTTCAAGGCCATGTCACTTAAGAGAATTCTACTCCAACAGGGCTTCACCAATTTCTCGGAATATTTGGGTGGACAAGCTTTAGTGCTTGTCGTAACTGGATACTGTTTGCTAGTAGATAGGACACCAATCATCAATCATAGCTGATTACTCGCACCACCCAAATGATCGGCATTCACAAAATCATTGAGGTCCTGTTAGGCTACAAATTCTGACATGGCCTTAAAAAAGCAACATACAGGACAGGACAGCAGAAATGGTGACAAATGACACAAAGATGGGTTGAAATTGTGACAGCAACAGAACAGTTTAATATTGACAGCAAAATGACCTCCTCCTCAATATGTGAAATGACAGGTTTTGCAATCCAGAGGGCCTATTTTATAATCATTGTACCAAAAGCTTGCACCCATTGTTAACAAAGTGAGGAATTGGACTCGGTTACTAGAAAGATGGTTAAGTTTAACCCAGGATTAAGCCAAATTTCAAGCAATATGTTTTCTCGTCTAAAGACATGGAACTCGAGGTTACAGAATACTGTTGAGCCTTTACTCCCAGATACAGTAATGATAACACAAAATGTTACCCTAAGCAATGCATAGGAATGTAGAATACAAAAAAGGAACAAAATTTTAATCCAGGATTAACCCTAATCGGCCCTTCAGGAACCAGGCCCTGATGTCTTAGATTCTCTTGTTGTCCAAGGGCCACTTTGTCCACTAACCTGATCCATTGTGACCCAAGTACTTCAAAAGACACACGCCAGTTTCCACATCCCAGAGTCTGGCTGAACGATCTACAAGTGAAAATAAATGTACTTACATTAATTTTACATCTTATTATTTTATTTGACACCCAACTGGAAGGGATTAGTTCGGTAAAAACAAATTACATAACAATAATTGTTAACAAATTAGTTACAGTAATTATAACTATAATTATGATCAGTAATTTATACCATTCACTACATTGCATTATGGCATCTTTGTCTTTCTCCAACTCCTAATTTATTTATTTCATTATTATGCAACTATTCTGATGAAAGGATACAGTATTTCATAACACATGCAAGCTGTTTACACTCTTTATAATACAGTGTATGGAGTTCCCTCTCTCTTACTATGACATAACATTCTATATGACTTGGTGTAATAAGGTGGCCAGTATGAAAACATGTTATTTGATGCTATTACATGTACATGTATTTCTCACAGACATGTTCTGGTCAAATGACAACATTGAACTTGAATCTAAGACTTGTAGTAATTAAGTCATACTGAGTTGACTGGTACCTAAGCAATCAACTTTTCTCTTTTTTATGATCCTTTGCACTTGTTTACTACGCTTTGAACTGGTCTTTATAAAAATTACTGGAAAAAAGGTGAGGAGCTTGGTGTACAAATAAATGTCATGGCCTTTACAAGAACAGAGCCATAAAAGTAACCTCTGACATTTTTCTACACCACAAAAATTGTTACATTGTACAGAAGATTTTCACTCTTGGAGCCGGCAACCATAATTAGCAGCAACTATGCAAATTTATTGGAACAAGAGGAAGTCTTTACATAAAGTTATTATCACAAAAAGTTCAACTCTGACAGGACTAATTTGGAACACCAACGTGCATAGCCACCATTTCAGTGTTTTGGGACACCAATAGATTCAGGCAATTCGGGCCAGAAAAGAAAATCGGCACCAGACAGTTACATGCTCTCAGCTCTTCTTATTATGGCAGATGCGACATCATATGAGAACACTCTATAATTCATTCTTAATGGGTTCACTGTAAACCTACCAGCAGATGCTGTTCCAATCATGGTCTGTGTATGTCTTGCACATGTCACCTCCCACACTCCATCTCGATGTCCTGCAAAGCTTCTTGTTCTATGACACTCCACACTGGTTGCTTGGTTGGGATTCTTGAAACTTGAAACAATCTAGAAAAGTGTCACAAAACACTTATCGCTGTTTTCCTTGTCATAATCATGATCAGGTAATTATTATAAATATTATTTGCCGCAACCAGATGGTATCAAAATTGGTCAGTCATTGTTTTCTTTACCTCAGTTGATTCTCCAATTCCCTTTGCCTGGCCTCATGCTCAGAGCACTATCTGTCCCTTCATTTGTGTCCAGGGCTCGAAGTTAACTTTTTAGTGCACTTGCAAAGTTTTGCTAGTAAGATTTTCTAGCAAACTGGTGAGACTAGCAAATTCTTTCCCTTTGTTTGGGAGACAGGGATAATTCTGACTCGCAAACGTTTGCTAGTGGATATTTTTCTCACTTGCAGATTATCAAAATCACTAGCATTTTGTGAGTTTGTGAACGTTAATTTCAAGCCCAGGTGTCAAAGTGCTACACAGCACAACATTAGTTTTCCCACGAGTACCTATGAGGTAATTAATAACCAGGTGTGGACTATAGAAGACATGCGTGTAGTGGGTGGGGCATCACCCAACAAACAGAGGAGATAAGTCGGCCCAATGGATGTCAGTATAGTATACATGACCCACTGGCTGATGGACATGGACAGTTAAGGCTTCAGCAATGCCATCTGGCTAGGTGTACAAAACAGTAAGTTAAAAGACAGGCCTGTTAGCTTGAAGAGGGCTATTATTTTTATGAGTAACAAGATAAAACATCTGTATGCAGTGATCACATAATTTAATTATATTTTGCCTTAGAATGTACAGTGTATCCAATTACATAATTTATGCAATTATAATTTTATTACCTTACTAGTAGAAGCTTTGTAAGTTGTTTTTATTTTCCTGGACATGAACTGGCTTGCAGCTGCAACACATAAATTATAAGGAACTACAATGACTTCATAAAGTAGCAGATAAAAATGCCTGGCAATCCCTCTTTTCAAAGCAGCAGACAAGTGTACTAATCCTAAGGTTACCATATAAGAGTACTAGGGGTTGTGTAAAGTAATGTCAATGCCAGAGAGGGAGAGAACAAGAGAAAATGTGCTAGAAAGCCAATTTTGGGATGACTGATATGAAAGACTTGGATTTTATGGGTGTTAGATTGCCTGCAAAAGGACTACCACCTTTTCGTGGTGGAGTGGTTTGCGTGTCTCAATGACCCATAGAGCCATGTCCCCTGGAGTCTCTGACTCCTGGTTTGGCCACCCATGCCAAACAGTTTGAAGGATAGAGACCAGACTAAGTGTGGTCCCCTGGTCCCCCACGTTGGGGGTTGGGCTGAGGGCTGATAACCTCTCCCAGAAAACCCTGTTATTACAGAAATCAGAAGCAGAGAAAATTCACTTCATCAAGGCACGAGGTATGAAGAGGATAGGTGACGTAGTGAGGTGAAGATTGCCTGCTAAAGGTTTGTATGGAAAAAATTTGCTGGATCATAAGACACATGCTCTAGCAGGTTTTTTAATATACCGCTGCATATGGCTTTTTCTTTATTACATAATTACCACTAATTTTATTCTGTTAAAATTTATTCTTATTAACATTAACTCTTCAACTAAGCCATGTGTTCGACTCTGTGACACAAAATAGATGAACTGACAGTAATTTTATACAATGCATTAGCTTACACTGCTTTTTACTATATCCAGGTTTTGAAGAACCTCCCTCAGCAAATAATTCACTATCTGTAAACTTTTCTCCTCCACTCAGGACAAGATCCAACTTTTCATTCAATGATTCAACTCTCTCTTGCGCTGTTAACAGACATAAACACACACACACGTTACATAATGTACATGTTACAGGTCAAATTTGATCTCAGGTTAATTTAGATGTAACCTAGGTTGATTCTCAATTTCCTTTGTCTCCTAGCCCTAATTATTCATGAATAAGGGCTAGGAAACAAAGGAAATTGAGAATCAACCAAGGTTAAATCAAAATTAACCTGAAATCAAATTTGACCTGTAACATACATGATGATATGCTGGTGAAATGAGCACAAAAAAATAATAACCTCCCTCTGTACACTCAGTCAGTAAAACAAGAGGGCTTTGGAAGTTAGGCATTGTCCTACATGTTTATGTTGTAGCTCAATTTTATCCTTGGTTTAAATTTTTATTTTCCTTTGTTTTGGGGTATGGTAAGATATATATGATAATGACTTTCAAACGAAGGAAAATAAAATTTAAACCAAGGATAAAATTGAACCACAACACATGTCTCTTAGCTCAGTAGCTAATAGACAAATTCCAGTATATTAAAATTCATACTTGGCTGAATCAGGCTAGGCTCAATATTTGAATAATGATTAAATTACATTTCTTTTGTTTTATTCCCCCAAGCCTCGGAGCCAAGTACGAATTTTAATAAATCGAAAATGGTGTAGTCTGCCATTCACTATTTGTCACCTCCCATAATATACTGTACCTTGCTTGCACCTCAAAGTTTTGCATAACCTTTGTTTTTAATTACTTCTGGGTATTACAGTCATCCCAGGAGAAAAAACGACATTCACAAGGGTTTTGCAAAAATTTAAACTGGGGGCGGGGGCAAACAAGGTGCATAATGTGAGATATGAAAATCGCAAAGGACCTTTCAAATATATTCATAAACTTTTAAAAATATTAAGCTGATCAGAAAACAACAAACATAATGAGGTAAAACTAAGTATTCTGGGTATATTGTATTCTTTTTAATTTTATGAGATCCTTTTTAAAAACCATTTTTTATATGAAAAAGTTATCTCAATAAAGATTATTATTATTATTATTATTATTATTATTATTACTACTTGTAAAGAAAATAAAAAGTTAACTACACTGTTGAATCCAACCTTTTTCAAACCCTTGGTATTTGAAATTACTGGTAATTTGGACTAAATTTAACTTTCATTTACCATTCACAACTGTGATTTTACCCCTCAAATTTTTCAAACCTCTTGGTATTTCAAACCAATTATTTTTCTTTTTCAACTTGGTTCAAAAGATCAGGATTAATTCCACCAAAACAATAAAATGTAAGTATTAACATCATGCAATTCTTAGCAAATAAAGAGATGTTGAATCCAAGTGCTTGCCAATTAGTAACATAAAATTGACCACAGGAAAGCAGTCTCCAGAGACTTGTAAAACAATGTTATGGCTACCATGTTGTGACATACAAAAGCAATTTACGTCATCAGTTTAGGACAGCAAATCAATAAGCAGTTGTTTTGTTAAACAACAACTTTTCAAGATAAAAATAGCCAGGTCTCGATGTTTACAAGAAAGGAATTCATATAAACTTTAAAAAGCTATAATCACTAAACTATCAGCTAAATTTCAGTATGAATTACCTAGAAATGTTAAAAAAACTCACATACAAGTAAGCTTTATACTCTACCAATATGCATTTGAATAGACTGTGTGTAGGTAAGTCGAATTATTTACGGGTTACTAATTAAGTTAACCTCACGGGCAACATCAAGAATGCAGTATTCTCCGGTATAAACTTCAAACATTCGCAGTGACAAAAAATACAATAAACGTTCGTGCGATTTGTCCAACAGTCAGAAATCCGAATTGAAATTGCTGCCACCACAAAGAGAATTGCCGGCAGCAAAAGTAAGTAACATAGTATGGAAAAACATGAATTACTTACCAGCAAGGTTTTCAGCATGCATACATTCAAATTCTCTTTCTATCTGAGCAAACAGCGACCACAATCGAGAGCGAACATCTGAAGGCAGAGAGCTCTCGCGATCCTGTTCATATCCATCATGTCGCATTCTTTCTGAGCCCATTCTGTTCGGCGAGCGGGTTCGTCTAATCGAAAGCCGTTTAGGCTTAATCTTGATGCTACCCGCTTGCTGCTTACTCATCTCTTGGGAACAGGTTAGTAAATCTACAATACAAATTTATTCCTTCAGAAATAAAGGAAGAGTCAGGAGTGCTAAATTCAGGGGGGGGGGGGGGGGGGTGATGAACTCGCCAATCGCTCCTATAGGGATCGCGCGGCGGATGATCTTGGCCATCGTGACGTCACGAGAAATTTATCCCGGGAACTTTAAATGGTTTCATCGCGCGAAATTGTTTCGTGGTGTTAAAGGGTAAAAGTGGAGACGTTGCGATGAAAGGACTGAAGGTATGTGTTTATCTATTAATTCTATATAGCAAAATTGCAATTTATTCTAGGAAAGAGCATCTCCATCGTAAAAAATCAAGAACTTCCCGAGATCGACGAGATGATACAACTCATACCGGCGCGTCTTTGGAGACGCATAACTAAAAAGCCCAGCAGAATTTAGTCCCGAGAAAAACAAATGACATTAATATGGTATACGTCTGTCAATTGGTGATAGAAGTGAATCATCTACTAAGTTAAAAAAATTGATCAGTGGGATAAAAGTTGCAAACCTCAGGGATGTTTACAAAAACTGCGAAAATGGCGTGGACAGGTCACGAAACATAGCGTCATGATGTTCATACTAGACTTTCAAATTGTTTAAACAATTTATTAAAACTAAACAAATGTAAGAAGCAAGTGTTTTTTTTATAGAATATGGTTTATAATCTTCAAGGGTTTTGAAAGGATTTCCTGTTTGAGTTAAACGTATCAAAAAGTTAATAAAGCGTATTAAATAAAATCGTCGCGCGATATTATTATAGTTTAATTATATTGCTACTTTTCACTATAAATTACGATAATTTGTCAAAATATTCATTACTCATGATGGAGATAAGTTCACATTGCCTTTCTCTTTACTTCTTCGTACCAGAAACAAAGGAAAACATGGTTTTTATACTGTAAATAGTCAAACAGAATCTATCACCAGGTTAATGTGCCGTGAGTTAAAGTTTTTGATAAACATTAACATTTTTAGGGCATTATGCGGAGAATCGGGAAGGAGGATTGTTACAAAGGATGGGTATGTAGCTTTGCCTTAATCGCTTTACAGAGATAATAGAAAAAAAAAAACTAGAAAAAGCCAAGAAAACGGACAATAGTAAGCGTTTCGATGGTATATTATCGAAAATGTGTTTCCTCGGGCGTCCGCATCTTAAAAAAAAATTTGCAAAGGATTGCTAAGGATATAAAACATTGCAGGATTTTCATGCGATGAATATCATCACCCTCCTCACACTTTTGCAATATAAAAAGAGTTTTTTCTGTCACATTTTTTCTTGCTTTGTTTTGTTGTAGGCAAACATGCAAGTCATTCTTTGGAAGAAATTGAAGACATTGAAAAAGGAAATGTGTTTAGCTGTAAAAAAACTTAAGACTGCCTACTCCAAATGGAAATGACATCAAGGTCAGATAACTAAACAGTCAAACCAGTTATTACTGCAATAAGAGCAATAATTACTGGTTTGGTTTGCACTCTTGACAGATAATTTACAGAGCTACAGGTCATTCCCAAATAATAAAGTAGCCAGCCCATCCTCTACCTAGCATTAGCTAACCATTTGTAATACCGTCAATCACTGTGTTAATTGATAGGGCTGTCGTTCAGTTTTTCTTATTTTCAAAGTTCAATAAAGACATGATAGTTCAATAAGGACACCATAGTTCATTAAGGATACTTAAGTTCATTAATAACTGCAAGAGTTCAAAAAATGTCATGAAAGTATCTTTATTTGGATTCATTTTGCGCATAGCCAAGGATAGAAATTATGCAGAAGCTTACGTTACAAACAACAATAATTGATTTAATTATCAATTTATAATTATTATTTTAAATTTTTTTTGCTAACAATAACAGCAGCAGCAACACAGTGACAAAGCTATTTTTTTTAATACTAACAGTATCAATGAACAGTTCAGTTCAGTTCGACTTCCTTTGTGGGGCCCGCTTGTATTGTTCCGACATCATGCTTGTGCAGTCTTCAGGCATTTTCTCAGCAGGGGCGTGGCAGTCACCAACTTCCATTGTCTTATGATTTTCATTGCTATTTGATTATACGTTAGGCAAACACAGTTGCTCTAAAGCTAATCTTAGTCTGCTCACCTGGTTGTATGGAGTTTGTTATATTTAGATCTCGTGGTTGTTACAATTCTGTTATTGGGGGTATGGGACGGGGTGGTAATTTTTAAATTTATATTTTTATATTATGAGATTTAGGGGAAACGGGCCGAAATTTAATTGCCATTTTTATTGATTTTAATTCAGCTACTATCACAGAGGATGGGGCACTAGAAAGATGTTACTAGAACACACACAGTACATGATGTAGGATTACTGTTTTGGAAAGGGCTACCATAAGGACTCAGATATGAGTAATGGATAAAGATAGATAAAGACAGGAGTGATAGATTAAAGAAAGGAGTGAAGAAGGAAGTGGAGGATGACATCGATAGAGCACATACCTTGTGATATGAGGAGAACTTATACTTCACGAGAGATTACACAAAAAGTTTCTCTATTTTGATGTGAAACTCATTTCGCATGGGCTGTGTTACCATTTTGAAAACAGCTCTTATAGGTATAAACAGATGTATAAAACTTATATTACAGTGAAATAATTTTTTAATAAAAATTTTTTTGGATGGTATTAGTTATTCATTCATTATCTCAGTAAGAATGTGATTTGCCAAATGGTCCAACTGCCCAGCCATGAGTTGGAGTTGGGCAGCCACCCATTTGGCTTTCACTGTAGCAGTTTTATTGTCTTTCGCTTTTTGTTTTAATTTTTCTTCTCGTTCTTTCAATTCTTTTTCTTTTTCTTGGATGTCTTTCTTTCTTTCTTTTTGCTTCAGTTCTTCTTCTTTTTCCCTTAACTCATTTTCTTTCTCCTTGATTTCTTTTTTCTTTTTTGCTTCAGATTGGTTTTTCCTTTTTGTTAGTTCAATAACCACCCAACAGTTCAATAATCACCCAACAGTTCAAAAACCACACCAGTAGTTCAATGACCACACATTAGTTCATTGAGCGTAGATTACATGTAGCTGCGGAAAAAATAGCCACAATTTTGTTAGATACTTTTTAAATTAGAATGTGTAGCATTAGGTAAGAGATAAATACTCATTTAGCAACGATACAAGAACTAAATTTACAAATAGCTATGGTACATTGCTATCAAGTTTTAGTGAGCTCACTAATATAAACAGGAACATAGATTGATGTTAACTAAGAAGTTCTAGTCTGCTCAGAAGGTCTGTCATTCTCATCAGGGGCACAGTGAACAGACCTGGAAAGAGAGTAAGCACTGCAAAGGGAAAGCTAACTTGGTCCGGAGGAAAATTCGGATTTCAAAAAAAACCGACAGAGTGCGCGTTGATAAAACAGAAAACATAACGGTTAGCGGTGGATGATTTTGTTTTGACTCTCTTTCTGCACGTTTCAAACTGTGGTACCACAGCTGGCCCAAATTTCACTGACATAAATATTTGTTTCATTTAACTTTCTATTCAAGTCAAGTCAAATCTTAATTCAGCAGGATGGCATTACCAGCACTTGGCTGGTATCAAAAGGGGACTTCTGTAAATTATGAGTTACAGTACTTTCTCATTTCATTTTTGTTTGTATAAAGCTAATTTTACTCGTTTGATCTTTTAAAATTTGAGGTAAAGTCTAGGTTTAATATATTGCTCCACACAAATAAAGATATTAATGCAAATGTATATCAATTATCATCATATCTCTGGGAGTATTCCAAATGTTTCCACCTTTTATTTGAATGGTATTTAGCTCCTCATACAGACCTGCCAACCCCCGATAAAGGAAAATCTGGAGACTCGTGCATGAAAAAAATTCTACAAAAAATAGTGAGATTCTATTTTTGCCCGATCAAAATTAAACGAACCCTTTTGCCATTATGATTAGGGGAATTAACTGTTTTTTTTAATATCACCTTGCTTTAGTGTGGTCCCTCTTGTAACAAATTAGATGCCGCTTTTTCTTTGATGACTTTAAGAGGCCAGAAAATAGGTCACACTGGCCGATGGGACGAAACATACAGCAGACTGAGTCATTTCTTTGGGCTAAGACAACGTCATGGGTAAAGTAGTCAAAGCTCCTCCGGGCACAAGAATTTACCCACAAAATTTCCGTTTTTATTCAACGAGGTACTATTTCATTTTCGAATGGTATTTCCCAGAAAACCATGAGATTGGGAGTCTTGTTGTGAGGCCGCAAGAAAAGTTAAAAAATCGTGAGACTCAATTGCAGCGTAGCCGCTAAGGTAGTCCGAGAACTGATGGTACACTCGAATGGACTGATCATTTTTTCTGCTACTTTATGTCAATAAACTTCAGAGACAATGCTTTCCAATAGAAGTAACCTACCCTCACGCCAAGTTTTGATGTTCAACACCTCACCGATTTCGAGAAAACACGATATTACTGTGCGAACATGCAAACTTTTGCGGCACATTATTCCACTCGAGGAAATTGACCGAAACTGTTTACAGCTCTCATACGCGTTATTTTTCGGATTAATGCACATTTCACTCACCTTCTCGGAAAGAGATGTTGGAACTGCACTATCCTATCATGACAAAAACCATTTTGGAGCGTCAATATCCAGGAAAACCAACTTTAAAAGTAGCATTTGGAAATAGCAACGGCGCCATTTTCGAAAACTCCTCGAAGTTGCGCGCTTCTCTCTTCGTGACGTCACGATGGCCAAGATCGTCAGGACAAACAAACTACCAAGTTCACCACCCCCCCCCTGGCTAAATTCCAATCAGTTTTATGAAAGTGTGCCGCTGACCCATTCGTTGCCTGCGTGCAGACGTCTTCATTGTAAGACCCTGAAGAAGGAAGGCCGTGTGTTTCGAAATATTGGTTAAAAGATTGTATATTCCGGACTGTAAAATCAGCCTTGCTTTTTTGTCCTATATTTTCACTTATTGTTGATTAGATCCTTTATTAGGATCTGGTCCGGTCCTTCTTTTTTATAAGCTGGTTCTCGCTTAAAAAATTGAATTTGTGCAGATGTCTCCTACTTGCTTTGTTTCCGCATGCAACAAAGGAAATAGGAGACGTCTACACGCAGGCAAAACCATTCGGCTCTCTGCATTTGGCGTTCCGCATTCAGCGTTCTTTAAATTGAAATCTTAAGCAATTTCTTGAAGCTTCAAATCAGCAAACAGAGTCATTCAGCAATGTGATTGGGCGATCTATGCCACGTAGTCTCAAAAAGAGAATTAGATTCCGGATTCCAATCATTAGTGGGATTTCGGATTCCTAGAGCTGAGCTTTACTTTGGATTCCAAAGCCCAGGGTTCCGGATTCCGAAAATTTTCCATGATTTCAAAAGTCTGATTTCGAACGTATGATTTCAGATCAAAATTGCAAGAGACAATTACATAACACAAGTTATATAATATTACAGCCATTTTGAATTGCCATAAATCCATAAACGCCTACCCTTCGACGCTGAAGATTGATGGCCTGGGGTCAGCTAAATATTCAGTTAGTACCAAGAGATCATAGTACTTAACAATTATTAAGAGATCAAGAGACAAGAGATCAAGAGATCAATGATCAAGAGATCAAGTTACAAAGATTTATTTTGTAGTACAGCGCCGGATCCAGACCTTGAGGTAAGGGAGGGGGGGCGGGGGCGGTCATCCAGACCCTTAAATAACGGGGGAGGGGGGTGGTCTCTCAAAATAAATTTTTCGACCCTTCGGTCCTCAGTTTGCTCCAAAAATAAGGGGAGCTCGGGCCCCTCCCCGTTTTCAGGGACGTAGATAGCTTTTTGACTAGTTGTAGGCCTTGTTGACTTTCATTTCCACATATCCTGAAAACTGCACGCATGACTAGTATGCACTGACCTCATCAGCACTCTGTTTAGCTCACCCCATCAACGCATAATTTATTACAAGCGGTAGAGTGATCAAAGCAAAAATGTGAAGTCCCGTGGGTTTTACCTGTTATTTAATAAGACTACATTGGTTTTTCTCTTGTCATCCGTTGCCTGTTTCAGCTGACTGCAAAGATGGACATAAATTGAAACTTGAAAAAGTATGGCCAACTTTTTTTAAATAATGGTGAAATTTTCTTGTTAATTATCTTCACTATACGCAAGTTGATACAATGACTCTATAGCTACAGGAGCCATTAACTTATGACCAGCACAGAATTGACCTAAAACAGCGATATCAGAATATCAGGGTTGGAAGTCGCGAATTTTCCCACCCGCTACAAACAACACGTGACCCGCGACCCGCGATCCACGACCCGCAACACCCGTCCAGTAGTCAAACTGTCCTCTTGACATGGTGAAATGTACAATCGGTCGTGGAAAGGTCTAGAAACCACTTTTATCATTACAATGACGTAACTTTAAAAGTCAGCAGGAGTGTTAAGCTGGCTTTTTTTTCTGTCTTTGTGTATATTGCAATTTGCATTACAGTCCAGGATTGTAAACAAGTTAAAATATTGATACCACACGCTGTGCACATATGAATAATGTTTCTGTAGAAGGCGGCTGTAGGAGCTCATATAGCTCAGCTTAGAAGCAAACTTTTGCTACTCATATTGTCAAGAAAGCGCAACTATTTTATATTTCAAATCAAATTTGGGTAAACTAAACTTTGTTTAGCTTAAACAAGGCATTCCAGGCTTTTTGTGGCTTCCAAACATGTGTCGTTGGGGCTGCTCTGAAAAAAGTAAGGTATGTAAGGTTATTATGCCTATGAATTATTGAGAACCAAATGCATGTGAAAGCATTTTAAATGAAAAGGTTTCATTCGAATGGTTACGACCAGCGGATTACGTGCACAAGTTAATCGTCCACAAGTTAGTATGTAGACGCACAGATCAAGCCTGTGTAAATGTAATTTTTGAAACAGGTACATAAAAAGGCAAACTCTTGCAAGAAACGTGGTATACAGCAACTCATCTAAGCGAGATTCACTTTAAACTGGCTTCCATCTGATTACTTCGATTCACATTTGCAGATATTCAAGTGCAGGTTCTGTGGAACTAAGTATTGTGAAGCATGTGGCAGAGGAGATTTTCATGGTGTAATGACGGATAAAACAGTTTGTCAAGTTTGTTTTCAGGTATTATGAAATTGAACTGACTCTTTTTAGCATCAAGTAGATCACGTTTATTGACACATGTACTAGTATATTTCGGGCTCACTAAACAGAAACAAAGGACAAATTCTTTTTTCTACCATGCAAAACTTTAACCCTTTAAGCCTTAAGAGTGATCAGCATCGAATTTCTCCTTGGAATATCACTGCTTTGTAAAAAAGAGTGGTCATGAGAATTACGGAAATGATCACAAGAGATGAATCAGTGGCTTTATATTTTATCAACTTCTCCCCACTACGTCTGTAGGAAATGAATAGGGGCAACAAATGAGAATTCAAATTTTGATCCTAAGGTTTAAGGGGTTAAAAAATTGGCTTCGTCAAGAGAGGATAAAGACACCTAACAAAGTTCTGAAAGTTGCGCCTTTTTGTGGAAACTTGAAAGTTATTACACCCGGACAGTTTACAGAAGAGAACAAAGAAAAGTGTTTTCTTAATTCACTAAATGACAGATCGTTTACAAAGGAAGCCCGTTTCAATTCATTACAAGAGAAATGTCACAATCCCTGAGTCACCTTGTGTAACTAGTCTCCAAATAGATCTTTTGAGCAGAATTAGTTCTCATTGTGTTTGTTTAATCCTTTAATTAGCCCAAGATCATACTTCGTAAGCTTTTATGTAAATTGATTTGTTCCGAAGGAAACTACTGTGCTCCATCAAGAAGATGAACCGGGGGACCTCCCTATAAAATTGACCGGTTGAGGGGTAACAGTCGCAGATTTTGGTCCGCACTTGTGCATGGTTTTCAGGGGGGGGGGGGGAGCCAAGACTTTTTCCAATGAAAGTCTCGTTAATAGTAGTGTCCCACGAAGACCTCCTCAAGGGTTCGTTACAGGTTACTGCCCCACGTTAGGGAGGACTGCGTGACTGCGTGACAAGCCACAAGAACCACTGAAAGGGAGGCTATTTTTAAAGGTGATGTTACACGAGACGATTCGTAACGAAAATTTTTAGCGCTACACTGAGTGTTGCAACATTGTTGCGACATTGTTTCGAATGGTTATAACATTGTTCCAACATTACAACGTTATGTTGAGCTAAAAATTGCGAATCGTTGCGAATCACCTAAGAGAGGCTACGTTAACAGGAGTGTCGATTAAAGGTGTGCCTTATTACTTTATGTTGTGTTAATACTTTATGTATCATTATGAATTTCAGCCTAAATACCAAGGAGAGAGAATTGGGCAAGACCCAGGAAAATCAGCTCAGAACAAAAGAACAGCGAACAAGGAAACAGTCAAAGCTGAAACTTCACAAAAACAATCACAAGACACAAGAAAAGGATAAATATCAACACTCTAGTTAAAAAAATCCGTGGATTGTTTAAAACAGGTCTTTTTTTTATGCAGAGGAAAATGTGAGCCGAAAACGCCCGAGGTTATCGAAAGCTAGCGAATCGCAATATCGTTTTCAGATTTCAACCCATGTCAATAGCATGTAACGCTTGGTTTTGTTGATCAGGCGTACAAACAAGCCAAGGTGGGCGAGGGCAGTGCGAGGAGCTTGGGGCGGAAGAAACGAGAAACCGTCCCAGCTTGGGGTTTCGAAGAGCCATTGCTCATGTCTTTGAAAGTTACTAAAATCATAACATAGAAAGTTCTGGGCTCAATGCACGCTCAGCACTTCTTTATCGCGGACGTTCAGGAACGATCGATCGACGACATTTGTCGTTTTGAAAGTCACGGTCTACATCTGATTGACACACTTGCATATCGCAGTATGCTACATGAAATCCACAAGTTAAAAAAGATAATATACCCGGAAAAGTCAATGGATAAAAATCGGAAAACCTGATTTGATTGATATCGATTGTATCGATCAATCGGTAGAAATTGATGACACACTCGTTTCGTTTATCGATTTATCTTGAGTTTTACCGATTCCATCGATTTATATCGGAAGATACATCTGTTCATCTAAAAATGAAAACTGATTACATGCAAACAGTAAATTTGTTGAAAATTGAGTTGCACTTGAGAGTCGAAGGATCAAACAATTATCATTTTTTTTTTAAAAAAAATCTGAAAAATCTTATCTTTTCTTTAAAACTAGGTTTAAAATCTTATTCTGATGGCTGATATTGGGCAGTTTGTCACAATTTTGCAAAATAACGTCGGTGTAGTCCCGGGTGTAGTTGCATCCCGGAGTAGCCAATAGATAAAAATCGTTCGCAATCAAGTATAACGGAAATCGGTGAAAATCTATCTAGGAAAAGCTTTTAGCCTGAATTTCAATTTCCCTTTGACTCCTAGGAAATCTTTATCGAAGGTTGTACTGAATGTAATTAAACCGAGCCGTTTTTGTTGTTATGTACAAAATAAAGAGTCTTAGAGAGAAACTTGTGTGTGTCAGGATAGTTTCCACATTTCTCATTTTCATGTTTGTTGATCAGTTGTTACTCGTGGATGTGTTTTCTCAGCTGTAATATCTAATTTATGCCAAAAAACAACAATGGCGGACTTCCGTTATAAATCGTTGAAATCATGAAAAATCGATAATATCGATTTGACACAGCAACTTAGTTTATCGATTTTAACCGATTTCAGTTATCATTCGATAAACATCATTTGATTGCTACCGATTTTTATCGATTGACTACTCCGGGTAATATAGCACTGAGCAGCCCTATCTAGACCTCGGCCGTGAGTAGCATGGACCTATGAAGCCTGGGCCGGGTTGTTCAAAGCCGGGTTAAACCCAGTGGGTCAGCACTTTTTAACACCTGTCGAAAGGCCCTTGGACACCTTATGAAGTTTACACAACGTAGTATTCCGTATCGTTTTGGATTAGCCGGTTGAGCACTGCGTTTTACAGATTAGGGTACGTTAAGCACTACCTTTACTGATTAGGGTTAAGCACTTCCTTTACTGATTAGGGTTAAGCACTGTTTCGAGACTGGTTAGGTTCCTTTTTTGGGTTGGGGTTGAAGCAATGTGTAGTTTAATCTACCTTGTGTAAACTTCATAAGGTGTCCAAGGGCCTTTCGACGGATGTTAACGAGTGCTGACCAACCCAGTGTGGCCCCCCAGTGTCAGTACAAAATTTGAATTCAGATATGAAAGCTTAAAAAGCAAATTCAGTTTAATTCTTTTTGTCTACAATTTGATAATTTAATACTCTAAATAAAATAGAGAAAATTTTCCGAGAAAATGCTTTTGGTGAAAAGAAAAAGAGACCCGGGTTAAAATTTAACCCTGGGTTAGCGCTAACTGGCCTTCGAACAACTCGGCCCTGGCTGCTCCCTGGTGATCAGAAAGTGGGAGCTGCCCGAGAGAGGGGTACTTATCATTCACATAAGAAAACCAGAAATTCCGGTTGAAAAATTAAATGATTCTTACCACTCCGTATGGGAAGCTTCTGAAAATATCGGCTGTGATTTGAGGCGATGCAATTTTCTCTACTTTTTAAGCTGGTCAGCTGAATTGGTTATTCTTTGTAACACGTCATTCTCCCACAAAGTCAAATTCCATAGTTTTGTGTTTATGCACAATATTTCCACCCCGGTGGCTTGTGGAAATAGAGGATATTACACGGTGGCGCGAAGATATGAATTTTATTTTCGAGTGGCAAAACAATATTTTACGAACGAGCGTAGCGAGTGAGTAAAATATTGTTTTTGCCACGAGAAAATAAAATTCATATCTTCAAGCCGCCGTGTAATGTTCTTTTTATTATATAGACAAAAAAACATCGATAAAGTACTAAAGGGAAATGACCGAAACTACGTCATCGATAAACTCACTAGTGAGATTATGGAAAATAAACCACTCGGGTCCCGGATGTAGTTTTTATGAATTTTACGAGTGGTATATTTTCCAGTAAAACACTCGTGTCTATATAATAAATGGTAAATATCCTTGGCCTCTTCCCTTCTTCCCACTGCGCTCTTTTCATCGCGTTATCTCTTCTATCGAAACGCCTGACACAGGCCACTGCCGGTGCCCACTTCATGATAAAAAAACATGACATGTGGTTCAAGCATCGCGCGAGTTTCTAGGAGGTGGTGCACATGCTTCTCTGGATATATTGAAAAACTGAAATTTTTTGAAGGCCGCATTTCTCGTGTTTTGAAAGAAAGTAGACAATAATCAGACAACAGTCATTGCTCGCACAACGTGTAATCTTAGAACAATTTATAGTGAAATAGACTTACCTTGCCTGAAGTCGCACTGATTCAAGCAAAGATTAATTAGCGCGGGAGGCGTAAAAGCACCTCAGATATTACCGTGCTTCGGTCTAAACGCGCGATCTCCTCACTTTGTGATTCGTGATTCTTTAGGAAAATTATCAAACTTGAAGCTATTTTCTTAGGACTACCTCAATTCAGAAAGTGAGTGAAAATAATGGTAAAATGTCAAAAACTGCATTATATCTGGCTCGTTTCACGGGTTTCAAGATTACTTCTTTACCCGCACTCTTAACGAAGAAAGAAAACAAGAAAATTACATTATATTGAAAGTGACTCGACCTAGTGTTGACCAAGTTTAATCAATTAGAGCTCATTTTCTGTAACAATGGATGTTAGATATGTGATTCTTGCGTTGATGGAAAACAGCGTCCTTATTTGACTGGGATCACTCTCCCCTTTAACACTGACCCGAACTTATGAATGGCTAATTGACGGATTAACTGGACTTGTTTTGACACTTACTTAATGTATAAATTGATAAATTATGCTATATCTTTACTAGACAATTTTAACAAGATTCTCATTAACTAGGTAGAGGACGTGACTCTTGAAACTAACTACTTTAACTATAACCTTTTTTGCTTGATGTCCCTAAAAAGAAGCAGTGGTCTATAAAATATATATATACTTAGGATGGTAAGAAAAATACGCTAGTAAATTACGTCTAATATAAAAATACTTACATTGTATAATATGGAATTGGTTTTCCCCCGAGACGGGGCGGGATGGGAGGCTGTTGTATTTACACTGCAGACAATACCCTTCAGCATCGATTCCATTTACTAAAATTCCAAAAAACGAATTACTCTTACGGCTGAAAATATTCACAGATTGATAAAGAGCACCTGAGACAGGAACGATTCTTACCAACAAATTCGATAGGAAATGTGTTTTGACTCGTGATGTTCTGTGGTTAGGAACATCTTGAGGTACGAGTGATCTTTTAAGAAAAAATTTTACTCAGCAATATAACTGACACTGAATATTTTCAGAGACTCCAGGCAAGTGATATCTGAAACAGAAGCTGTTCTTAACACCTAAATACTAATGAAAATGCTAGAAAAAAATCTGACTCGTCTACTTGCAGACGGTAAGACTAAGTGTTTAAACACGCCGCAAACAGAGTAGCAATGATCAGCCACAGTTATTCACAGTTATTCACGCGCATTTTGCTCGGTCTAACACTACAAAAGAGTCTAATGGTGGAGTATTTACAGGGGACTGCAGGCAAGGTGGTGGCCATAAAGACAAAGTTCTATAGAGAATATTACAGGAATTTATTCAAGTAAGTGAGAGGCTGCATGAATTTTTTTTGGCGGAAAATTTTTTGTAATGAATATTTTACTTAGTCTACTGAAACGGCTAATTGTACCGTGACGTCATAAAAAATGACGAAATAAAAACTGTACATGTGAAAAAATAAAAGTCTTGTTTCTTGCCAACATCTTTCAAATGAGGTGCCACAAGCAACTCTTGAATCACAGTAAAATTAGACATCTTTACTTCGGTTATGTGGAATAAGACTAACATAGTGAAGCTCATGCACGTGACCCAGCACAAGCCGGTTGCTACCAGTAACATCAAACTCTTGACAGATCATTACGTCATGGCGATGCGGAAGACTGCTGATTACGTGAATGCACGTTTGAAAGCAGTTTGCCGCGCCGTGTAGAATCACGTGATCACCCCATGTACCATCCTCCATCATGCTTGTGAGGTAGGCATCCCAAAATGGATATCCATCAACAAAATGAAACAATTCTGTCCCATCAGGCTGTAAGAAAGAAAGAAAGAAAATGCGGTAGTTAATGGAGAAAAGGCAGAGTGTGTTTTTAGAAGGTATGTATTCAGGCAGCTGCGCTGTCAGCTCTCTCTAAAAGGACACCATTGGTATCGGCAGTAGAACTAATATGTCCACCTCAGAAGTGTAGGACGCACCAGTTAGACGTCTTTAACTCATTTGCGCGCCAAGAATCAGTGAACCGGAACCAGAACAATAAGTCTATGTTCACACTTTACCGGATGACACGAAAATCCATCCAGTATAGTGTGAACATCTATCCGATATGTGACCCTCCACTTTAGAGATCGGTGCGGCCTTATTCCCGTTCGCAATCGGTCTTTTCCTTTTTTAACGGTCGATGCCATCATTAGTAACCAAGCCTTTAGTCATGATAGATGTAATATATTCCCTGGATTTAGTTACAAAAAGGCAAATAATACGTTTTTGCATAGTGTTAGAAAAC
>JBBMOI010000004.1:38447500-38520000 GCA_038088405.1 Porites divaricata
AGGAAGCACAAGCAATATTTGCCATTCCGGCAAAGGAACACTTCGCAGGTGCATGTGCCATTTTGGTTGTTTGCCAGTAGCGTAAACTGCGATTTAGGTGGTCAGTGGGCTGTGGACCGCTTTGAAGAAGTTTAAGTCTAAGTTTGTAATCTAAGCGGGGCAGCTGTGACGTGCTAAGTATCGCAACTTTCAACCCTCGGTTTCAGGCGAAACTGTCGAAACTGGATGACCGCTAAATATCTGAGAATGATTCAGTAGCTGAAGAATGGAACTATACATAGTTGTTTGCTGTTTTGACAACTTATTTTCTTTTATTATTATTTTATGTAACAGCTGAGGACACGTTTGAATAGCAGCAAAAAGCTAAGCTCGATAGGGGTTCCTTAATGCCTTGATCAGCCAAGGTTTCTGAGACATTATGTTCAATATCCTGTTAAGTTAAAGATGAAATAATTATTGTAATGCGAATTGAGCTTCGGCTAACGAAAAAAAAAAAACTATAAAACTGTACAATACTGCTCCAACAGGTGACATTTGAAAGGGTTACGAATTCCGCATTCCGGAATCCGGAAACGGAAACGGAATACGGAATACGGAATCAAATATCAATGATAGAAAATTAAAGAATTTCACATTGCATAATTTAGTACAATCCAAAGAGAATTGTTTTAGTTTATATTCCTGTTAATGTGTCTTGATAAGGGTTTGCCGTAGTGTGGGTTATAGCACTGCAAGGCCGATGAAAGTAATTTTACGATTAATTTTTATTCACGAGTCTATGGGTTCGATAATACGGTTAAATATTGCCTTTGTAGATAAATGTCAAGAATAGTAGTAGTTGGCCTCAGGCCACACCACGTGATTGTCCCCAACTGAATGCTCAACACATGACCGACCCGTGACATGACCACAGTTCCGGTGTTTTAGCAATAAGTTCAACTTTTTCGCCAAGCTGAATACTGATGGAATTCTGGTGTACCAGTAATTGAGTTTACGTTGACGTCCGTATTTTTGTTGAAGAGGCTTATTAAACATGGTGCATTGTTTTGATGTAATCAGTTGCGGAATCAAGCAAATGCATGCACAATTCTCTGTTCTCTTTTGACTCCACAATGCCATGGTTCTCTTGACTAAGTTGTCTTGATAAATAAAGCTGAACGCTGTTGAAAACAACCCAGAAAAGACACTCAGGAAAAACTTGACGGCGACGCCTTTCAGTTATATAAACGACGCCTCTGTAAATTTAAAGTAAGTCTGTCTCCATATAACTTACCTTTTTCTTAAGGAACTAGTTTTTGCCATTGCCGTTTTTCTCCTCGCTTTGCTGTCCCATTGCCGGAAGTGGTATTTTCACCGGAATCGACTCCTCTAGTGATACAGCAGTCTCCTCTACTCAGGTAATTTATTCATTTATGTCTTTTTTTCAGCTGTTTAGTTATTTTATGGTCATTGCTAACATTTTTTTTTTCAAATCGATCGCTTAGAACCTTCTTTCACGGATTCCGTATTCCGTTTCCGTTTCCGTGATTTCGTTTCCATGTTTTAGTGCTGCCGTTCCAGATTCCTTACGTTCCACAAACCCTACAAAAACATGGCGGACAGTGAGTTCACGTTCTACCGTCTTCTACCCCTTCTTCGTTGGGTTAGAACCATAGCCACATGGAAAACAGTGATTTAAAGTATGCAGTCTTTAGGAATGGACAACTTTCGAGTGGCATTTACCCGATTTCTCGCTTTCTATTCTGACAATCCTTCTGGACTTCGCGATGAAGAAACGCCGGCGAAATGGCCAAGTAAGGCAAGTTTCGTCACTCACCCCTCGACTGAAACTGAATGGCCGCCAAAACGTTTAACACGATTCAGTAGCTGAAGGATTGAGCTACACAGTGATATGCAGGAGAGCCAGTAAATGTGAGCCACTTTTGAGATTTAATCCACTGAATTTGGCTAAAATCGCATGTTTCGCTAAATGGGTCAAAGAGGCTAAGTGTGTTTCCTCAGATTTTCTAAACGAAAAGGTGTCGATGATTCTGACCTGTATTGTTTTAAAGATGAAGGCTCAATTAAAATAACCAGTAAACTGGAAGCTTTGGGTCGCACTCTTTTATCCGGAACAATCGGTTGAATTTTGACAGAATTCGCATAGTTCACAAGCATCTCTGACCCTCATGTGGTGCCGAAAGAAAATTCGTTAAAAAAATTTTACGGAAGCGAATTTCCCCAGTCTAGTTTCATATTTGTTATATACTTATTAAAAGAAGTCCACGGAAAAATTATGAGCGAAATCTATTTTGTGGGCAAAAGTCGATATGAGGATCTTACAGAGACTGGCTCTTAAAAGAACAAAGTAACTTCACTCTACTGCAAAAATATATTTTGGCTTTGGTTTGATTGGCAAAACAAACAATGACATCACCTGCCATCGGTCCTGTTGCAGCATCTTTTTCAAAAACACTCTCTAGAACGTCACCTTCTTGGGTTTTTTCAACACCTGTAAAAGTCTAAAATTAGCAGCGAATCTAAATGGCTTGGCCTGTAAGCGGGAGAGGGAAACAGTTATTTTACGTCAGTTTATTTGAAGATGCTACACTAAGTATTGAAAAGCTAAAAGCACCCGAAAAATCCAAAGTAGCCTGATTCAACAGAAGAAAATAACATCACTCTACTGCAAAAATAAATTTTGTCATTGGTTTAATTGACAAAGCAAACAATTACATTACCTGCCATCGGTCCTGTTGCGGCACCTTTTTCAAAGTCGTTCTGTGGAACGTCACCTTCTTTGGTTTTTTCAAGACCTGTAAATTAAAAAAGGTGTTGATTAAAAAAAAAAAATGTCACTCTTAAGAAAAGGAAGATTCCAACCTTAAAAGCACTCCACTCATTTTCTGTTATAAGTTATAAACCAACATTGGCTGGGTTTTTTTGTTTGGTTATTATCTTTTTATATTCAGGAGAACCCCACCATTGCTGCTGCATATGAATAGAAATCAGATGACTTTGATGTATCGCAATGTTATGGATTTTAATTTTCTTTTACCGTTAACTCCTTCAAATGTAGCCAACATTTTATAAAACTATACATAAAAGTTTTAAAAAATGGAATTTATCAGCCGGTAAAAAGATCTTGATTATTAAACAAATTCTCCTCTTCAGTAACACAAGATATGTATGGAGAACAGTGTGGAGAGTGTAAATGCTAACATTAAGGTTGAAACGGTTAACGACAATATTTCTATAGCGATGCACATGGACCACGAAACATAATGTAGTAAAAATGTATTTATGCACTCGCTATTGCAGAGGTCATGAACATACAGCGATGACCGATGAAGGTCAAATGAAGAATAATCCTGATAAGATATGCATTTTAACATTTTGGAGTATTAATTATTATCATTATTATTGTTACTTTCCTATCGGTAAATTTGCTTTCTTACCATAGACCATCTTCCACATCCTGTCAACAAGGGCCTGACACTGTCTCTCCCAACTGAATCTTTTATCATAACTTCTTCGCAGTCTTTGGATTTCTGCAAGCCGCTGTGTCCTTGATTTTTGACGGATGGCTGCAATTGCCTTGGCCCATTCCTTGGGGTCATCAGAGTCGATCACAAATGACTCACCCATTGGAAGACCACGCAATGCTTTTCCAAATCCGGAGTTTCCACTAACTAGAATGGGAAGACCAGCTGACATGGCCTCCAATGCTGTCAAACCAAACCCCTCAGTTCTGGATGGCATTATGGTCAGATCAACTTCACAAAACAACTCTCTCAATCTTTTTTTGTCTTTCACAAATGATCTCACAATCAGCTGGTTCTTTGAAATGCCAGTCTGGAGTAAGATTTCTGCGACTTCATCCTGCTTTCGATCGGAAGCACCAACGAAAACAAGACTATAAGAACTGTCCTTCAATTCAACTATGGATTGAGCGGCAACGTCGTACCCTTTAAGACTTAAGTCTTCAAAATCACCGCGACCGAAGGTTAACACTTTGAAATTTACATTCTCTTGTTCAGAATGCTCAACATCTGAAAAATCTGTAAAGGAACCTGGTATTAACTGAAAGATTTCTCGACGAGATGAACGCAACTGGGACGAGATCGCGTCTTTCAATTTGGGTCCAACGGCTACAACGAGATCTGCAATTTTACAAAGTTGAACTTCAGCTCTATTCTTCTCTTCTCCCTTGGCAATGGCGCTCGGGTAGTTCTTATGCATGGCAAGTTCTTCAGGCTCAGTGTGAACAACCTGCACCCACTTGCATCGATGAGACTTTCTGATAATCTGTGCTTGTCTACCAAGCTTTGCTCCATGGCCGATCACAACCTGAATGTCAAGGTCGTCTGGTGGAAAACTCAACCAGTCAAGAGGATCACTGAAGGCAGGAAGATGCCCTACTTCTATAATGGAGATGTTGTAACTTTTGGCCACTCTCTTGTCTTTTTCTCCACACTCAGATTCAGGTGCAAGAATGGTGACTTCTACATGTGGGTCTTTTGCCAAATGTATGGCAAGAGTTCTGTTTATTGTTGACAAACCACCCCTAGACGACCCCCATTCGTTCGCCAGGAGGGTAACTTTCAATACTAAACGCTCTGAATGACCTTGTTCAGCGTCAGATGATGATGATGATGGTGGTGGTGATGATGGTGGAGTACACACGTCCTGTACAAAAACCAGAATTGCATATTTTAAAATAGAAAGTGTACAACTGGGGTGTTTACCGCTTTGAAAAAAAGTTTGCAAAACATATTATCATCAAGTTAGAAGTTATAAACTTATCGTTTCACAGTAAAGCAAACAGCTTGTTAAGAAAGACCTGAGAAACGGTTCTGAATGCCCACGGCTATGCCTGCAACAGAGTTGGTGATGTTAATTGACCACTGTAAAGAGAATTTCAGTTCAAGGCTGGCCATTTGTCGGGCAAAGTGCTAAAAGAACTAGAAAAGAATTTTGTGTCATATATGGTAGGCAACTGACCTTATCAAATTACTTGATTTTAAGTACTATTGCCTGCTTCTTTTTATCCAGCGAGAGACTTGTAGTAGGTTAAATGAAGGCCTATGTTGTACATTACTATAACCTAATAATGCAACACACAAACATTTTTGAAGCTTTTTAAGTATAAATAAATGACTAGCCTTTCAGTAACATAATATCAGTTTAACAGTAATATGCCGTAAAAGTCCGAAAATAAGCCCCCAGGCTTATATTTTTTCAAAGGCCCTTTTAAGGGGCTTATATACGGAGGGAAATGGGAGAGACATTTGCGTCTCAAAATCGATTGGGCTAGACTATAGTTGGAAAAAATTTTATGTCAGTAATTTGTACGAAGTTTTTACTGAAACTCGCCAAGGGGACCTAGTTCTTTCTAAAACTCTGCCATGCGAGTACTTTGGCTACATGGTCGCAGAAATCCAAGCCAAGAGTGAAGAGTGAACTACGCAAACAGCAATAAACTGTGACACTTTTTGATTGCAATCATTTGGCACGAGGAATAGGTCTTCGGCAAATTAAAAACAATTTGTGTCACTGTAACGTTTTTAATTTGTTTTATTTTGTATTTAAGGGCAGTTTCAAAGTACAAGCCCCCGGGGGCTTATATTCGTGTGCGGCGAATTAATGGAGGGTTTTAGCTACGAGTTTGGGGGGATTATATTTGGAGGGGCTTATTTTCGGAATTTTACGTTAACATTCCATTTATATGTAACGTGCTAACAGCACTGATAGAGATGGGATTTCAGTGCTACCTACCTTACTTGGTGTGTGTGAGAACCATTTTTGCTTTCCTTTGACTGTGAGTACTTCATCTGTAGGTTTCTTTTCGCAAGTCAAATGAACGTCTTGTCTTAAGTCAAGGAGGTGAAGACAATCTTCATGACAACATGCAACCTGATTATGGCTTGAGCATTTTTCCCGCTGACAATACGGACAGGAGACCCGAATAAGATACTGCAATCCACCTTTATAGAGAACACGTGACAGAGCTTGCAAAGTTGTCTCCACAAACTCACGAACCTGCACCGCCATCTCACTTGTCTCATCCGCAGAGATCTGCTGAGGGTTGTTTCTTTGCTTGATAAAGAACATAATAAACTGTTTCTTACAAATTAGAACAAAATCATGGATAGTTTGTTTCCCAATAACGAACCATGCTCCATTTTGGTACAGTTTAGGGGGCTGAGTTGAACCAGCCTCAGAACACCAATGGACAGATCGAGAAACAAGTCGAGTGAACAGACCATGGGGAACAGAGCCGCTGACGAAGTAAACAAAGAGGGGACAAGGGTCGACGGTTGTGGGCGCCAGGGAACAAAGAAAATCAGGCGGCGTTTGGAGTTGAGATGGAATAAAGTACTTTTCACCTGTCTTTGAAGACGCAAATTTTGCAATCAATCCAAATTGTTCCATCAAATCTAGAATATCTTTTCTGGCAACACCCTCCAGGAGAAATTTGGAAAACACAAGATCAACCAGTTCCATGCAGAGAACACCGCTTTCTTCAACTTCCTTCCAATGCTTGGCAACCTTGGGAACCTAAAAAGGAATAAAGCGAAGGACAATAACAAAACCCACAATTGGCCAGCTCCCAACGTCAGTGGCTTCATAGCTCAGTTGGTAGAGCATCGCACCGGTATCGCGAGGCCATGGGTTCAAACCCCGTTGAAGTCCTGGATTTTTTTCAGGCTTTTTTACGCAATTGCATAAATGGCGTTCACTGCGACGATCATTTCTTCGTTTCAATAACAAAACTGTTTTAATAATAATAATAATAATAATAATAATAATAATAATAATAATAATAATGATAAATACATATATCCACATAAACATGATACACGATACATATTTGAAAAGGTGGACCGCGATGTTATCCCTATAAAAGGTCTCCTAACTGAACTTTAATTAATAAAAATATTAAAAAATTAAAAAACGCTCGTAAAAACCTTTAGTGCAGGTACAGAATGGTATAGTAAGAATGATATTTAAAATGAAAATATATACAATTAAAATGTGAGCTACAGTGTAAATAAATCTTCATCCATCTTTTAAATCCTTGTTCAAATTTGTTAACGTTAATTTCGTTTGTGAAGAGATGGTTTGGCAAACTGTTCCAGCCTTTGACGATTCTCACAAAGAAGGAGTACTTAAAGGAATTAACTTAGGCTAATTTAGTTTGTATTTTGTATTTTAAAATAGTGTTATTGTAGGAACATTTTATTTAAACAAACAAAGAAAAAGATCTACTAAGAGTTTTCCGTTTTCGTGTGTGGAAGGATATAAAATAAAAGTTTCGAAGTCTGCCTAGAAAGTACTACTGTGTGGATAAAAGTAAAGAGGATAGCCTTCTAAGACACCCTCCGTTTGGTTCGTTACACAATCCTTTCCAATCCTGTGGGAAGATTTACGAAGCCAAGTTTTTTTTTCTTTACAACGTTCACCACAACCTCGCGCGCTAAGGGAAAACAAGGGAAATGTGGTTGTGGTGGTGAATAAAAACTACAGAAAAGTGGAAAAGGAAAAAAGGGATGTGGGAAAGTGAAAAATTGTTTTTTGTTGTAGAAAGGGCAAGTTTGCCTTGGTGCTCATTACATATTCACGATTTGCGCGCAGGAAACAATAAACCGGAACAGCTTGGAACAACTTGTTGAACAATGAGAGCGATTTGAAATGTAACTTGCATAACTACGTTACGAATCAGTGATTTTAAGTCACAGGCGAGTTAGTTAGGGTTTATTCTTTCGACAACCTCAATCAACCAATGAATATTTTCCCTAGTTCTTACATGTAGTCAACCAATCAAAAAGCAAGATCTTCATCTACCAAGAAATAACTGGAAAACCTGTCCAGCGGGTTAAAAATAGCACACGACATTACCTTAAGGCCTGTTTACATGGAGTTGTTGATTGATTTTTTTCGAAGGAATAAGCGCTAATCAACTCGCCTTGACTTAAAATCACTGATTTGTAACGTAGTTAATATGCATTAAACAAGTTACAGTTCAAACCGCTCTCATTGTTCAACAAGTTGTTCCAAGTTGTTCCTGTTTATTGATTCCTGGCGCGCAAATCGTGAATATTTAATGAGGATTAAGGCAAACTAGCCCTTTCTACCACGAAAAACAATTTTTCACTATCCCAACTTAGAGCACGCAGTAGAAATGTGACATGTAGCGTACATTTTTTAGGTTTTCAGAGTGAAAAAAGGCAACGTTAAACATTCTTTATCTCGTACTCTATTCGGCACGCAGCTGAATGTGACAAATATAGTTCACTTTTAAGGATTTCTTAGTGGAAAAATACAACTTTAATCATTTTCTCGTACTCTATTCGGCACGCAGCTTAAATGTTAGCCTGCAAACCGCAGACGTATTTAGACGTACCGTATACGTCTGCTGTTCGGAGCTCCTTAAATGTAACATACATCATTCCTTTTTGGTTTACAGAGTTTAAAAAGTCAAGTTTCGTCATTCTTTATTTCATACTCCTTCGGCACGCAGCAGAAATATGAGATACATCGTAGATTTTTCAGGTTTTAAGAACGAAAACAGTTAACTTTGACGCTATCTTTAAACCAAGGAACGGGGAACCGGGGAATGGGAATGGGGAACGGGGAACGAGGAACGAGGAGCGGGAAACGGGGAATCTTTAAAACGGGGAATCTTTAAAAGCGGGAATCTTTAGAAGAGGGAATCTTTAAAACGGGGAATCTTTATAATGGGGAATCTTTAAAAGCAGGAATATTTAGAACAAAAGGACAGTGTTTGTTTTTTTAGCACAATTTTTTGAATTCGAGAAGACTCATTTTATGAAGGATATTTTCCCCGGGGAATTTTACAACCACGACATAAGATTTGCATCCACCCCATTACAATCTGCTGTGTCAAGGCAATTGATAAAGTCTTTCAATGAACTGACCTTTCCCTCTCCTCCGAAAACGCTTAGGTCAAAATCAACATACTCCAGCATAACTGCGACTGGTTCGTGACAAACAGCTTTAAATTGTGCTACATTGCCGTGATTGAGATCAAGCAGTAAAAGAGCTTCTTTAGTGAATGCATCGATAAATTGTAAAGACGAACCAAGCAATTTCTTTACAACAACTGGCTCGCCCGAATCCCTGTCCACGTCTCTAGCATACTTTGTCACAAAAACCGCTCCGAACGATCCTTGTCCAACCACATCCTGTTCCCCTAGATCACTCCATTTAAATTCTGGAAGTCCTTCAAAGCGAACGATTCACTTCTTTTTCACCGTCAACGCCAAAGGCACTTTGAAATTTCCAGGAGATAACATCGCGTGGAAAGAGGTAAAACGAAGCACGTAGTGGCTACAAATACACGAATATTCCCGCCAAAATGCTGCGCAAGAATTGAGAATTTCTCTGTGGAACACTGTATATTAAAGTTGTCACGAAATATTAAATTATTCAGTCTTCCGTTTCCCGGATGCGACAACCGGGGGTCTGTTTGATTTTTATTTTTTGGAAAGGTAAACCGGATCGCAGGTTATAGATGAATGAGCAACAAATTGTAGTGCTGAGAGGTGGTCACGGTAACCACAGTCTCAAGAGCGACCGCCAAGAAAAATTGAGCAAATTCTCGATTTTTTGGCCAAAGTTTCGCAAAAAGCTCTTTTAGTTTAGAGAATAACAACAAATTCAGTTTGCAAGTTTAGAAGTAGAGTCAGACGGTTTTGGAGGAGGACTCCCGTATAAAAGGAACGGGGATATTTACCATTTCTCGCTTCAGAGTGTAAATTGCAGATTAATTTTGGGACGGATCGCTCAATGGACGTATGCCCGGGGGAAAGCTCCAATAAAAAAGTGACGTAGACGCTCGTCGGAAAATTAAAATTTTAAAAACCTCTAGTGGGTCAGGAGACCATGACAGACTATTATCAGACCTTTAATGATTATTATTGGCCAAGATGTCACATGCTTTTATAAAAAAATAAACATGACTACAACTTACAACAAATTTTGACAGCGTGCGCGTTTTTAGTTCATTCAACTGATTGGCTGAAACAGACCTCTACCTTTGTCACATTCAAACTTTTTCAAGACCAACGCTTTCAAAATCATTCAGCTAAGAACTTGGAAATGTGCAAGGATTGATTTCACACAAGCCCGTCAAAGATAACTCGGTTTACAATAATCCGAGCAAAAGTAAGCCAGTTTTTAGATTCGATTATGAAAGCGTTTACAAAAGATTCCCGCTTTTAAAGATGCCCCGTTTTAAAAAATTCCCGCTTTTAAAAATTCCCCATTTTAAAGATTCCAGCTTTTGAAGATTCCTCATTTTAAAGATTCCTCATTTTAAAGATTCCCCTTTTAAAGATTCCCGCTTTTAAAGATTCCGCTTTTAAAGATTCCCCTTTTTAAAGATTCTCGCTTTTAAAGATTCGGCACGCAGGACAAATGTGACAAACATCGCACATTTTTTCCTTGGTTTACAGGGTAAAAAACGGCAACATTGGTTATATTCTTGTCTCGTACTCTATTCGGCACGCGATAAAAATGTGACATACATCGTAGATTCAGTTTTTAAGAGTGAAAATAGTCAACTTTGATCATTCTTTATCTCGTACTCTATTCAACATGCACCAGAAATGTGCATATATCGTACATTTTTTTAGGTTTTACAGAATAGTTACTCTCAGTCTCGCACTCTATTCGGCACGCGTCCTCTAAATGTGACTATGTGGAACATTTTTTAGTTTTCAAAGTGAAAAACGTCAAGTTTCATCATTCTCTGTCTCGTACTCTATACGGCATGCAAAGTCATATGAAGTTCCAAATAAATTCGCATTAAAATTTTACATAATATCCTGAAATCTGTACTTCTCTTGCTTCGCTTGCTTAGTACTAAATATTCAGAGCGGCGACGTAACAGAGAATGGGTGACAGATGATTTAAAAGTTCCTAACATTTAGCGTGGTTGAATGTCATTTTAAATTCCAGACACACAATAACGTATTATCTCAAATGTTCAATGACCAAATTATAGTATTTCGGAATGTTATACGGGAACTTTATTTTACTAGAACAGGTAGATGAACAAATAAAACTTAATCGTTTCGCTTAAAAGAGTTTTCGTTTACACTGTATTTGTCGAGATTTAAAGTCCCTTTAAAAAGCTTTAAACCCATTTGAGACTAATTTAATTGGATTCCGAGGTCATAGCTTTGTCATTATGTTGTAATCGCGTCGATTCAGGTATTTCATAATTTGTCATAATTTATGCGTTGTGCTCTTTTGGACATGGTACTCTATTCGGCACTTTACAGGACCCCAAGTAAGTGAGGTACCCGCTTAGGTGGGGTAAACCGTCTGTCCAATTAACCTCACATTTTAATTTGATCACGTTCACATGATAGGTTGGGTGACCAGCCGCGGGTTACCTCACCTACTTGGGTCCCCCACCTCCATGTAAACAGGCCTTTAAAGAGATTCAACCGCATTTTATTCATGACATAAGGACAAACGATTATGACGTCATCAGCGTTTATGAATTCCAGCGAAGATTCAACCGCAAAAAAGGCTGATTCTGTTCCTACTATACTACTGGGGATAGACTACGAGTGGGCCCTCATTTTCCTCTGGGATATTTCGGCGAGCAAAATACAGGAGCACGTGTCACATTCCTCGCGGCAGATCGATGGCAATTTTCACGCGCACCTGCGTAATTCGGTCGCTCAACTATCCCTGAGGAAAATGAGGGACTACTTGTAATCTAGTTAGAGAGGAATGCGTGACGAGCCATAAGGAAGTCGCCGTAGGAGACAATACTGTTTAGTACAGTCTAAACTCCTCCGTTTTTTGTGTAGGTTGAGCAGCGTTATAAATTTTTCGCAATTCGCTCCGGGCGTGCATCAGTTTGGGCGAAGAAAAGTCAGGCTTCCTTTATATATATAATATGTATTTCCATTCTGTTTGGTTGTCCAATTCCTTTGAGTCTACATAAAGGGTAAATTGCAGGTAAATTGGGTCTAAGCTCCTCTTATTGTTAGCGGGTACTTCGTGATACCACCTGATGTCCCTTGAAATTGAAACAAGAATCCTCTTGGGATATTTTAACGTTCAAGAAAGAAGGTGCAGTGGAAATGATTAACTGTGCAGTATAGCGAGTATAGCGGGTTGATTACAGGGACGACAGATGACCAGGCGTTACTACTACTGAATTCAGTTGTTATAGGTTTGGTCGGGTAAGATTTCATTTCAGAATTACATCCACCAAAAAAACAAAAAACGCCTACCCTAACTGTTTTACACTGGGAAAATATTCAATAGAGAACCAACCCACTACGATTTTGCTGCTCACAAATATTTGAGGAAAAGTTAAGGTAGCGTGCAATGCACTTAATATATCATTTTCATAAGCTATAGCACGGTTGGACACCTGTGAAGTCATCCGAAATGTGTGCCATTAGAAACCATTGCAAGTTTAAAAACACGTTTAAAATCCATTTCTTACCATTTTCGTAAAATCTGGAATAGTGATCAGCTGTCCGAACAAATTTATCAGCCACTGGGTACTCAAGATGACTGTGCTACGGTGCTTGATAATTATGCCCAGGTCATGATAGAAATTCACCATGGTGGTAAACTCTTTCTCATCATGGATGAAGCACTTCTTGGCATAGGTCCGTAGTTCCGTTATACTCAGGTAATAAACTGGCTTGGAAAGCAAAGCGTTGATGACTCTCTCAAAGTTCAGCCACCTAGTTTACAAAACCAAAGACAAAATTGATAGCGCGCGATAAAGTAGCCATGTCAGTCATGACAGAGTATACCTGTACTGACTAAAGTACAGGGCGCAGTTGTGCGAAAGGAGGACAACTTTTTCCACTGGATAAATATCTGTCCAATATCCTGTAGCACATTACATATCAAAGAAAAAATCTTACAAGGACTGGCGGAAACAAACACCATACACGTAAACCGTGATCTCAGTGCGTTCACAGCTCAAAGTTGAGATGGAAATTATTTAATATTTACTTTGATGGATTCTGAGCATTCTGGTATAACCATTATTTACCTCACAGGTCTCCTCTCCCCAATGTACGGCTCCTGTCTTAGCACTTCCATGATTTTGACTTGTAGAGCTTGGATCTCATCAATGTTTTCATCTTTCCCGAAAACTTTATTCTTGATCTTTCTCTGAGTTAATTTTGCAGTGTTGTCAATGCTGAAGATAGGCCGCACCACATGTCCTTCATAGTCCTTACCAGCAATTGCGTTCTGGATTTCTGTTTTCATTGTTTCAATGTCTTCAAATGGTTTGTCTGCATGGGTTCCTACAATGATCACTGGGGGGCGTAAATAATGAGGCACCTCTTTCGCTTCGTCATCACAGGTTTCTTTTCTCATCTGTGCGACGCTATGCACTGTGGACAGCCAAGACAACAAGTTTTCAAGATTTGTTTCTCCATTTGGGTTTTTCAAATCAACATTACGAGATCCTTGCCTCACACAGGGCTTGGCTATGTCGTGTAGTGACTTGCTGAGGTTGCACACCAAGATGTACAGCGCACGTGATGATAAGAATACGGGATGAGATGCATAATACAGGTGCTGTCCAGCAAAATCCCACATTTCAATACTGACAACAGATTCTTCAGCCTCAAAATCTTCACCTTGTATTTCCTTTATTAACTGAACTGCTCCCTCCTTGATCTCTTCTGAAGGTGAAGTTGTATCAACCACTAACTCATGATCAGGTCCTGTTAATGTGAGTTCACTAACACTGTTTTTGTTTGGATCACCAACCTGTAGCAGAGTACGAAAAAAAAAAATAATAACTGTCGATTCCGATTCTGAAAGACTTACAGTACCTGGCTCGATTTTGGGGGTGAAGAGAAATAATGGAGTAAGAAAAAAGGATATAACGCCATTTTCTGGGCCGGAATAATTGAATAAGTAGGTTTTTTTCCACGGAATAATGAGTTCTTTTTTCTGGAAAAATGAAATAAAGTAAATTTTCCAGTTAGAATAATAAACACCGAATTATTCCTCTTCATCCCCCGATTCAATTATTCAGACGTTTAAAGTTGTTATTGGTGACAGAAAATTCTCTATAAGCTTAACGATTATTGGAGGCATGAGGTATCCAAAACATTAATATGCTCTTGCATTTTTTAAGGAACAGTGAATTTAAGAAAATACATGTATAGAAAAATGGTGTTTGATTGAGTCCCCCAAACCCTTGGCCTTGCTCCTCGCGTGAAAAAAAAAAGAAAATAGTATAGAGAAATTGTGATTGACAAAAAAAAACTGAGCGAAAGCTATAGTCAAAGCCTAATTAACACTTAAAAGTATAAACAAAGACACGGCTTTACTCACTTTGGTTTGCACGCGCACTAATAACCCAAAGGCTATAAAGCTTACGAGTAGATGGGCGGCAACAATGGAAATATAACAAAATGGCTGATATAGTAATTCTTCACTCGGAACTGAACTTACTAGGCAAGTATAAAAACCCTAACTTTTTAACCAGCACTGAAAAACCACGATTTGGCAATTGTTACACATTTTCCATACGAACATTGTAGCAAAAGAATGGGAGGCCGTGGTGCGTTTCTCACTAAAACCTAACTTATAAAAGCGATAATCAATTCATAATAACTACTGTTAAGATGTTCTTGTGGTAACCAAGGATTCACGAAAAAACGTCACATTTCACGACCAACAAAGACAAACCTCATTTACAAGAGAAACTTCTTCCTTTACTCCATCAGTACCAACTTGTTTCCTATTCTTGTCATCATCATTTTGAACTATTGCTTCACCTTTTTCCTCCTCCTGAACCCAGTCACGGTTAGCTAGAATACCAACCATCTTTTCCAACATCACCTCTGCCACATCTCTCGAACATCCCAGCAATCCTTGTTTTCTCTCATCCATAGGTTGCCAATTCCTGACTTCACCAACGTTCAACTGAAATTTTGAAGGATCCACTTCAATTCCATCAGTACTTTTTTCTTTTCTATTAAATGGTAGACCAATAAGAGACTTCTTCAAACTTGTTTTTCCTGCCCGATCCTGCCCAATAAGCAATACTCGACCACGGTAAACATTGACAGCTCCATCTTTAAGAGCACTTTGATAAGCGAGCTGTGCTTTTTCTCCGCGTGCGTCTATTTCATAGGGATCTAGTGAAAAAAATGAGTGCTTCTTTAAGGTAAGAGTAATGTCTTAGAGGTTACGTAGTGTAAATCGTCCTTCTTGTTTCTATGGTAAACATAGTTTTACTGAATTTCAAATGTGACAGATATAACAAAATATTGGTTATTTTTGATACTGTTAAACAAACCAGCTGCTATCTTAAACTTGGTTTTTTAGTGAGCTTACTTTAAGTGTCCATGCATAAATGATGTGTAAAAATTAGTGTTATGTTTTGCGTCATCAGAATTATAAGTGTTGTTTGCATTCATGTAAAATGCCTGTCCCTCAGAAAAAAAAAAACAATTATTCTGAACATCAACGAGCTAGCTTCATTCCAATAAGCGCCCCCACCTCAAATGTGTTTTTGTTAATAAGCGCTCTAATTCTAATAAGCACCCCTATTGCATAATCACCCTCATTCCAAGGGTAGCAATGCCAATAAGTGTCGCTATTCAATAACGGACTATTGTTCCATCCTATCGTGACAAGGTTGACCCTGATTCCAGCAACGGGAGTGAATGGCCGCGAACGCTCTCGATGATTAAAATCCTAAATAGCAACAAGTACACAGGCAAGACTGGCACTATATCAGCCTTAATTACCACATGTAAATAGGTAATCACTTAATATAGATACATATTAGAATTAAAAAGGTAATAAAACTAGTTACACTCAAATGGAACAAACAAAGGTACCCTTAATTTATAAAACAGAAAGACTGTCAGACGTAAAGGAAATGCATTACTTTCAGTTCCGGCTCTTTAACATAATGTCACCAGCATTAATTATGATCTCAGCGTTTGGATCGTCTCCCTCAAATTATCGCCCTGTTAAATGGAAATATTTGAAAATAATCGTCTTCCTCGAATTATCCCTCACCCCTCTCGCCATCTTTTCTTTCTTTCGTTAAAGTGGAGCCTAATCCAGCAAAAATGAATAGTGACAATTCAAGCTCGAACGCCGAGGATATTGACGTTCAAGATTTTTCAAGGAACCAACTTCTGGAACACTTGAAAAGCCCATATTCAATTTATTTCATGTTATCAACTTTTGGTTAATGGAGTAATAAAACAAAATATTTAGGGCGCTACGTCCACTGAGCAATACTTGAAATATTTGCCTTCCTCGAATACTCGCCTACTTTTGGTGCGAAAAAGGTAATAATCGCCCCCTGCTATTAATGGGGCTGAACTCAGTGTGAAGAGCTCGAGCTAAAACCGGTTTTGCCAGGGATCGGGCATTCAAAACCACACACTTTGGCATTATCTTTCGGGCTGTAGGCCCTTTGTTGGTTGGCATCAGTATTTGTGCTGTTCTAAATATCAAACATGGCCACAAGTTTTACACAGACTGAGTACTATTTCGTCTGGCTTATGAAGTTTGTTACGAAAAACTCTGTTGCGTGACTAGCGTGACTTTCTAGAAGCTTCGCGAGAGTTCATAGTTTGTTTATTTTAGGATCTTGTGTCAGCGTTTCTAAAACGGTATATTTTGTAATCTTTTTGTAATCTTTCTATAATTAGACTATTTAGAAACTTCTAGAATAATATTGTAAACGTATATAAGTAAGCGATTTCGAGCGAAGTTTTAACTAGTTTGCCACAAGCGAAGAGAGTTTGACGATCAGCCGTGTGTAGTCAAGTGTGACTGAAGCAGTGTTTATTCAAGTTGGCAGAGGCCGTGTGAATTTTATTGAAGTTGGCAGAGGCCGTGTAAGTTTATCGAGTTAAGTGCTGTTGTGGAGTTTTACTTCGTGGAAACTACGTTCATTTTTGGAATAAATCTTCTTGTTGCTGTTCCGCCAACCCTGCGTTCAGTTTAGTTTGCAAGCTACCCGTCCTCTAAAAGATTACCCGCGTAACATTGGGGGCCTGTCCGGGAGAGGAATTCAACTGTTTGCTGACTACAGTAACCAGGAAAGGACAGTTCAAGGAGAAGGAGTTATAGCGAAAGTAACAAGAACTGTTACGAAGAAGAAGATATTGAGTGTTTGCTGTGAACTACTGCTATGGAAATGGAAAAGCTTTTGCAGATAGGGAAAGAATTTGGATTGGAAGGAGAAAAGTTGCTCGAGTTTGTAGAGAAACAACAAAAGTTAGAAGAAGACAGACGGAGGGAAGAAGAGGAAAGAAAAAGGGAAGAAGAGGAAAAAGAAGAAAAGCGGCGGCAGTTAGAAGAAGAAAAGGAAGAGAGACGTCGAATACTTGAGGAAGACAGACGGAAGGAAGATGAAGAGAGAGAAAATAGGCGGCAGGAACGTGAGCTGAGAAAATTAGAGATGGAAGCAGACTTGTTGAGGCAGAAAGAAGCTATTGAAGCCGCTAAGAGAGAGCATGAATTGGAGCTCGCTCGTCTAGCACAAGGCCGTAACGTCGCCGAACGTGCCGAATTAAGAGAGGAAAGGGCCAAGGCACCCAAGCTCCCCTCATTTGTGGATGGCAAGGATGACTTGGATGCTTACCTACAAAGATTCGAGAGGTTCGCAACTACAGCTAAATGGGAGAAAATAGGATGGGCCTCGAAACTTAGTGCTCTTCTGTCTGGACGTGCCCTAGAGGTCTATTCGCGGTTATCCGAGGAAGCAGCCCAAGATTATGAGCGAGTGAAGTTAGCTTTGATGAAGAGATATGACCTTACAGAGGACGGCTATCGTCGTAAATTTAGAGCATCAAAGCCGGAAGTTGACGAAAGTCCTGAACAGTTTATAGTAAGACTGGATAGATACTTGTTGCGTTGGTTAGAGCTGTCGAACACTGAGCGTTCTTTTGAAGGCCTGAAAGACCTGATTGTGAAAGAACAGTTTATTGACTCTTGTCCAAAGGAGTTGGCTATACACCTTCGTGAAAGAGCCCCGGAAACGCTTGTCCAGATAGCCAAGATTGCCGATCAGTACTTAGAAGCACACGGAAAACATTTGTTCAGTCCCGCGAGTAGGAAGCCTGTGGTACCACCTCAGAAGGAAGAAACAAAGAATCAGCAGAATGATTCAACGACAGTAGTGTGTTTTAAGTGTAACGCTCGTGGTCACAGGGCTGTGAACTGCCCATCTCTGATCAGGAAATGTTTCATGTGTGGCAAGCAAGGACATGAAGCTAGAAACTGCCGCTCAGGTAATCAGAGGTCAGGAGGTCAAAATAGAAATGGTCTTCCTGTGCAGCGTGGGCAAGTGAGTGCCGGTTGTTTAGTTAAGCCACCCGAGGTTAAGCCTACAGAAGAAGAAGTTAGAGCCTGTATCAAGGATGATAAACTGTTGTTAGCCAGTGGTAAGAAGATCCCAATAGTGAGCAATGCCTGCCTTGAACCTCTATCTGGCGATCGGTTGAAAATGCCTGTTGTAAAAGGAAGAGTGGGAGAGAAAACTGTGGATGTCTTGAGAGACACCGGCTGTAGTGGTATAGTGGTTAAGAAGAATCTTGTGTCTGAGGACCAGTTTACTGGTGATTTTAACGTTATGCTGCTCATTGACAATACAGCGAGGACGGTACCCATCGCAAGAATTACTGTCGATACACCTTATCTCAAGGGGCAAGTGGAAGCGCAGTGTCTCCCAGATGCCATTTACGACCTGATAATAGGTAACGTTCCTGGAGCTAGACCCGCTGATGAACCAGACCCAACTTGGCAAGAAGCATGTGCTGTAACCACGAGAAGTCAAGCTAAGAAAGACGGTGTAGTTACCCCTTTAAAAGTACCAAGTTACCGAGAGAGCCCTATTGTAGATAAACAGAAACTTCAACAGATGCAGAGTGAAGATGAGAGTTTGCGGAAGTATTGGGACCGAGGTGATGTACTAGTGAAGGGTCAAGCTGAGATTTCTTTTGAGTTAAAGAGTGGGACATTGTACCGCGTCTACAAACACCCTTTTGTGAATGGTGGCAAGCCTGTGAAGCAAGTGATGGTCCCTAAGCAGTTAAGACCCCGAATAATGGAAGTGGCTCATGGATCTATAATGGGAGGTCATTTAGGTATTAAGAAGACGACTGACAAGATTCAGAGTGCATTTTACTGGCCAGGTATTCAAGGTGATGTAACCCGCTTCTGCAAATCGTGTGATGTCTGTCAGAAGACCGTAAACAAGGGATCGGTTCCGAAGGTGCCATTACAGAAGATGCCTCTGATCGATAAACCATTTAAGAGAGTAGCCATCGATCTTGTCGGACCTATCAGTCCACCAAGCGAAGAAGGGCATAGGTACATCCTGACACTTGTTGATTTTGCGACTCGCTATCCCGAAGCAGTACCTTTGAAGACTATTGACACTGAAACTGTTGCAGAGGCGTTGGTAAATATCTTCAGTCGGTTGGGAGTTCCTGAAGAGATTTTAAGTGACCTTGGTACACAGTTCGTATCTGATTGCATGAAGGAAGTAACACGATTGCTGAGTATCAAGCAGATCACAACCACGCCCTACCACCCTATGTGTAATGGTTTAACTGAGAAGTTCAACGGAACAATGAAGCTTATGTTAAAGAGATTGTGTAGTGAACAACCAAGACAGTGGCATCGATTTATCAACCCTTTGTTGTTTGCTTATCGTGAGGTTCCCCAAGAGTCTACTGGTTTTTCACCATTTGAGCTGTTGTATGGAAGAGCCGTTAGAGGTCCAATGACTATTCTTAAGGAGCTTTGGACGAAAGAAGTTGAGGAACCGGAAGTTAAGAACAGCTACCAGTACGTTTTTGAGCTGCGAGAGAAGTTGGAGGACACCCTTAAATTAGCTCACAGTCAATTACAGAAGGCTCAAGATAAAGGAAAACACTATTATGATCGTAAGACCAGAGCCAGAAAATTCCAGCCAGGTGAGAAAGTTCTTGTACTGCTACCAACTGATCACAGTAAGTTGCTGATGCAGTGGAAGGGTCCTTTTGAAGTGAGTTCAGTAGTAGCCCTTAACGACTACAGAGTTAAAGTGAAAGGGAAGGAGAAAGTTTACCACGCGAATCTCCTCAAGAAGTATTTTGAAAGAGATGAAGCTACAACAGAAGGAGCAGTAGCGGTGGTAAAAGCAGAAGATCATTTTGAGGAAGATATGCATTGTGAAGTTAAAGAATGTGAAGTAAAGGATGCGGAGGATGATGATAATGTTGATTTCCTAGAGATCGGTCGCTATGTTGCTAAGGAATCTGTTGCAGACGTTGCAACCGGGTCAAATCTTACTGACGAACAGCGTTCTGAGTTTATGGACCTAGCAAATCAGTTTTCAAGTCTATTTACCGAGGCACCAGGTACTACAGACCTCGCCCAGCATCACATCAAACTTACCTCAGATGAGCCTGTTCGGTCAAGACCATATCCAGTTCCTTACAGTATGAGGGAGTCGTTGAAGAAAGATATCGCCGACATGATTAAAATGAGAGTTATTAGAGAGTCTGATTCACCCTATGCGTCGCCGGTTGTTGTAGTGAAGAAGAAAGACAACACCAATCGAGTTTGTGTTGACTATCGCAAGCTAAATAAGCTGACTGTTATTGACCCTGAACCAATGCCGACCGCGGAACACCTGTTTCAGAAGCTGAGTGGTGATAAGTTTTTCACAAAGATTGACCTTAGTAAAGGCTATTGGCAAATCACCATACCTGAGGAGGATATTCCGAAGACTGCGTTTGTAACACCCGATGGTTCCTACGAGTTCTTAAAGATGCCGTTCGGAATGATTAACTCCGCAGCAACCCTGAAGAGAGCTATGAAGAAATTAATTGCGGATTTAGACAACGTCGATTTTTACTGGGATGATATATTGGTTCATACACGCACCTGGGAAGAGCATTTTAAAGCCCTCCGAGAGTTGTTTGCACGTTTAATGAGAGCTGGGATGACTATTAGACCAACTAAGTGTATTTTTGGAGCTTGCTGCGTTGATTTCTTGGGTCATCGCTTAGAACAAGGAGTGCTTGGTCTACACGAGGAGAATGTTGAGAAGATTAAGAATGCACCACGGCCAGGTACTAAGAAGCAAGTTCGTTCGTTTGTTGGTTTGGCCGGATATTACAGAGACTTTATCCCGAACTTTGCAGCTATTGCAGCCCCTCTATCGGATCTGACACGCAAAGGTCAACCATCTAGGGTCGAGTGGGGACAAGCACAAGAGAAGGCCTACCAGACTATCAAGTCTCATTTGACGAATGAGCCAATTCTCCGTCTTCCGGACCCAAAGAAAACTTACTACTTGCAAACGGATGCATCAAATACTGGAATTGGTGCAGTGTTAATGCAGAAGCATGATGAGAAGTTGTTCCCCGTTTGCTACGCAAGCAAGAAATTGTCAAGCGCTGAGAGGAACTACTCTACAATTGAGAAAGAGTGCCTAGCAGTAGTCTGGGGTATCAAGAGATTCCACCTCTACTTGTACGGAGTTCCCTTTGTTCTGCAGACGGATCATGAACCCTTAAAGTATATGAACAGTGCTAAGTTTGCGAACGGACGTCTTATGCGTTGGGCTATGTTTTTGTAAAGTTATACATTCAGAGTTGAAGCCATTAAAGGCTCAGAAAACGTTGGAGCGGATTACTTGAGTCGAGCTGACGAATAGGTTTATTGACATTGAACTGCCCTCATTTAGCAATTTTTCGTGTTTAGGAGAAATTTAGGAAATTTCTACTGAAAGGGGGTTATGTTACGAAAAACTCTGTTGCGTGACTAGCGTGACTTTCTAGAAGCTTCGCGAGAGTTCATAGTTTGTTTATTTTAGGATCTTGTGTCAGCGTTTCTAAAACGGTATATTTTGTAATCTTTTTGTAATCTTTCTATAATTAGACTATTTAGAAACTTCTAGAATAATATTGTAAACGTATATAAGTAAGCGATTTCGAGCGAAGTTTTAACTAGTTTGCCACAAGCGAAGAGAGTTTGACGATCAGCCGTGTGTAGTCAAGTGTGACTGAAGCAGTGTTTATTCAAGTTGGCAGAGGCCGTGTGAATTTTATTGAAGTTGGCAGAGGCCGTGTAAGTTTATCGAGTTAAGTGCTGTTGTGGAGTTTTACTTCGTGGAAACTACGTTCATTTTTGGAATAAATCTTCTTGTTGCTGTTCCGCCAACCCTGCGTTCAGTTTAGTTTGCAAGCTACCCGTCCTCTAAAAGATTACCCGCGTAACAAAGTTGTTTTACTCACGAAGTATTCAGTGTATTTACGATTAGCTTTTGTACTCAATTCCAGTATAAAGTACAAGCACGCTTGTTTAAATTCAGGGCCCAGCATCTTATAGACACACTTGCAAGATAGCTCGGCTCGCAACAGTCATAAGTAGCATTTACTAGTTTTCCCACCCTACCCTCTATGGGTAGTTTTTGGTTGTACTCATTTCCGAGTCTGACTTTTGGTCGAGGGTGACATGTTGGGGGTCGAGGGTACTATGTCGAGGGTCCATATTTTATTTTTTCCATAATTTAAATTTTTCTTTCGCGTTTTTTTAGCGAGTGAGGAGAGTCAGACAAGCAAGAGCGTAGTTTTTATTAGCGTTGACTCAGAATGTTGACAGATGCATTGTACTCCCGGACAGGCTCCCATATGTTACGAAAAATTGTATTGCGTGACTAGCGTGACTTTCTAGAAGCTTCGCGAGAGTTCATAGTTTGTTTATTTTAGGATCTTGTGCAAGCGTTTCTAAAGCGGTATATTTTGCAATCTTTCTATAATTAGATTATTTAGAAAGTTCTAGAATCTTTTTGTAAAATTATATAAGTACGCGAGCACAAGCGAAGTTTTAACCAGTTTTCACCAGCGAAGAGAGTTTGACGTTGGTCGTGTTTAGTCAAGTGTGACGGAAGCAGTGTTTGTTCAAGTTGGCGGAGGCCGTGTAAGTTTATTGAAGTTGGCGGAGGCCGTGTAAGTTTATCGTGTTACGTGCTGTTGTGGAGTTTTACTTCGTGGAAACTACCGACAACCCTGCGTTGAGTTTGGTTTGCAAGCTACCCGTCCTCTTAAAGATTACCCGCGTAACATTGGGGGCCTGTCCGGGAGAGGAATTCAATTGTTTGCCGACTACAGTAACGTTACCAGGAAAGGACAGTTCAAGAAAAAGGAGTATACAGCGAAAGTAAGAACAACTGTTACAAAGAAGAATATCTTGTGTGTTTGTTGTGAACTACTGCTATGGAAATGGAAAAGCTTTTGCAGATAGGGAAAGAATTCGGATTGGAGGGAGAAAAGCTGCTCGAGTTTGTAGAAAAACAACAAAAGTTAGAAGAAGAAAGAAGGAGGGAAGAAGAAGAAAAAGAAGAAAAACGTAGACAATTGGAAGAAGAAAAGAAGAAAAACGTAAACAGTTAGAGGAAGAGAGAGGAGAAGAAAAACGTAAACAATTGGAAGAGGAAAAAGAAGAAAAGCGTCGGCAGTTAGAAGAAGAAAAGGAAGAGAGACGTCGAATATTTGAGGAAGACAGAAGGAAGGAAGAAGAAGGGAAAGAGGAAAGGCGTAGAAAAGAAGACAAAGAAAGAGAAACTAGGCGGCAAGAACGCGAACTGAGAAAATTAGAGCTGGAAGCAGACCTGTTGAAGCAGAAAGAGGCTGTTGAAGCCGCTAAGAGAGAACATGAACTAGAGCTCGCTCGTCTAGGACAAGGCCGTAGCGTCGCCGAACGCGCCGAATTGAGAGAGGATAGGTCCAAGGCACCCAAGCTTTCCTCATTTGTTGATGGTAAGGACGACTTGGAAGCTTACCTACAAAGATTTGAGAGATTCGCAACTACAGCTAAATGGGAGAAGACAGGATGGGTTCGAAACTTAGTGTTCTTTTGTCTGGACGTGCTCTAGAGGCTTATTAAATTCACGATTACCTGAGGAATCAGCCCAAGATTATGACCGAGTGAAGTTAGCTTTGATGAAAAGATATGACCTTACAGAGGATGGCTATCGTCGTAAATTTAGAGCATCAAAGCCCGAAGTTGACGAAAGCCCTGAACAGTTTATAGTGAGACTGGATAGATACTTACTGCGTTGGTTAGAGCTGTCGAACGCTGAACGTTCTTTTTGGAGGCTTGAAAGACTTAATTGTGAAAGAAAAGTTTATCGACTCTTGCCCAAAAGAGTTAGCTATTCACCTCGGTGAAAGAGCCCCGGAAACGCTTGTTCAGATAGCGAAGATTGCCGATCAATACTTGGAAGCACATGGAAAGCATCTGTTTAGCTTTGCGAGCAAGAAGCCACAAGTACAGCCCAAGGTGGAGGAAACAAAGACTGCACAGAGTGACAAAACAGCCCTTCAGTGTTATAAGTGTAATGCCCGCGGACACCAAGCTATTAACTGCCCAAATCTAGCTAAAAGGTGTTTCCTGTGTGGCAAGCAAGGTCATGAAGCGAGGAACTGTCGATAAGGTGGACGAAAGTCGGGAGGCCAAGGTAAGGATGGTAACCCTGTGCAACGTGGTCAAGTTAGTGCTGGCTGTTTGGTTATGTCAAATGATCTCAACGCTACCCCCGAGGAAGTCAAATCGTGTATTCAAAACGATCAGCTTCTATTAGCCTGTGGCAAGAACGTCCCGTTGCTGAGTAACGCTTGTGTTGAACCCTTAACTGGAGTAAGAAGTAAGATGCGTTTTGTAAAGGGTAGAGTTGGAGAGAAGACTCTGCAGTTGTGTTTTCACTGAGATAATTTTAGCTAGATAAAGCCAGAAAAGTCCAGAAATACAGTTAAAACACCTCGTCTTGTGTTAGCGACTTAAAAATGCCCACTGTTTTTTCGGCCTTATGACCGAAAAATTACGCAAAGTTAGACAATCTCGTGAGATGGTATGACTTGTCCTGATAAATACCGCAGCCAATCGCGTTGAGCGTTGTGACAGACGCCTGCCAAATGACCGGCGAAATGAACATTTCAATAGAGGCTGTAGTGAAGGGCTACCACCAGTGCCCATTTACAATAAGGACGGGTGAATCTTTTGTCCTCGATGAATTAATCGAAAATTAATAGGTAAGACTTTTAAGAGCGGCTGTCCGTAAATATTGACCAGGGGTGGGAAAAATAAAAATGTCGAAAACTCCCAAAAAAATTCAGTGAGCTACCCTAGGTACCTTAGTAATGAAAATGTAAATTCTACTTTCATCGGTTAAATATTTTTGCAATACAGCGAGTGTAAAGATTGACCGCTTCACGGCCTCCACCGGGCTGCTTTTTCGGGACGCGCGACAGGGTAACGAAAAAAGCTCGATTTTAGTCTACTTCAAACATCATTCAATTCACAATGCTTCTCCTCGTATTAAAGAGATTTCAAAATACATTTTGAGTTGTAATATGCTTCAATTGATTGCAACCAGAATATTTTACGAAGTTTAAGATACTTGAATAATTTTGAGGATTTCACCCGAGCACAATTTTGTCGAAATTCGAAGGCCTAAAATTCAACCCGATACATCGTTTTAAGAAGAAATAGATATCTGATATTAAAAAGCAATCTTTAAGCTTTCGAAATATGGGTTCAAAACTTTGGGCAACATGTGAAATGAATTTTTGGGAAAGCGAAATTCATGGAGCGCTTGAGTGAAATTTGACCTCTCTGACTGGACAGTTATGAGGTTTGGCCAATCTCGACCCAGAGCTCTTCTGCGCATTCCCAAACCCGTAAGCACTGGGGTCGAGAATGAGGTTTGGCGCGACACGGTGAATTCTAAAACAAATCGTTCAGCCCAGGTACGTTTAATTCAGGCGATTCCAAGTCCCACACTGATTCACACGTAATTGAAAAAAAGTAAGATGGAAAATTGTACCTCAATGTTTAGCCAAAAAGAAGGTCAAATCCCGGCTTTTTATCGTAACCTGTATCTCAACACTAATGTAAACATGAAGGTCAAGCACTTGTATCACGACTCAGCAAAGTGTTCAAACTTTACACCAAATATCTATCCTTTCTAGTAAATATGAGGTCGGCAATATTTTTGTTTGTACCTTATGTCCTTGCTTGTCTTCATGACCGCAAAAACTGAGGCGAACTGCAGAGAAACAAACGCGCACTCGACGTGTGGCCGGTAAGGAATGCTGTTTAATAGGTGAGTCGAGAATGCGTTACTGTACATAACATGACAAACCAAGAGATGTTTTCTTTCGTCGTAAAAAAATGTTATCTCTTACGAACATGTGAAAACTATACTATTATTTTCCCCCCATTTACCTCGCAGCTTTACGATCGCAAACATGTGAACCCAGACGTCATGAAACGTGTCAAATAGTATTCATTAGCGTTATGTAAAGCGAGATATCCCAACGCGTTGTGTAGAAGCGGGTTACGGAGACCGCTTTCGCAATACCTTATTTTTAGTGAGAACGTCTCCCGGAGTCATCGATTTCTTGATAGCGCGGTTTTCGTTAGAAATAAAATAAATAAAGTTTTCGGTAGCGAGAGCTCGGCTATAGCAGACGTCTACTACTCGCTGATGTGCGACCACACAGAGTGTGAATATCATCGGGAGCGCTGGTTGGAGGTGAGTGTGGTTCAAGTGCCAGATACTTGAGCACAGAGAACCTACCCCTCAGGGAATGTAGCCGATCAATTGAGCGCCACGTTACAGAAATACTGCAAGCCAGTTTTACCAACTGTGGTTTAAACACTGAAGAAGAGCCGTTATTAGCCAGGGCGGGTAAGTTTGAGACATGATTATACATATTTAGTAAAATCCAACTAGTGGTCTATCATCAATGCTGCGTTCTGATTGGTTGAGCTACTACTAGGCTATATGTTATAGCCTACTAGTAGCGAAAAGCGCGGGCTTTTTGGCGACAAAAAAGGATTAAAGTCTAGCTTTAACTAGCTTAAGTTCTTTTAATCTTCATATTTTTGACCAACTAGTTAGATTTTACTAAAACAATTACTCCTCTCGCCCTCATGGCCTCTGAGTCAATAGCTCATTCGGCCTCCGGCCTCATGGGCTATTGACTCAGAGCCCATTCGGGCTCGAGGAATAATTGTTAAATATCTTTTAAAAACTCACTTTTCCTTCTTTTTTTTTTGCTTGATATTGTTAGTTATGATTTTCCATCACTCTCTTCTTTGTCTTTTCCTCGCAAGAACTTTTTTTTGGAATTTTGGCTTGAAAGGTTTTAATTTTTAGATTTCTTCGATCCTCAAATCTTCCCTAAAAATCTAATGGCTATCCCCAGTCCACAACAGAACTCGGCAGACCAAGCGCAGTTTGCTCTCAATCTTAAGGGAATAGGAAATAAAAAATTCCTTGTTTTATCGTCATTTTCACTTTTGTCCCAGGTGTATTTGAATTTGATCACTCAAAATTTCAAATGACGATTTACCCGAAGCACCGTGACGAATTTGGCATTAACCTGCGATCAGGCGATTTTTGAGGAGAGTAATGGGCGGTAAGCAATTATATTGTTAATAATGAAAAAAAAAACGTTAGTAGAGCTTCGCGGTTGTTTTTGTGTTAAAAAAAGGCAACAACAACAACAGCACGCGATAATGTTTGGTAGGGGGACGCCTGTAACCATTTCAAAGAGTCCTCGAATGAGAGTCAATGAGGAACTGGACAGTTCACGGCTGTTTGGGTCCGTTGCCTTTGCAAACTGGTAATGGCACATTCGACATAGCCTGGCAAAGGTCACTCACAGGGGCTCCAGGTTTCTGTTTGAAAAAAAAAGAAAAGATGAATAACTCCATGGTTTCTATTACTACATCAGTTTTAAACCCTATAGCCTGCATAGTCTCAGTTTGTTGGTCATTACCTATACTGGCTTGTCGTATGGCTCAGTCGTATTCGCTAAAGTTCTGTTGGAGGCGTGTGATAAAGCTGGTGTTTCATTGCTTGGATGTTTTGATTTTGCGACAACAAACGAATAACAACGATAAAAATTACTGACAATAACAAATCAATTTCCATACTGAAACTTCTATTTGAGTGAGCAACTGTTGTTGTTGTTGTCTTTTTTTAACACATTACTCTCCTCACTTGAAGGGGAAACCGATTCTTCCTGCACGTAGACCTTACGAGGGAGCGTGCGCCGTGTTTCTCTGTAACAGGTGGTGGCAATTTCCTCTGGTGGTTGAGGCTTTGCATTGCCTCCTCCGTCAGCGACCCACGACACGCCCTACATATTGCTGACAAAGCAAATAAAAAAGCTATTATAATGGGGGAAGGTAGTCTTTCATTTATAGGGCTGGATTTCCTTTTACAGGAAGGGGAGTTTATGCTTAGTCTGGTCCTCAGTTTAAATTAATTGTGGCTTGCCAATGACAAATGTGCACGCCAAAAAGTATCAATGATAATTCGAAAAGGCACAGAGTAGACATAGATATTTGAGTTAATTAAAGTATACAGTACTAAATATTTTAGCGTCGTTCAAAGCGCCATCACCACTTACTTACGAGATCCAACTGGTACAAGTATCATCGTAAGGCTGTAGATCAACTTTGACTGCGCAAAAGAAAGCGTCCTGTCTTTCCTCCTTCTCTTATTAACATGATGGGGGGGCCAGAACCAGGGCTTTACATAACATTTGTCGGCAGCGCCATCCGATGCCAAATCGATGACTCCGGGAGACGTTCTCATTAAAAATAAGGTATTGCGAAAGCGGTCTCCGTGACCCGCTTCTACACAACGCGTTAGGATATTTCGCAATCGTTATAACTTAGAACTAATATGGGAATGGAAAGTAACATTTGACTTAAAGCAAAACAAACAAAAATATATGTATTTACATAACGTTAACGCTAATGAATACTATTTGACACGTTTCATGACGTTTGGGTTCACATGTTTGGGATCATAAAGCTGGGAGGTAAATGGGGAGAAAAAAATATATAGTATAGTTATCACATGTTCATAAGCAGAGATGGCATTTTTTGTACGACGAAAGAAAAAATCTCTTGGTTTGTCCACAGGCAGCCCAAGCGCAATATGTGTGGGTTCGGGCTTCAGAGGTCATTTGGTCGAATTTGGTCGGAATATACTAGAATTATTAGTGTATTATCTGATGCTAAATAAATGCAAAAATCTTAAAGATATGAAGTCTTCTTGTTTGTCTGTTTGTACTAGTAGCCTTTATGATAACGAAGGACGATATTTCTTGCATTATTACATGTGATTCGGGCCCTTAATGTTCGAGTCTTATCACATGTATTCGAATCTAAAACGCTAAGAAAGAAAAAATCATGATCACGCGAAATATTGATTCAAAAAGTTCCCTTACCTTTATTTCATAGCCACTCTGTATCCCACAGCCGGTTTAAACGCCGTTTAGTCGACTTTCTTTCCATCGAGTACTGAACACTATAAAAGAAGGGAAGGCTGGAGACCTTCCAACCGACACTCGCCACGCGAAGGCCAATAAATTCCAAACAAAGCGATCGATCTCCCTAAAATTCCCACCAGCCAGACCGAAGAGCGTATATCTACCCGTTCGACGAGCGCCAGTTTCTAAATTCGGCTGCATGAGCCCAAGGAGCGCTGCATTTCGCATCGATTCTGGCCGGCTTCGCTTCCCCATGATGCGCAAGCTGAGATGTATCCTACGAGATTCAAATCGTGGAGCTCAGCGACCGCGTAAGATCGACAAAACGTGACTCTCGCGGGGGAGGGTCGTTACTTTTGCCCTATGGGAAACCGACACCGTCGGGGGACCCGGTGCGTTTAATTTGACCAGAAATAGCTCTCGCGTGTATGACACATGAAACCCAAAGACGTCCCCAACTTTTGGATTTAAATCTTGCCAATAACGGTTAAAAAATCAGTTTGTTGCAGTCAGTTGTTTGGCAGGAGTTCTATTCAATTTCGATATTTCCTTTCGTATTTTAACAACAGTTCTTTTTAGAGCTACCCTAAATTTTTTTTTGCTTTTACACGTACCTTGTTTGTTAGTAAAAATCGCGTGTATTTCGGTGCGTGCCAGTGTGACAGTCCGCTAGCGTAGAAGAAAGTCTGTCGATAACGATGTTATCAAAAGTGGCCAGACAAGAGGAGGATTTTACAAGATTTTATTCCAAGCCAATAAAGAAATTTTAAAAAAAATTAAAAATTGAAGTGAAAAAATTGGCAAGAAAGCGATTTTAAAACTCACTGACCCACACGCTTGAATCAACAAATGTCTGCTTCAACCGCTTTTACGAATCCTCAATTTGAGACCATTTTAAAGAAAATACACTCTAAAATCGCACGCCTTTTCGCGGTAAACAACCACATGGCCGCATTTTATATTAAGGACAGTTGGGGATCAATCGACCATCGTCCGACCACGTCCGGACGTCTTTGGGTTTCATGTGTCATACACGCGAGAGCTATTTCCGGTCAAATTAAACGCACCGGGTCCCCCGACGGTGTCGGTTTCCCATAGGGCAAAAGTAACGACCCTCCCCCGCGAGAGTCACGTTTTGTCGATCTTACGCGGTCGCTGAGCTCCACGATTTGAATCTCGTAGGATACATCTCAGCTTGCGCATCATGGGGAAGCGAAGCCGGCCAGAATCGATGCGAAATGCAGCGCTCCTTGGGCTCATGCAGCCGAATTTAGAAACTGGCGCTCGTCGAACGGGTAGATATACGCTCTTCGGTCTGGCTGGTGGGAATTTTAGGGAGATCGATCGCTTTGTTTGGAATTTATTGGCCTTCGCGTGGCGAGTGTCGGTTGGAAGGTCTCCAGCCTTCCCTTCTTTTATAGTGTTCAGTACTCGATGGAAAGAAAGTCGACTAAACGGCGTTTAAACCGGCTGTGGGATACAGAGTGGCTATGAAATAAAGGTAAGGGAACTTTTTGAATCAATATTTCGCGTGATCATGATTTTTTCTTTCTTAGCGTTTTAGATTCGAATACATGTGATAAGACTCGAACATTAAGGGCCCGAATCACATGTAATAATGCAAGAAATATCGTCCTTCGTTATCATAAAGGCTACTAGTACAAACAGACAAACAAGAAGACTTCATATCTTTAAGATTTTTGCATTTATTTAGCATCAGATAATACACTAATAATTCTAGTATATTCCGACCAAATTCGACCAAATGACCTCTGAAGCCCGAACCCACACATATTGCGCTTGGGCTGCCTGTGGTTTGTCATGTTATGTAACGCATTCTCGACTCACGTAACAGCATTCCTTACCGGCCACACGTCGAGTGCGCGGGGGTTTGGCTGCAGTTTGGCTACGGTTTTCGTGGTCATGAAGACAAGCAAGGACATAAGGTACGAACAAAAATATTGCCGACCTCATATTTACTAGAAAGGATAGATATTTGGTGTAAAGTTTGAACACTTTGATGTGTCGTGATACGAGTACTTGACCTTCATGTTTACATTAGTATTAAGCTACAGGTTACGATAAAAAGCCGGGATTTGACCTTCTTTTTGGCTAAACATTGAGGTACAATTTTCCATCTTACTTTTTTTCAATTACGTGTGAATCAGTGTGGGACTTGGAATCGCCTGAATTAAACGTACCTGGGCTGAACGATTTGTTTTAGAATTCACCGTGTCGCGCCAAACCTCATAACTGTCCAGTCAGAGAGGTCAAATTTCACTCAAGTGCTCCATGAATTTCGCTTTCCCAAAAATTCATTTCACATGTTGCCCAAAGTTTTGAACCCATATTTCGAAAGCTTAAAGATTGCTTTTTAATATCAGATATCTATTTCTTCTTAAAACGATGTATCGGGTTGAATTTTAGGCCTTCGAATTTCGACAAAATTGTGCTCGGGTGAAATCCTCAAAATTATTCAAGTATCTTAAACTTCGTAAAATATTCTGGTTGCAATCAATTGAAGCATATTACAACTCAAAATGAAATCCCTTTAATACGATGAGAAGCATTGTGAATTGAATGATGTTTGAAGTAGACTAAAATCGAGCTTTTTTCGTTACCCTGTCGCGCGTCCCGAAAAAGGGCCCGGTGGAGGCCGTGAAGCGGTCAATCTTTACACTCGCTGTATTGCAAAAATATTTAACCGATGAAAGTAGAATTTACATTTTCATTACTAAGGTACCTAGGGTAGCTCACTGAATTTTTTTGGGAGTTTTCGACATTTTTATTTTTCCCACCCTTGGTCGATATTTACAGACAGCCGTTCTTAATTACTAATTCGTAGCCAGTGGTAGCGGAAACGTATCGGAAAGCATTATTAAAGGATTACAATTGACAATCGATAAAATGGATGAAAATTGATAAAAATTGATAGTCACGACTCTTTCGATCTTCGATATTTATCGATTACCGATATCAATTGCTTAATTACTATCGTTTAAAATCGAATAGTTAACAATTAGTCGCCGAAGGCGACGTGAATATCGACGAATAGTCACCGAGACGAAGTCGAGGTGACTATTCGCCGATATTCACGTCGCCTGAGACGACTAATTGTTTTAGTATAATTACATTGATGATTATTCGAGAAAATAAAAGTATTGATCAATTTCCGACTCCGAAACATCAAAAAATCTGGCTGCCATTTTGAAAACTGCTAGCCTTCAATGTTATAATCAACGCGCGGTGATTATAGCGGGATAAAGCGAAGCTCCTAGCCAATCACAGCGCTCTATTTTCGATAGTCATCGATATAATTATACTAAAACCATTATTTCGATTAACGAGTTTCATCGATTTGGCACGGCGGGTTAAACCCACGCTACTTAGGGCAATTATTGCTGTTTGAAACAGGATTACAGCATATACTTCCTATCCTCTTACTCTTTAGAGACACTATTCAACTGCATTCATAAAATAGCGAGAATCATTAAACGACAACACATTCAAAGCGTTTCGTCTCCTAACATTTTTGAATGTCGCGCTTTTTAAATTTGAATCCTCTGAGTTCTTCCAAGCTAAATTTAGAAGTGAAAACAGCTAGTAATCGTCGGTATGTCAACAAACACCTAGAAAAAATGTTCAGCTCAGCAGCCGAATCGACCATAGTGAAAACATAGCAGACGAATTTCCGGCTGTCACTTCTCTCCCTCCGAAAGTTCGTGAAAACACAACCGGTAAGTGTGATGGAATACAATGTTTGGTGTTCACTAACCTTAGATATCACCCTACCCTGGATAATAGCTATTTTTCACAGCTGATTTGAAATTTTAAAACAGACAAATTAATTAAAATGAATTCATACGTACAAGAAACTTACCATTGATTTTGAAACTACAGTTTGTAGCATATATTAATGATTTATCAAACCCTCAAATTCGCGAAACCCACGATAACTGAAAAAAAAAACTGACTTCCCTTTCCCAGGCAAATAGTACAATTTTATCACGGTTTTTTTTCGAACTTCCAAATAACTAAAATATCCGCTGTGCTCACCTGCAACATCAACATGTACTCCTCTTATCATCAACTTCAGGGCAAATCTTCTTGTGTCAACAGTTAAGGGATTCTGACTCACCCTCAGCTTCCTCAGCTCCCTGAGGTCACCAATCTCAGCAGGTAGTTCAGTTAGTTTATTTCCATTCAAGTACAGCCATACAAGCTTGGTCAGCCTGTGTATACTGGTAGGTAAACCAACCAACTGGTTGTTACTCACACGCAGCTCTCTCAGCTCCCTGAGGTCACCAATCTCAGCAGGTAGTTCAGTTAGTTTATTTCCATTCAAGTCCAGCCTTCCAAGCTTCGTCAGCCTATGTATACTGGTAGGTAAACCAACCAACTGGTTGTTACTCACAGTCAGCTCTCTCAGCTCCCTGAGGTCACCAATCTCAGCAGGTAGTTCAGTTAGTTTATTTCCATTCAAGTACAGCCATTCAAGCTTGGTCAGCCTGTGTATACTGGTAGGTAAACCAACCAATTGGTTGTTACTCACACTCAGCCCAATCAGCTCCCTGAGGTCACCAATCTCAGCAGGTAGTTCAGTTAGTTTATTTCCATTCAAGTACAGCCATTCAAGCTTGGTCAGCCTGTGTATACTGGTAGGTAAACCAACCAACTGGTTGTTACTCACAATCAGCTGCCTCAGCTCCCTGAGGTCACCAATCCCAGCAGGTAGTTCAGTTAGTTTATTTCCATTCAAGTCCAGCCTTTCAAGCTTGGTCAGCCTGTGTATACTGGTAGGTAAACCAACCAACTGGTTGTTACTCACACGCAGCTTCCTGAGCTCCCTGAGGTCACCAATCTCAGCAGGTAGTTCAGTTAGTTTATTTCCATTCAAGTCCAGCCTTCCAAGCTTCGTCAGCCTATGTATACTGGTAGGTAAACCAACCAACTGGTTGTTACTCACACTCAGCTCTCTCAGCTCCCTGAGGTCACCAATCTTAGCAGGTAGTTCAGTTAGTTTATTTCCACTCAAGTACAGCTTTTCAAGCTTGGTCAGCCTCTGTATACTGGTAGGTAAACCAACCAATTGGTTGTTATTCACATACAGCTCTCTCAGCTCTCTGAGGTCACCAATCTCAGCAGGTAGTTCAGTTAGTTTATTTCCATCCAAGGACAGCTCTTTAAGCTTGGTCAGCCTCTGTATACTGGTAGGTAAACCAACCAACTGGTTCTTACTCACCCTCAGCTTCCTCAGCTCCCTGAGGTCACCAATCTCAGCAGGTAGTTCAATGATTTGGTCATTATACAAGTCGAGCCAAGTAAGATTTTGCAGCTTGTTGATACTTGCTGGTAATCCCATCAGGTTATTTTTATCCAGCACAAGTTTCTCTGTTTCACTCAGTTCAGTGACTGCATCAGGTACCCTGAAGAGTGTTTTTCCATTCAGACCCAAAACTGCTAATCCATCTTCACATTTGAAGTAATGCTCCATGTTTCAAATTGTTAATAAAAAGTCTCGACAGTTCTTCTTACCATCTAGAAATCACAAATAGTAACCTACAATACTCGTCAAAAATCGTTGAAACAGAAGGCATTTGTCTTGAATTTTCTCCGAATTTCATACATTCACTCTTCACACCTTTGTTCTCAATCAAATGCACCCCTCTCCTTCCCCAATGTTGAGCCACGCGTATTTTGGAGCACTGAGATGACTGCAAATCCCAAATCAACATTGGGGAGGGGAAAATCGCACAAGTGTTTCAAGATTTCTGACGAGTGTTGTAGTATAGAAATCAAAATCATATCATCAATATGTGAATTTTACAGAATTAAAATGAAAGAAATCTATAACAGATGCTGTTAATGCATTCAAAAAATCTTTTATTAGTAGACTACAGTATCTAAAAGACAGTAGTGCTGCGGTGCATTCTGTTGATAATGTCATTGTTAGGCAGTGATTTATCTGCTTGCATGCGACTTTAATAAAAGAATCGAAAATGACATTGAATGTGTCCTATTAACATGTTAGAAAGTAATAAGTACTATCAGTCTATAAAAACATCGTGGGAACGTTGTTCGAGGTAATTTGTGCCTTCTAAGAAATTCAGGAACAATAAACTTTGCCCTTTTCTTGCTGTATAAAAGCTCAAGGCTTTCTTTTCTCCTTTTAAGTAGCTACCATTGTGGAACAGAATTCTTAATTAATCGCATGCAATTTCTTATCTCAAATATGTGTATAGTTTCATGGTGTCACTAAAAGATTTTCAATTACTTTGAGTAGAGTACTACATACAACAAACAACAAATAACTGACCATGATACAAGCCAAACAAATTATGTCAATATTGTGTACTGCTCCAGTTGCTTATTTCATTTTTTAGTATTTCAGCCTCAAGATAGCATTTGTCTTTCTTTCACACAGACAAACAAAATTAAGCAATGAAACTACAACATCTTTTTCAATAAATACCCAAGTGGGTTATGATCATGTCCTTAGCTTGAACTTTCCATTTAAAACTATCCTCATTGACAAGCACTATATTCAGAGGAGCTGAGTCATTAACATCTGATTGTGTGATCTCCCCAAATAAGTGCTATTCTCTTGTGACTGTAACTTTTATGCTACCCTTTTGAAAGATAAAAGTCCAGTATACCATTTATTTAGTAAGGCAGGGTGTTAAAGGTGGTCACTTATATGAAGGGCAGGGCCAGAAGCTTAGACAAACACTATTCCATTACTGCGCATGTACCAAACTTAGATTTTCTGACAGGATGTTGAGAATTCAAAAGATCCACATAGTGTTATAGAACCTTTAAAACTCTTTGCATCATGCTCGGTTGAGTTACACCACTAAACCTTCTCAAAACTACAGATCAATGTTCCCATTAACTTTTGACTTGAGTGAAATTGGGAGTTTTTAGGGTTGCTTTCATTTAGATACAAGAAAGAAACGGACGAGACATGGATGCCACTGAAAAGATCTTGCAACAACATGTTAGTAAAATTTAAAATCCTCCTTAACAAATATGACCAAGTAAATTAACCAAACAGCTGGCCCTTGATGTATGGAAAAACAAGTGCAATGAAATCATAAAAAAAACTATTATGTTTGACAAACCTTTGCGATGCTTTCATCATGTAAAGATTGCATTTTTATTTATACCCTTTGAGTGTTTGAGGCTAGAACACAAGCAAATATTACTGGATTTATTTTGAGTTTGCCGTAAGTTGAGCTCTGACAAAAGTTTCGCAGCCGAAAAGCTGTAAAGCAAGCAGAACAAGCTTTTAATTAAGTTCACAATGCAGCCAAGAGAGTACAAAAATCACGCAAAACCTTTTTGTGCCATGAGCCAGTTATTAAATAAAACGAAAGACTTTGTGAAAAGTGTAAAATATTACTTGAGATATATAAACAAAGGAACTCCATCAGAGATAAAGTTGCAAGAAAATCTTGTTTCATCTGAGTGACAGTTCTGTTGTCTTTTCAAGAAAATACACATACACAATAGTGTCCCTTTAGTATTTATTTTAATATTTTAAGCCTAAAAGAGTGGTACTAATTTGTGGAGAGGGGGGTTAATTTGAGCATTTAGGGTAATTAGTGCCTTGGGGCTGTGTATCTTAAGCAATGCATTGATGTCTTAATTATTGCTTTTATTGCCCAACTTTATTGTCTCAGGAATTCCCTTTTACCGTAGTGAATTCTTGAGACTCATCAATTCAGCAGGGGAATTTTGAGAGTTAATTTTTGGTCCAGAGATTCTTTCAGGTGTTGTTGGAAGCCTTTTTGATTTATGCTCTTATATTCCACTGACTCTAAATCTGGGGTACCCCCTGGGGCAATATGATCATTATTGCACCCTGTAGCTTAGCTCTTTCTCCTGGGTAGGGTGGTCTGCCTGTATTTATGGCTAGAAGGAGACGGTGTATCTTAAGGTCTCCACCTCTTCCACAATTGAAATAACAGGTCATTCGAACGGTTATTCTATGTATTCCTTTCCCAGAGGTCAATCGAATCACTGATCGAATGAATGCACCCTTACGAATATTCGGCCGCTTCATTTGCGCCTTAAACCTGAACGAGGAATAACAAAGAGCATACTTGTCATTCAAAGAGATGCAAGTAAGTGACAGGGTATTCTAAAGTTAATAAAATGAAACCAATTTTAACACGAGCGGACACGACTCTGTCAGCTCGGTTAAAACGCAGTGAACGCAGGGAGTGAGCTTTCTCATACCTCAACAACTCGGTCGTATTAAATACCATAACCACGCACTTTTTATGAAGTATTCTATATGTAATATACAACTCCTACCTAAGGCTGTTGATCTGAGGAAGAAAGCGTTTGATGAATTTCCTCTTAACATGACGACTGTTCTTCCGCTTCTTTCACGGAATGCACTGATTACAGCTCTGATTACATTTGTTGGCTGACTTCCAGTTCATTCCTCGTTCCCAGGGTCTCTCTACCGAATGGCATGCTAGGAACTCTGCTGCAGCACTAAGAGCTAGAATCAAATATCAGTGAAGGAAAATTAAAGAACTTTCACAGTGTATAATTTAGTACAATCTAAAGAGAAATTGTGTTAGTTTTCTTTGCAGTTTCCATAAATATGTTCTTGTTAATGTGTCTTGAAAGTTTTAATTTGCTTTAGTATTATCGAAAATAGAGCTCTGTGATTGGCTAGGAGCTTCGCACTATCCCGCGATAATCACCGCGCGGTGATTATAGCATTGAAGGCTAGCAGTTTTCAAAATGGCAGCCAGATTTTTGGATGTTTCGGGGTCGGAAATTGATCAATAATTTTATTTTTTCGAATAATCATTAACGTAATCATACTAAAACAATTAGTCGCCTCAGGCGACGTGAATATTCGCGAATAGTCACCTCGACTTCGTCTCGGTGACTATTCGCCGATATTCACGTCGCCTTCGGCGACTAATTGTTAATTATTCACGAGTTTACGGGTTGAATAATACAGGTAAACATTACCGTTTTTAGCTAAAAGTCAAGAGTAGTAGTAGTTGGCCTCAGACCACACCACGTGATTGTCCCAAAACTGAATACTCAACACGTGACCGACCCGTCACGTGACCACACAGTGGTGGATCCAGAGAAGGGGCCCTAGCCCCCCCCCCCCCCCCCCCCATCATTTTTAGACCAAACTGAAGCCTGAAGGGCCGAAAAACAATTCTTTGAGACCCCCCCTCCCCTTATCTCAAGGTCTGGATGACCGTCCCCCCCACCTTATCTGAAGGTCTAGATCCGCCACTGCCACAGTTCCGGTGTCGTAGCAATAAGTTCACCTTTTTCGCCAAGTTGAATGCTGATGGCATACTGTTGTAATTGAGTTTGTGTTGACGCCCGTATTTTACGTTGAAGAGGTTTATTTAACGTGGTGCATTATTTTGTTGTAATCAGTTGCGGGATCAAGTAAATGCATGCACAATTCGCTCTTCTCTTTGGACTCCACACAATGCCATGGTTCTCTCGAGTAAGTTATCTTTATAAATAAAACTGAACATTGTTAAAGCCACCCAGAAAAGACACACAAGAACAACTTGACGACGACGTCTTTCAGTAAAACGTATCTCTTTCTAAAGGAACTAGTTATTGTCAGTGACGTCTTCTCAGCTATAGTTTTTCTCCTCGCATTGCTGTCCCACGAGAATTTGCATTCATTGCTGGAAGTGGTATGAAGAGTCTTTTAACCGGAATCGACTCCTGTAGTCATACATCAGTCTCCTCTGCCAAGGTATTAAATTTATTCATTTATTTTTATTGTCAGTGTTTATATTTTTTCCAATCAATCGCTTGGAAATTTCTTTTCGTTCACGTTTCTGTTTCCGTTTCCGTGATTCCGTTTCCGGATTCCGGATTCCCGATTCTCTCTTTTACGCCCGGGTGGGTGGGGACACTATGGGTACGGGTAAATCTGCCGTCGCGTATACGGATAGAAACGAGTAAGTTACCGGGTGGAATGGTTACGCCATTAATACATCTGAGAAATAACGGTTGCCTATTATAAAACTACGAGGTAAACATGTTGGTTTACCAGTACCAGTAGGTGCTGAAACGACACCGTGTATAGAGGCCACTACTCTCTTATTTCGCCTAGACAGGTGTATTATGTACGGAAGCTTATTAAAGAGACATCTGAGTTTTACATAAAAATCGATGTTTGTTTTGTTGAAAATCGGAGTTTGTCTTTAAAAAATTGAATTGGAAAATCGAAGTTTGCTTTAAAAATGGGAGTTTGTTTTTGGAAACGGGAGTTTGAATAAAGGAGTTTGCTTTCGAAAATGGGAGTTTGAAAGTGGGAGTATGTTCTGAAAAATGGAAGTTTGTTTTCGAAAATCGGAGTTTGACGTAGGCGCTTGTTCGGCGAGAGTCGCTTGAGGTTTGGTCCCAGACTGTGCGGAGGGGTCGGTGTTTAGACATTGACGAAATGGAGGTCAATGCTCACTCACTCCATACTCACTCACTCAATGCCATACTCACTCACTCAATGCTATACTCACTCACTCCATACCTTTCCCCGTCATTTTCCCGATTATTCCTGTCATTTCACCCAAAAATAAATGACGGAAATTAATCAGGGAATTTTTTGTACTCTTTTCAAAATTGTACAAAATTGTACAAAATTTTAAAATCCAATTATTTCACGTAATTCCTCCGGTTAATTGGGTCATTAAATTTTCATTTTTCCCCCGTTTATTTCTTGTTGTTTTTACAAATAACCCTAAATGATTTCAGTCATTGAAATTTGGGAAACTTGACAAACTTAATAGCTCGCCCCTCCTGCGGGGTCGCTCGCGGAAAATGACGGGGAAAAGTATGGAGTGAGTGAGAAACAAATCATCCTATTATAACTACTGGGTCTTTCTGCAGGTACCGGAAAGCTTTGTATTTTTGGTCACTAGGGATTAGTCTTTATTTGGAGTTGTTTTGTTTCCCGTCTTTTGTTTCTTTTGTATTACGTAATCTGTCCTCCGGTACTCACAGAAGGAACCTAACTACTGTAGAGTAAAGTTTGGAAATTAAAATCACTTAAAACAATAAATATTAATTAATCAAATTTTATCCTTAAGAAATCATCAATTCCATGCCAAGTCATACGATAATTAAATTTTTCTATCAAAAGATTCTGGAACTCAGGTATTTCGCTTGCATCTTTAAAAAGTTCAGGATTATTATAAACATCTGGATCCATCAGTGCAACTTGAAGTTTTTATTTTTTTGTGTTTTGATAAGATCTCTTTTTTGCTTTTCCTCGTCTGTTAAAGATTTTTCTCCTCTATCATGTTTATTTAGATCAATTGTTTTTACATTATTAATTAGTAAAATTTTTTTACCATACCAATTATCAACCAAGTAATAATTGGGTTTACCATTTTTTTCATCTTCGAATACATATAGTTTATTATCAGGCAAAAGCTCAAAGATATGGTCAAAAGCAATTCCATATCTATTATAGTCATCCAACATTTTGAAGTAAAAATCAGTGTCGTCCTCATCACCATCCTCTCCTGGTATAGTATCATTTCCTTCTCCACTGCTGTAGCTGGGGGAGTATTTGTAAAGTCTACTCAGGAGAATTTTGTAAGGATGATTAAGATCTAATTCTTTTATTAACTTTGGATCAAATGGTTCGAGCTCCATCCATGGTTCAACTACAAATTTATATAGTTCAGGACTTCCAAAGATCATTTTATTTAAGTATTATATTAAGTAATTTATTATGTATTTTGAATCAGAAAAAATAAAATTGATTTTTAAATTAATTACGGCTTAAAGATTTAATAACTTGTATAAAATGGTAAGCAACGCAAAGTCATCGAAAAGTAATAATAACGAAACATTAAGATTTTCTCTTGTAAATTTTAAGAATGGTAAACTTATTAAAAAGCAGATGAAATATTTCTATAAAAAATCTTTTAATAAAAGTACAGTTTTAGAAATTGAGAATTATTAAGTATTTTTAAATATAATTGAAAGTATTATTGAGTACATAGATAAACCTAGCAGTTATAATCGCCATGTTATCAAATATTTAGTTGGTAAATTCAAAGATTCAGAGGAGTTATTAGTATTATATGATTTTTTTATTATAATAAAATTTAATCTTAAGGATAGAAAACTTGCCAAAGTTCTTTTACCATTAACTAGAATGCTTGAAAAAAATGAGTTTAGAGAGCCAAAAGATATCCCATATTTAAAAAAATACTTTATTTCTGATGATAGTGAAAGTGAAACAAATCTTGACAATATTTCAATTGAAAATTATTCATATTCAACTAATGAATATAATGAAGATGAATTTATAGATAAAGAAAATGAAGATGAAATATTATATGAATATTTAAATAATGAAGATGTGGAAGATAATGATGTAGATGAAGATGAAGATGAAATATTATATGAATATTTAAATAATGAAGATGTAGATGAAGATGAAGATGAAGATGAAATATTATATGATTATTTAAATAATGAAGATGAAGATGAAGATAATGATGTACATAATGATGAAGATAATGATATAGATGAAGATGAAGATAATGATGAAGATGAAGATGAAGATAATGATATAGTTGAAGACGAAGATGTGGAAGATAATGATATAGATGAAGATGAAGATAATGATGAACATGAACATGAAGATGAGGAAGATAATGATGATTGTTACAAAAAACACAATATAGTTTTTAGATCGAAAGAAGATTATTTAAATATTAAATTAAGTAATAAAGAATTAAAAAAGGTTGTATCCAGTTGATTTTCCATTAGATACAAATATGTCTGTTGGTAATTATTTTAATCTCAGAAAGATTGTAGATTTAAGAAAGGATAATGAGCTTTTTAATTTATTACTTGATAGAGTTGAAGAGATTGTAAAAAGACTTTATTCAAAAGATATATTAAAGCCCATAGTTAAACATCTTTCAGAAAAATCGTTTATAAAAAGGTTTTATTATATAACACTTTTTTTGCCATGAATCAATTGAGTATTCTATGTATACTGATGATCATTTTGAACCTAGAATTATTGATGTAGGTAGAGAGCTATATTCTTTGGATATTGCACCTTGCGATTTTAAATATGGTCTTATACCAGATTGTTACAAGTCCTTTTTTATTTAAAATATTGAGAGAAAGAAAAAAAATAAAATTGATTTAAAGAAATAATATAATTATATAAGAAAGATGGTAAAGTCTTTTGAGCAATTATCTATTTCAGAATTAAAAAATATAAGAAAACTCCAAAAACAAAAACTAAATAAGGAGTATTCAGAATATAAGAAAAAACAGAAATTAATTGCTGATATAAAAAAACAGAAATTAATTGCTGATATAAAAAAAATAAAAAAATTTAGAGAAAAAATAAAACACACAAATATAACCAAAAACAAACCTAAAACCAAACCCAAAACAAAAACATTTGATGAGTATTTCCAGGAGTGTATCAAGAACAAAATAATTCCAAACGATACACCATCTTATCTACGCAAAGCTCTTAAAAGAGCTATCAAAGAACATGAACAAGGAATTAATAGAAAAAGAAAAATCAGCTCTGGATGAATTTGCTAACAAATACATTGTTAAGGGAGAACCTGGTATTTTACCTTTTGAGTAGTTCAAATCTAAATCCAGATATTTAAAAAACTTTTTACGAAACCATCGAAATATCAAAGTCAGATTTGTTTTAGTTTGTTTAATGGAACAAAAGATATCTGGTGATAAAGGATTTCCTATTACTGTTCAGGATAAAGCATTTTTTCATTCAGATTCATATACTAATCTTGAATCAACTGATGTAAAAGAAATACTTGTCCAAGTTATTCGTACCATCCTTGATAAGATCAGAAACTATCAGCAGAATGGTAGTGGGTGGTATTTTAAAGAAGTAGTTCATTTTGAGATACACACTGTTAATTTTAATCCGATGAGAGGATCTTCTTATATTCCTCTTCCAGATTGGATATCTCGAAAGAAAGCCATAATAAACATTCGAAACACTGATGATAAATGCTTTCTCTGGTGTGTATTGAGATATCTCAATCCAAAACCCAAAAATGATGATCGATTTACAGATTTGAAAAAAAACGAGAATACCTTAAATACCAAAGGAATTAAATTTCCGATGAAAGTAAAAGATATCACAAAATTTGAAGCACTTAATCCATCTATCCCAGGAATAAATGTTTTTTCGGTTAATGAGAACAATAAGTTTTACCCACTCAGAATGGCAAAGCGAAATCCACAAGAAACAATTGATTTATTTCTTTATGAGGAAGATGGTAAAAGTCATTATTCTCTTATTAAACATTTTTCTCGTTTGTTTAGATTCTCAAATAACTTCACGAACAAATGGTCAAATATATATTTGCAAGAAATGTTTTACTCATCACTCGAAAGAAGAATTATTTCAAAAACATATCCAATATTGTTCCACTAATGAAGCAGTTGCTGTGAAAATGCCCCCGAGAAACACAATGTTACATTTTAAAAATTATTATAAACAGCTTCCAATTCCTTTTGTAGCTTATGCAGATTTTGAATGTTTTACTAAACCAATGAATACTTGCTGTCCTAATCCAGAGGATTCATATGCTTATAATTACCAAAAACATGAACCATCAGGATTTTGTCGAGAGAGGGGCTTTCTCTGTTGTTTACGGAAGCCCAGAAGCTTGGTTGAAGATCGATCGGTGGAGGAAATGTTAGCGAGTGACTTGTACAGTTAGCATGTGGTCCTTGGTCCGCGACTTTTCCGAGCTGCAGTATGATTAAATATTTCGTCGAGAAATAAAATACGGTAAAAAATGAAAGGTCCAATGATTTACTGATTATAAGCGTTCTTTCTTTCTTTGAAGGAGCGAAATTAAAGTTTGTTGACATTTGTGGTTTTAGCTTGAAGTTTAGACGTCGGCGGCACTTAGCTTGTGAATAAATAAAACGCAACGGGAAGACGTGCCTTTTTGCAAAACAAGTATTCAGGTAAACCTTTTTCCGCCGTTGGAAGCACATTGCTGTAGACTTCGAATTTTTTGTTTTACCGTCTCATGAAAAAATATACCCAAATTTCGCGTATTGCTGTTTGGTCCGCGACCCATGACCTTGGTGGAATTGCATTTCGCAAAAAAGGGAACGGCATTTGTTTTCGAAGAATGCTTTGAAAATCTTCCTTATAAACGTTTACAAGTTCTCTTTTCTTAATACTTCGAAAAAAGGAGTTAATAGTAATTAATGTTTTCGACCGTGTTGTGGGAGACTGTTGTCTGAAGTCTTTCAAAGAAAAGCAGATTATTTTACACTTAACAACTTCCGAAAAAACTATACAGCTCACTACCGCTTTATTGCATCATTTCTGCGATTTTTTCAAAACGTTTGAGTCGTCTCAGGTAGAAGATAGCAGTGCAAATAAATAATTCACTTGAAGAATACAAGGACACATCAACGTCCAGAGCATGTTTGATAAGCCTTGTACATGTGATGTCGACTGCGCTTTTTCTAAACACGCGAACATTGGTCCTTTCCTAAATTACAGCTGCAAAGAAAACAAAAAAATTCGCTTCTTACAACTTTCTTCGGTGTCTCATCCTTGCGTGCGCATGGAATAAATATTCCTCTAACAAGAGCGAGAAATAATTCTTAGGTGCCGTTCCCGTTATATCACAGCCCGTGATTGGCTGATCGTGACACAATGAGTAACCGCTTATTGGCTTATACAAACAATGCAGAACGTAAAAGTCGGCTCAGTTTAGCAGACGTCCGTGGGGAGAAATGAATGCGTGACGAACAAAAACAAACCCCACAGGACGTCTGCGGGGAGGCTATGCAGAATCCGGTTGAATAGAAGTTTTAGTCGAGGTTGTAGCTCTGAAATCTGAATTTTCCGATCCAAAATAAAACCTGCCTAGTTGATTTTCTGATACTCTTGCAAACTTTCACCGCTGAAAGGTTGTTTTACTGAGCTATGTAGCTTGAAACGTGACACAGTTTACCTTTTTTGAGCTTCGGATGTTAGCATGGGATTCAAAAATGGCTGCATACCAGCACTTTCTAAAGCACATTTACTGGAATTTTATGGAGACCGGCATCTCAGGGATTGGAATATTGATTGGAATATTGATTGGAGTATTTTAATTTGTCAGTCAGTGCCAGTAATGAATTAGGTAAGCCGTACTTTTGACAAAATCTGCTTGAGATAGATCCGTTATGCTAAATCTGAAAATATCGTATTAGCTCGCATACGCGTTGATACAAACGGTCATAACTTTAAAATACTGAAATCGTACATGGGGTTTTGTATATTATTAATAACAGATGGCCTATCGATGCGTCTATTTAGTCTAGAGCTTTCAACTATGTCCCAAAAATGAGATCGAAAATAGAGCGCTATGATTGGCTAGGAGCTTTGCTCTATCCCGCTATAATCACCGCGCGGTGATTATAGCATTGAAGGCTAGCAGTTTTCAAAATGGCAGCCAGATTTTTGGATGTTTCGGGGTCAGAAATTGATCAATAATTTTATTTTTTCGAATAATCATCAATGAAATTATACTAAAACAATTAGTCGCCTCAGGCGACGTGAATATTGGCGAATAGTCACCTCGACTTCGTCTCGGTGACTATTCGCCGATATTCACGTCGCCTGAGGCGACTAATTGTTAATTAGTATATACACACTCAGTGATCTTGGTAATTCAAGCAATCTGATTGGTTAGCTATCTCGGACTATGACGTTATATTCACCGCGCTAGGCGGTGAATATAAAGCCGATCAAAATCGCTGTCGGGAACTGGGAGTTTTGCCAAAGTTTCAAAGTAAAACCTTTTTGAAAATACACGAATATCCAAGTGCTGATGACTTTGAAGGCAAGAAAAGACTTCATGGTGTTTAAACAGCGTGATTTATTGTGAAGTGGTTTACTTTAGCTGATTTTTTGTACGCTCGAAGCTATGTTTACCACTACAGAGGAAAACGAGGTCGCTTTGTTACTGTTTTGTGATTTCGGGATTTTCTCACAAGACCAATTTTGCCTATAAATAGAAGTTAATTTATGGAGAAGAGAGGAAGGCAAATAGTTTCGAAAATTGTACGTGCCAGCAAGTTAACAAGGCAAAGAACTTTGGCAGATAAACAACCTTGATCGCAGCCGCTGTTGACAGCATTTGTAAGAAGCGACGAAGAAAACTTTCTCATTCACGGTGAGTTGACAGAAACAAATAAAGCTCTAGGTACTTTTCTTCTCAGAATTGGGTAGTAATTTAAATTTTCGGCGTTTTCTGTTAAACCGTTGATGCTAAAGCTTACAAAACTCGATACAAAAGGATTACAACTACCATTTGCCATGTTTGAAGATACTGTAAAGATCTAACTTTTGCGCATCCACTGTTTACGGCTTCGTGTTCACGCATGAATTTTCACCCGTCAATCAAACTAATCGTTTTTTAATGGTTTTCTTTCTGATTCTGTTGAGATCACTTCGTGTGAATATACTAAAACAATTATTCACCTCAGGCTCAGTTAATATTTAACAATTAGTCGCCGAAGGCGACGTGAATATCGGCGAATAGTCACCGAGACGAAGTCGAGGTGACAATTCGCCAATATTCACGTCGCCTGAGGCGACTAATTGTTTTAGTATAATTACATTGATGATTATTCGAGAAAATAAAATTATTGATCAATTTCCGACCCCGAAACATCCAAAAATCTGGCTGCCATTTTAAAAACTGCTAGCCTTCAATGCTATAATCACCGCGCCGTGATTATAGCGGGATAAAGCGAAGCTCATAGCCAATCACAGCGCTCTATTTTCGATAATTATCGATGTAATTATACTAATGTTGAATAATCCCCTCGACTTCGTCTCAGGGATTATTCAACAATATTAACTTCGCCTTCGGCGAATAATTGTTAAATATTCACGTCGCCTTCGGCGACTAATTGTTAAATAGTGTGTGTGTGTGTGTGTGTGTGTGTGTGTGTGTGTGTGTGTGTGCACTCACCGTTGCACACTTGCGGGGACATTCATATGAAAACACACCAGCAAAGTGGGGACGGTTCAAATAGTGGGGACATTTCCGAGTCCCCACAAAAAAGTCCTCTTAAATAGGTAATTCTTTGAAAATAGACCCCCAAAATGAGGACCCCTGAAGGGTCCCCGTAAGTTGGTCCATAGAACACACATATTGAGTCCCCACAAGAAGGTAAAAAACAGAACCTGCAAAAAAACGATTTTTTTGCCCTGAAGCACATTAAGAGGTGCTCAAGAAAACCATTAAGACACTTGAATTAACGAAAAAAACATATTTTAGTGGTTTACACACTAGAAAACTACATAAAGCACACACAATGACACACACTGTGTGTAATGCGGGTACAGACTCTGTATGACTTATATTAAGAATTACTGAGTGTATTAAACTGAAAACAACTTTAGTGTTTAATGCAAGTATCTTTAAAGCTTTTTTGAGCACCTCTTATAAAGTGCTTTGAAAAAAAATAAATACTTCTCTTCAGTTTGTTTGCTTTTTAACCTTCTTGTGAGGACTCAAGGTGCATGTGTCCTCAGAACCAAAATTTAAGACCAACTTTTTGGGGGGTCCTTTTTATGACTAAAACATAATTTCAAAATACCACAGCCCACTACAGACCAAAACAGAGCCTGTTTTCTGTGACAATTTTTATTATAACCAGTATCACCACATAATTATAATGCAGGAAATGTTGCAGAGTACATATTGGGTCAGAGTCTGTGACCTAGTGGTTACTCCAAATCACTACCATTATTATTATAATTATTATTATTATTAATATCTCGCAGTATAAAACTTTGGAATGCTGCCCACAATATAAGTAGGATAGGGCACATGACATACCTTTGACAATTAGCTACGCTTAGAAGTAGAAAAAGTTGGTACGAAAACTAATAAAATTCTAATATACATAATGATATGATTCTCTCTACTTAAAAAGGCAATTTAGAATAGTTTTAAATTCTTATACTCTGTAAAACCTATGCAAAGACACGATGATCTAATTATCTCTAATAGAAGCCTAGTATTTAGAAAATTATTCAGTTTTTAATATATACTCTCTTATAAACCTACACGTGACCATCATAATGTGGTTATCTCTACTCAAAGCCTATTTAGAATAATATCAAACTCTTATACTCTATAAAATCTACGTAAAAACATCAGTACAATACAAGTTTTGCAACACTTGTGTTTCTGGATTTCTAGACAAAAAAAACTTAAAATCTGGTGTCCCTAGCACCCTAACTAAGTGTTTATCTTAAATGTTCTGGCAATGTTCAGTGTTTGAGGTTATTAGTACAATTAATATCCTCATTTTCACAACCACAGGCGGAATGGCAGCTGAATATGAGTGTGTTAAGTACCACAGCAGACTTGTGGAGCTGACCACAAAGAAGAAGGGAGAAAGTTACTCAAATGCAAGGATAAGAGCTAAATTGTCTTTCACCATCATATGCTCTGTGATATTACGCTTGAGAGGCTCAAGATCCAGCAGACGACAGCTAGTCTCACTTTGTTGACTCATATTTACAGGCCAAAAACATTTTAAATTAGAGCCTGCCCAAATTAATCTTTGAAGCATTTTAGATAAACTTTTTAATTTTACTGAGTAGAAAGCGCTTTATATTTAGGAATACGAGTTTTTATTGTTTTTAGTTCGTCTCTTTTTAAAGGGTTCAGCGGCAGGTTCACGGTTCAGCACATGCTCATTTAAATCAAATTGTTGTTTTTCTGCCGGGACATGCTGTATCGTCTATGCAAGCAATGGTCATGTCACAATGTTGTGAAAGAACCAATCTGCACGATTTTCAATATTCAATCTATTCACTCTTTTAGCTTGATTAAACATATCCGAGTGTGGCTACGCGGTCGTCGATTTTGTTAATCACTCGTATGATTACACACCAAATAGGACTCCACTCCGTCCTGTTGCCACTATTTATTATAATTATTACTATTATTATCATCATTACAATCATTTTAATCATTATCATTATATTTTGTTTTTCCTTTTATATGCACTAGCTATAGTTTGATCCTTTCTGTACATCTCCTTTAAAGTGCCAAGTTCTATCATTATCCAGACCTTAATTAATGGCACTTAAATCATGAGGGAAAGATGTCTGTTTAAGACAGAACTTTGAGTAATAAGTGGTTTGTTCTAAGGAGACAGATTGATCTTCTGAGGTTCCCAGATGTTGGCACTGCCTTATGTACATGTGATGGCCCCAGTAAATAAATTTTACCAGTCCCTTTTTCTTTACAAGAGCAGTGTTAACTGGTGCTGATGACAATTTGCTACCATTTCTGTCTCCATGACCCAGTTAAATCCCCAGATCTCTGTATTTATCTACAGTTTCTCAAAAACCTTAATGAGGTTTTCTTTCAAGCAGGAATGGTGCATCAGTGACCATGCATCTCTCGTTGAACATGTCAAGATGCTAATTCTATGTCAGAATTGTTGGTTACTTCTAATCTCTCTGCCAGTATGGATTGGCGTGCTCCATAATATAATTATAGTAACATCTTATCTTCTTAGAGTGACGTTTTAGGACACACACCACAATTAGCCACCATAAGTTATGCTCAGGCTGCATTTTCTTCAGAACTTAAAATAGAAGAGACTGCAGTAGACATCAAAGAACCAACCTGAGTGTACTTGTGGGGACTCATATCTCACTCAAAACAAACACCCACAGTGAGGACGACTTATAATTGATCTTCTGTAAAATAATCAAATACCTTGCTGTATATTAAGTCCACAGTTGCATTTAAGGCACATACTCTTCAAGATGTTTATGAATAACCATTGGTTTTAGAAACTCTTGATTTTTCACCTTTAAATAATACCAAGTATCACACATTCATTAGTCACCCTGGCACTGTCAGCACATTTTCAGAATTGGGGAGTCACCTAAAATGAAATGCTCAGCAAATTAGTAGAGCAATAAAAGTGATTATATATTTTTGTACAAAAAATTCTGGCAGTTCATTTAAAAATGCCAAACACCTTATAAAGTAGACACTTCAATTTCAATTATTTTAATTCATTCAAATAACGTACCATCTGGGGAATAAAATGTAATTCCTAATTCTTATAAAATACAATTTAAAAATTAAAATAGCAGCAGAAAATTAACAACAAACTCCTTCACTGGCTGCACTCAAATACACCAACAGTGCTCAAAATTAACGTTTGGATCTGGTCTTCCGCAGGACTAGTAGAATGAAAATTTACTGGTCCATCAGCAAAACTACTTAAATCACTCTTATCATTTTCAATTCTTTTTGGATGTATGCCATGAATTTATGTCTGAAAGTTAATACATGAAATAATTATAATTGCAATCAAATAAATGCAACCATAGTAGACTTTAATGACTAGCGCTTTTTGCCTGTTCGTTTTTTCAACGTTTGTCTTTGGAAATTCTTCGTTTGTTTCAAGGCTTTTAGCACTTTTTGGTACAATAATAACCTCAGAGAGTGGTAACCCTACTCGGCCAGGGGACAAGTGGGAAAGAAAACTTCTCGTTATCGGAATTTTTTACTCGTTTTTGACTAGTGGACGACCGTTAATTTCAAACACTGAGCAAATGTTAGATTAATTTTTGTTGTGCAAATTAAATGAAAGCTCTTCACTCTTGTATGTGGACACCCTCGAGACATGAAAAAGGTGTCTGTCACTGGACTGGAGCTGGCTGCTTACAAGTTGTGAACTGAAACTTTTCAGTGAGTTTAATTAATCAAACGCATGAGTTTGATTAGACGGAACTCAATCGAACCAATCAAACTAAATAAATTTTTTCTCAGCTGAATTAAGACTCACAATATGGTTTAAAAATCAGTGAGCATTTAATTTCAATTGAATCAGAAAGACTCCCCTCTTACTAGGAGTGAAAGACATTACAATTGACTAAATTCTTTATTGATAAAGTAGTAATCGATAAATCCACAAGTCGTACTGGAGGAAGACTTAAACTCAATGATGTTCAATTACCAAATCAATCAAACAACAATCCAACCAATTAGCTAGATTACATACATACTCTTCCGCAGTCAATACTAAAACCTAAATACAGAGATATCCTATTATTAATGCACCAGTCAATTCCAGCTGCACCCAGCCCCCCTGGATGGCAAATTCCCGGGTGGCAGGACTCTTGAGCTGTCAAATCCCCAGGGATGGGGACGAAAAAAGGGGGCAAATGCCTTGTCCTTCGACAACACTGCAACATTTTTCATTGAACACAAAGTCGAAAAGTGCAATTTCAAGCATTTTAATGTGCTATTTTCTGTTTCAATTTATTTCTACCTTTGTATTATAGCGCTAGGATATTCTAACAGGAGCCAATTATCCATTCTTGATTTTATAAATTGCGCCGCAACGACACCAGTTTATGGTTTTAGCCTTGTTTTAAAATTATTGACATTAAAATTAATAGAGTGCCATAAGTTATATGTTATTTCATATGTAAGGATGTTCTTCAAATAACATCAAGAGAAATTTGATTCAATCTTTACTAAAAAACGTTGAATCACGTCAATAGCTCCTAATTTTGCTATATATTTCTGGCTTGAAAGTAATATGAAGAAAGGCATACATAAAATTGAGAACATGCATTTACAACCCTCTTCATTTTTACCCTGTCCTTGTCAGATGAGGCAATAAGCTTGCTTTTTCCAGTAAAATCCTCTTTGTAGTTATATTCTGATGGGAAACTGCCTGCGTGTCAAAAGCTTGGGAAAAGCCCCAGTGTTGGCAAATGCCAGGGCCCCGGGCAGCATAAAATTTGCAAATGCCCTACCCCCGGGAGAGACGAGGTGGGCAAATGCCCCGCAGTAACCAGGGCTGGGCGCAGCTGGAACTGACTGGTGCAATATAATTAAGATCTAAAAGGATATTAACTAAGAGAATCTTCTAATGGTGGGAGGGTGCCGGTCAGCAGTTACAGCCTGTGCAGTTGTGTAGGCACCTTAAGTGACCTAATGTCAGGCAAAGCAGACTGCCTAAAAAAGCTTAGGATGATGATATAACTCCGTAAGGGAGCAGATTCCAGACTCTAATAGCCCTTGGGAAAATGAAAATGCATTAAGTACTAAGACTAGATATTTACAAACTTGACATATAATTACAGACCTAAATTTGGCTTAAACCTTTTGACATGAGTTAAATTTGCTAATCTCGTTTAGGAGATTTTGATACAACTTTGGAACCTCGAAAAGCAAATGATCGTTGTCCTGTTTTCAGCATCAACATGTACTCGCGCCACTGCGTGTAGTGTTTCTGTCGTGAATAAACGCTGAGTAAATTTTCCAATAAGATAGCTGGGTATCTGGTCGTGAATACACTTATGAACCATTACTATATCATTTAAAAACAGTCTAAAAAGTCATTCACGCTACGCCACTTCAGAGATTTCAGGCTTTCAGTGATGTTGTCCTATTTAATTCTTTAAACCCAAACATGCGAAATTTTGGATGAGCTGGAGAACCAGCTGGACCTTTTGTTTTCTTTAATCGTGCTGCTCCAAACTATGAGCAAAAACTTATTAACCTCATAAAATAAAAGCGTTCATCAAGAAAACAAGAGTTTCACTGTCCAGAAGATGCTTTATCAATTGACTTCAATTGATTTTTAGTTTTTTCGTTTGAGTTTTGGTTCGGTTTCATTCGATCAGCTACATTGTGGGTAGTCGCCAAGCTGTACATTTTAAAGTCTACATTTTAAAGTTGCTACAAAATCCTTATCTTTTCGTGTAAATTAAAATTAAACTTTTGTCCTTCTTACCTTGTTCGAAGAAATGCATTTATATTGTTCCACAAACAGCACTTTGAGGCTATTCCACACTAAAATAAACGGATAACCAAACCAATCGTCGACCCTTTAATTAGTTTAAAATCATGTGACCAAGTGATCTTTAAGCCCAGGCCCTTTCGTAGGATGCGTTGCGTTGCGTTGCTGGGGATCGCTGATTGGCTAGTGGATAATGACGTAGTTTGACCTGTTTTGCGTAACAGCGCATGCGTAAACCCGAGAAAATTGAAGATCGATCGAAGCATGGGGGCTGAGTGTGGGACAGAGATGCAAAACTACGTATACAAGGACCTACAAGACTGCTGTTCGTTGAAAAAGAAATAATCAAATTTAGCAAGAAACCTTAAATGAAAGTTATGAAACCTACTGTTTAATTGCCTTCAAAACTCTGTGCGTGAAGTTACTGAAAGCGCCGTTTGGGATGTCCACCGTATGTAAACATCGAGTGTTTATATTACAAATCCTTCAAGCATATTTCAGCTTTCAGCAAACTGACATCGGATTACTCCTTTACTCAAGGGAACAGCTACAGGGAACTTGCTATTGATTATACTCAAAGTCTTTCAGCTTTGATTGTCCATATTTTGAAAATGCGTTTGGCTTGCCAGAATCGTCTTGTTTCATGAATGAACTTCGTGTGGTCGAACAGCTTTCATAGCTTTGATTTCAAATTAAAGCGTCCCACTTTGCCTCCTTTTAATTCGGATTCACATTCGAGTAGTAGAGATCCAAAAGTTTCATATCGAGGTCATCATCATCGTCCTCGTCGTACACAGGCAAACAGGTGAGAAATCCAAACTCTTGAAGTTATTTGTTTGTAGGGGTGTCTCCCGAAAGTAAAGACAGACTGCTTCGTGAATTACACCGCCTTAGAATGCTGGTCAAGTAATATTCTGCATTCTGACCCGTGATTGCAGGGACCACTTGCTCTTTATTGGATAAAGGGAAGAATATTAAAAGGAGCCAGCGCAAAATAAGCGAACCTTTGCTAGCCAATTGTTTTAGCTGTTGCGTGCAAGCCTTAGGCTAAACACTCACAGGAGAAGTACATCAAGTATGTGTGCATTTAAGAGGGAGGAACGGAGCTACCTTATTTCTGAGACATTACTGACAGGAATTGCAGGGTACAAAACTGTGCCAACTATTGACATCATGCTCTGTATGTCTGTGAAGGGTCCAACCATGTAACAGCAACTTGAAAGAAAGATTTCTTTCCTTTGTTTCTTTGTGTATTTTTTTTCTTTTTTTGCCATCCGCATTTCTCGTTTTTTTTCCCTCTTACTTTTTTTGTTATCCGCATTTTTCTATCCACATTTTCCCATCTGCATCCGCCATCCGCAGGTATCTGGTCCGCGTTTTACAGACACCGTTTGTTAGACATTTAACAGCATGCTACAAATAATGTTTTAACATGTGGATGATTGTTTACATGTATGAAGCTCATTTCTTTTGCTGTTTGTTATTTGTAGTTAATAATTTTTATTTGTTTTGTCACTGTAGATTTTTCTTTTTTTTTTTAAAGTATAAATATAAATAATACTTTTTTATAAACCAAACTGTACATCTACCATAGTCATTTTATTAATTCTTTTGTTGTAGGAAACAGAAACCATTAACCTGATTTCTAAAAAGAGCTGAGGTTGTATAGAAGGACAACTACCCTAATTCTCTTCAGATCAGATTTCTTGATTGATGAAAATTATTTTTCATAATAAATGGAATGGAACAGTACATCTTCATTCACGCCACGATTGTGCTTATTGCAGAGTTGCTCTATTTCATTGGGATAAAATTAATACTTTTCTCCTTTTGGTTAATGATGGACCAATGACTTGTATTATTGAGATGTACAAGAGTGCTGAATATTGTCTCCGTGTACACTGAGATAATTGCTTGTCATGATGATGGCAGGTGGTCTGTCTTTCTGCCAATCAAACATCACCCAGAGATGTGTATGATACTTACTTATCACATAATTATAAGCATTGCTGTCAAGTTTGTTTATCAAAGTATGCTACGGTAACTAAGTGTGCTCCTTTGTCTCAAACAGATATGACAAAATGAAAACACACTCATAAAATTAATGAACATGAAATTTAAATACCGTAAATTCTCTTTTAACCCCCCCCCCCCCCCTCAAATAAGTTCCCCTTCCCCTTTATATTCTTCACTAATTAATAAAATTTAATGGTAGACTGTATTGATCAATCACAACTGTAAAACTTCGTGTGGACCGATCCAGGATGGTCCATTCACCATCTGGAAGTTCAGATTTGTTTATGATCCTTGGCTTTTCCACTTTGTATGCTAGTTCTTTATGGAGAACTGATACCATCATCTTTGCTAAATTAATAAGCTCCCCCTCTCAAATAAGCCCCCCCCCCCCCCTTAAGTGTGTTTATAATAAATAAGCCCCCCTGGGAGCTTAATAAAGGATTTCAATAAACAAAACTGTTTGCTTGTCAACAGGTTAAATATTTATGTTGTTACAAAGAACCATCTAAGACAATTTTTTTTTTTTCTGGAAAGAGTTTCAATACCTGCTGCCTGAAACTATATTTGACATATATGTTGCAGTTAAGTTTTTATCTCAGGCCATTTTTATTTTTGATTTTGTTTCAACTTTATTAGCATACATTACCTGAGTTAAAAAAATTAACTCCAACAAATAGAGTGTTTTCACTCACGTGGCCAGCATCTATGCAAATTTATTGGAACAAAAGAAAGCGTTTGCATAAGAAAAGAGTTCAACTCCCACAGGATTGGTTTGGGACACCAACATGGCCGCCGTTTCATTGTTTTGGGACACCAATATGGCCGCCGTGACGTCACGTGAAAACACTATACAAGCTTCAAGTTCATTAACATGACATTGGCTTTCAGTCCAGGCCAAAGAATATGTTGGTCAAGCATGCAGTAAATACCTGCATTAGTGCACACGGGGTACTCAAACTCATTTGCTTTTATACAGGATTTATATTGCACTTTCTTGTAAAGCATGTTTTCATCTCTTAGTTTTTTAATTTGCATATTGCTGATTTTAGTTCTCTACTTATTTATTCATAATCATTCATAATCCTTAATCATTTGGGTCGACCCAAATAGGTATTAAGTTCGGCACATGAAAAGTTCGACGTTTGAACCAGGCCCAAGTTGACTGATTAAGTATTGCAAACAGATATTATTCTGCGTAGCTTTTCAAAATACACCCGAACAATTGCATAAAATCCCGCCGGGGTTGATCTGTTATAATTTCGGTTTGTTGACTGTTAAAGTTTCCTGGAAAATCCAACATCAGCTGGATCCAGTGGACCTGGTGGTCCTTGTTTTCCTACTCCATGAGACGTTTTTTCATTATCAGTTTTTACATTAATGTATCCCATTTTTATTATATAATACTTTTCATCAAAATTTTAAAAAAATCTTTTTTTAGGTTTGTCGAAATGCAAAAAAAAAGGAATATGGTTTGCAAGTTGCCATATCAGTAATTTGACGATGAACGTTTTATCAGAGCTGATTCGACTATTGAGGGGGGCATGGGGATTTGCGGTGTTGCGGTGAATAAAATTCCACGTTGCGGTGTTGCGGTGATCTCAAACCGTACAGTGTGCGGTGACAAAAATACCTTCGCGGTGTTGTGGTTTATTGTTTGACACATTTGACCGACTTACCCGTACCCTTGTGGGACTTGTCGAACTATCAAAACCTATTTATATTCGTCAAACCGTCCTTTGTAACTTTTTGCAAAAAAGGCGTTACCAAGTCTGTCAAATCTGTATGAGGAGTTATTTGTGATGAAGCGCAATAAGTTTCACTGCCGAACGAACGAGTCGCCTCTATTTGCCGTAGAAACTACTAACATACAATCGTGTTGACCTGGTAACTATTGTCTAATGCTACGGAAAACTGCTGATGGTAATGGCTGCGGACGAGTAACAGCGGCTAACGTATAATACAAAGACTCTCTTTCTCTTCTCGGCACTTTGTGCCTCGCTCGGAAAGCTTCGCTTTCCGAATGCGTCGCCCTTCGGGCGACATTTGTTCCCACCGAGCATTGGTTAATATTTTACCAGGTTAGTAACACGATCGCATGATTATTAAATCATACCTGCCAACCCCGGGAGTACAAAAATCTGGAGACGTCTAGAATTCTTTGCATTGTAAGAAAGTCAATTTCTACATGTCTTAGTACTTGCCCAAAATCATCCGAAGGCCTTCCGAATGTTCCCGACGTCGATAACAGCGTAAGAAAACCGCGCCAACTTTTAACCATGTATTGTGCCATTTGATTGGTTGATTTCTGTCCAATTACTTGTTAAATATATATCAATTTTATCGGTTCTGAATAGGTTATAACTAGAGTGGATACCTCAAAATCAGGTTGGACACCTTATGTTTATTACACAACGCTATACTCTACTCCACGCTATGCGAATTTAAAAAGTGGGGAAATCAGAGTAAAAGACATCCTCGGAGACCCAGGGGCAGATAAAGGGGGCGAGGGAAAGTCTAAACGGGCGGAAAAATATATATGGCACGAAGAAAAGTAAAGAACGGCGAGAAGAGCCCCTGGGGACAATGTCTTACCAGACCAGTTCCAAACGGTCGCCGCCGTTCTGGCTTCTGATTGGTGCCAGAAAAACACAAGTTTTCTGGCACCAATCAGAGGCCAGAACGGCGGCGACTGTTTGGAACTGGTCTGGTAAGACATTGTCCCCAGGGGCTCTTCTCGCCGTTCTTTACTTTTCTTCGTGCCATATATTTTTCCGCCCGTTTAGACTTTTCCTCGTCCCCACTATCTGCCCCTGGGTCTCCGAGGATGAGGTAAAAGACAATTGTGCAAGGAAAAGAGTTGGATACAGCGTTTAGCACCGAAGTACAGTGATTAGAGTTAAGCGCTGTTTTAAAAACGGTTAGCTTTCAATAATGCAATGATCAACGCCATGTAAAGTACGTTAAAATTAACCGGTCTCGGCAGTTAGCCCTTGATGGTGTAGTGGATACGGATGTGGATTATATATCAAATTACACGGGTTCAAGTCCTACGAACTACCTACTGTTTTCTTCTGTTTTCTTTCTTTTCTTATTTACCACTTTAAGTTATAAGACTCCTATCATGTATGTTGAGCGAAGATGACAATCTGACTTTGGGGTATCCATTCTAGTCACAACCGTTCTGAATAGAGTGTTTTCACATGACGTTACGGCGGCCATATTGGTGTCCCAAAACAATGAAACGGCGGCCATGTTGGTGTCCCAAACCAATCCTCTGGGAGTTGTACTCTTTTCTTATGCAAATGCTTTCTTTTGTTCTAATAAATTTGCATAGATGCTGGCCACGTGAGTGAAAACACTCTATAGACCTTTTTACCGATACGGCGGCCATATTGAATTTATTAGATTAAAGGAGTATTATGGGATGCTCAGGGTGCATGAGCACGATCAGTATACTTGCTCAGTATATATATGCGTGTTTTTCGGGTCAATTTTTCTTTACGTTTTCCTAGAAAAAGATTGTAATGGGAAAAAAAAATCGTTGTGCCTTGTTTGGATGCAATTATGATCTTCTTTTTCCCGAGAAATATACAGTAAGGTTCTCTTTTTGCCCGAAAAGCGCGCGTAAATACTGAGCGAGTGCTCCCTGGGCATCCCATAATACTCCTTAAATCCAATAAATTCAATATGGCCGCCGTATCGGTAAAAAGGTCTATTGTTCTGTTTTACGTTTACTGGTCGAGGACAGCTCAAATAAGAGCACTAAATTCACCTCTTGTTTTATTTTCCTTTTTGACATCTCGAAAATAACGAAAGTAATAACGGTAGGTATTTCCCGGGAGATTTGGTGGTCTAACCGGGAGATTTGATGAAAAACTTGGAGGGTCCCGGGAAAACCGGGAGAGTTGGCAGGTACGTATTTGAAAGGTCAAGTTTTTAATAGATTCTACAGTAATCAGAGGCGACTCGTTCGTTCGGCAGTGAAATTTTCGCTTCATCACAAACAACTCCTCTGCGCCCTCTGTTTGAGCCTACAACCAAGTGCGTAATCAGCTGCATCGGGGAGAAAACTACCGGCATAAAAACAAATTTAGCTGCCGGATCAACAGAAGTGAAAAGTCCCTGACCAGGCCCCGAGAATCTATGTGGTAAGTTCGTAATACGCTACCTTGGTCTACCTTGCATTCTTTATATCTGCACGAATCAAAATAGAGCTCTTAGAGTCTTATTATCTGTTGAGTGGAAAATTGCTAACGTAATAAAATTCTTTGAGTTAAAATGAAAAATATTACATCACTTGTGGATGTTTTCCCTTTTCGAAGCAGCTTTTTACATCATTCAAATTGCGGAACAAAAATTTAAAATCGCGGTATCGGTGTATGTAATTTTTTTCTGCGGTGGTGCGGTGTTGACAGCCTCCCCCCCCCCCCCCCCCCCCATGTCCCCCTCACTATTCTCTCTCGGTAAGAATCGGAATAAACAGTAACGACTGCAACTATATCCAGTGTTTTTAGGAACTTTAACATACATTTGTGAAAAGGTATATAATACCGAGACTACAATTAAAATGTCGTCCAGTTGATTGAGCAGTTTATGATTGCCTTCTGATTACTTTCACGAACATAATGATCGAAAATTACAACTTTTGAGGTCCAGGATAAAGTGTTTCAAGGGGTATTCTTTCAACAGGTGTTTCAATAACATGTACGTATTTACTTTTTTTCTTAAAAAAATCTTGACGAAGAAGGTTTTGATGCACTTATATTGGTGAAGATTTTTTGCATGTACGAAAAACTCATCAAAGATTGGAAGTCGTGAGAAGTAAAACATTTATTTAGTTTTTTTCGACTGTTGCTTGGTCCGGCCGCAAATTAGTAGTCTTCATGATGTATCGTCAGGCATCACAGGCTGTATCGGTTTAAAATTTCTATTTTTTATTGTCGTCCAAAGACGGAATCGAAATGTCTAATTGTTTCATTTTATTTATAATAGATAAAATGTCGATGGACAAATGGAAAAAATGGCAAAATCTAAAGCAAAAGTAGCCAACCATCAGACGAGATTCTAAAGGCTTTATAAAAAGTTAAGAAAAGAATTCAATTAATTAAACATTCGATAAACTTTTGAAACCTGTAACTAAATGATTAGATCAGTGTCAGGCTAAAAATTGCACCCCAGACGAAAGATGAAGAGGATGAAATGGATAAAGTTAAGTAAGAGGAAGACACCTGGAAGAGGATTTTGAATTTCCTCCCCCACCCCCACCCCCTCTCCTTGAAACTGAACAGAATTTCGAAGAAGAGGAAAAAAGTTAATCCCGATCTCCCTACTTTCCCCAGTCTTTCTATCAAAACTCCACACCCCTCCCTCAGCTTCCTTACCTCTCCTCCCTTCGTTGGGTTTTTTCCCGAAATCAAAGGGAGTTAGAAAGCACTGAGAAACAGGATTGAAATAAAAGGAAAGATGAACTGATATTCTTAGAGCTGTGGAATAATAATAATAATAATATTTAATATTTCTATAGAGCAAGTTAACATATACATATGAACAAACGCGCTTTACAATCATAAAAACTAGCTAAAAAAATCATGTATCCTATATATCCTTATAAAAATAGATTACAAAAACGTCATACTAAAATGCTCAAGCTACATTAAAAGCCAACCGAAATAAATACGTCTTCAACTAGATTTAAAATTGGCTAAAGTGCCTACATTTCCGAGCATTCAAAGGCAACTTATTCCAAAGTCTAGGGGCAGCGGATATAAAAGATCTGTCTCCTAAAGTTTTCATCAGTTTTCGCAGACTGTTTCTACACATTTCACTGCGATATTCAATAGGTAACCAGTGTAGAGAGCGCGACAGGCGTTATGTGGTCATATCTGGAGATGTTAATTACAAATTATACGAACAGCTGAATTCTGAACACGTTGTAGTTTTCTAAATGCACTGTAGGTAGACCGAAAAGAAGGCTATAAAAATTATCAATTCGTCCCATATAGCATGTGAATGAACTAACGTTTGAGCGGAATCATTAGAACGATAATTCCTAATTCGCCGACCGTTATGATAGCGAAAACAGCTCATACCCTCTTTTCTTTAGCTTCCCGTCTTCCTTGAACAACGCAGCAGTAGTAATATATAATTAGATTATTTTATTCTCCTTTTCTTTTTTTTTATTATAAACTTTAATGTAGCATTTTATCGCACTGTATTAAAAGTCTAGTAATAATTCTATATATGTATATGAAGAACTATTCTCTTAATACTCTAATTTATTATTATCTCACACTTGTATCTTGGACTCCTCTTTTTACTTAAAAGAGACAGTGAACAACACGAAAGCTTCGGCTACTTTGGTCACTGTGCACACATATACAGACCTGTATTATAGTTACTTCTCATCATCTTCTTAACCTAGTTCTATAAGTTCATCTCATTCTGTATTAATTTGAATAGTGCGAAATAAACTTGAACCTTGAACCTTATGGAGATGAAAATACACTGTTTTACAGGTCTTATTGATGTGTTCCTTCAGATTTAGATCCGAGTCGATCTGAGAGTTTTTGCACTCGTGACAGGGCTTACTCTTGTATCACCAACCGTAAGGAGATCCAGCAATATTGACTTTCTCCAACTGCTGTCTAGTACCGACTATCATAAATTTAAAACATGGTAAAGTATCGGAAGCTTTTGTAAAAAGAAGAGAAAGACTTCACCTTCGTACAGTTCAGTATAATGTTGAAGAAGTAGAAGAAGTCAGAGAAAAGGGCTTCCTGAGGTTTAAAATCACCAAAAAGTTAACAGAAATATATTGAAGAATCTTCTGCAAAAGATTAAGGACCACTTTTGCGAGAAGAGAGGAGGAGAGCTTCAAAGGGTGTTTAAATCATTATCTTCAAAAAAAGAAAAACCTTCAAGATTATTAGGTTTAAGATTTAGATATTAACACCATAATTTTTTTCGCGCGCGGAAAGAGACAACTCTTCAAGAGATTGCTGACCTCATCATCTTTACAAGAAGGAAAGAAGGAATTAGAGAACGAGATCCAAACTCAACAAGAGCCCATTGGGAAATGCATGCGCACTTGAAAGGATCAGGTTGAGAGTTGGTCCTGATAGTGAAGATGAGACATATGAAACGACCAGATGATCCGATAGTACAGATAATACACGTGAGATACTATTCTTGTGAAGAAGACGAGTTTGAAAATCAAGAGGTAGTGGTGATATTGATTTTGATAGTTTGATTGATAAATTATATGTCAGTGGGATATATAAAGGCAGGAAACACAACATTAATAAAGTTCAGGAGAAATGTCTTATTAAATTTTGGATATACTTGTTTCAAATAAACTGGGCGCTCAGACTGAATTGTTCAAATCTAGACATGCTATGAAGAGTTGCATTTTCCAACAATATGAGAAATAAAAAGCATTGGTCCCCATACTTGGTCAGTGGGTGAGAAAACTGCCATGTACCCATTTCTAGAGAATCAGTCCTACAAAGAAACCTGCATTGGTTTACCCTGGGGGTTAACCTCTTGGTTATATTTGCCAAACCAGGCGATTCCAGTTTCAAAACTAGAAAGTACATGCTAGGATTGTCAGTAGGAGACTTTGTGTCAAAGGCTCTAATTAACCATGTTCCTTGGTTTTCTCACAAATCGCAGTTTACTACTTGAAATGAGCTCCGACACACGGTTAGACTCCTGGCGACACCACGTGGCAAGTAAGATTATGAATTTGGACAGTGGCTCCATGGCTTTGAAGGAAAACAATACGGTGCTTTAGTGGAACATAATGTCTTTCTGAGATTTTTACATTTCTTACAAATTAGGACCGAATCTATTTTTTTATGCATTAGTACTGTTTTCTCATTGCAAGATCTGAAGCATTACTTCCAAATGACAACTGAATATCAGCTGCAAAAGAATATTTCTACTTATTTATTCATAATCCTCTCACTAGCTCATGTCGCAGAAAAATGAATAATCGAACGCAGTCACTAATCTACGTTCACTACAAGTTTTTACTTTTTATATATTTACCCTTCTTAAATGATGAAACAATTCGATACATACATAAAAGAGTATAAATGGGCTTCAGTTTCCGAATATTAGAACTGGAATCAGGAGCAAACAACCTCGGTGGAAAACGCGAAGACCCTGGGGACGAGGTTGGGGAGTAAAAAACGCACCCATCTGACCACAAGATTTTTTGGTAATTAAGTGTTACGAAATTAAAATATGTTATAACCAAAGGATCCCTATATACAACGTTCATCTGGTAGCTTAATTATAAATAAAACTTGCATATCACTCTGCCACTTGAATAACAAATAGCAAGCTTCTTCAGTTGCTGTGAAACACTTGCTTTTGACAATGCGAATACTTGGCCATTAACTTGTTCTAATGTGTAACCACAAGGAAGGGTGGAAACCATTACTTGTAAAACATTTTCAGCAGCATGAAGGTAAAACCAAGAGAAAAATATAAAATAAAATTCCTAAATCCGCCACTGTTCTGAATCCATACTTTGGTGTGAGAGAAGATTTTAAAACCCAATTAACACATTTTGGGTCTGCAGCCTCAGACTCTCTAAGAAAAAAAGCCTACCTCAATAAGAAAGAGGTTTCCCTCTTAACTGACTTGAGAAGGTATCTGAATAGAGACAAGAGTTTTTCGTTGAAAATTCCAATAAAGGATCAAAGATGAAAAAATGATGATGCTATCCTCTCGCTAGTTTCCTGTCTTTCGCGGTCTCACTTCAGATTGACGTGCGTCGCTCAAAAACGTCTTTGCTTAAAGTGATGTAAGTTTGCATACAGGGTATAAGGTTTTGTAATCCCTCTTTTTCAACTCTTGTCATCCAGATTTATTGTATACTGTGGATCAAACCTCGGGCCGTTAGCTGCAACTGAGTTTATACTCTGAGTTGAATTTTAAAAAAAAGGGGATAAAATTTTGCAAGCTAATCTACCGATATTTCGAAGACTTGAGCATTCTGTGTCCGAAATTTGGAATTTCATTTCCTAATTTGCACTGCATAAAACAAAAAACAGTAAACATTTAGCCAAAAATTTGTGAGGAAAGTTGATGTTTTTTGCATAATGTTGTGCAGTGAATATCTTGGTCATACAGCTGTATTGGCCTGTTACGTGATTGACAGAATGTGTTTAGTTATTTGTCTCACCTTTGTCCTTGAAATCATATGAGAGGGTCACATTTCTTATGATATATATCATGTTATTGTTAAGTTGGTGCACAAGAAGTGCATTCACACACTAAAGTCCTGTGGCTCTGGTTTGAACATCTCAAGTGAAAAATAATATAGACGGTGTACTGCTTTTTGTTCAAAATTGCTATTAACCACTGGTAGAAATTTTTCTCAGTTTGTGTCGTCATCGTGTTGTTCTTAGTTTCTTTAAAGGACTATGTCGTAGATATGTTTGTTGCCAGTCATTACTTTCCCGAAGAATTTCCTTCTTATTTTGTTATTACACTTCTACTTTGATAGGCCACGTAGAAGCATGGTATGTAGAACTTGACATGTTAATTTGTCCTCGTTTGAGAGGTATTTTCATACATGTATCTTTTCTTGTTTGTAGTATGAGGAAAAGCTTCTACACAGTTCATTACTAAACACAGCGAAGCTAGAAGTTTGAAATAAGTCCAGTTTACATGTAGAAGCCATTAAAAAATTTGTCTTACATAAATTTACCTGGAAGTTAAAAACGTATGTCATACAGTACCTCTGTAATTTGATTCTCAAAAAAAAACTTCACTTGACTGTCGGGCAAGTAAAGGTCAGAATCTACTAGCCCGATCGAAAAATCCACGGGCCCCAGGTTTTCGGGAACCTCTTTCGTTACATGCTAAAAATCAGTCAGACTGGAACAAAACATTTGCATTGCCTTTTAAGGTTGCTTAGAACACCAAAGGAGGGAATTCCGTGATTGTACCTTAAGATAAACAGCAAAATTCTTTTCACAAACAAAAAAATGTTCAATCTATTGAAAAAACGTCCTCCTTGTCCAAGAAGACGAAAAAAGCCCGGTCTATATAGGGTTAAAGATAACTGGACAATGTTTCAAGTTTATACAGAACAAGTCTGTGTTTGTCATATATTGTAAAAGCTTACCTGTGTTCTGTAGGTTGTGAAGCCAGAACCATGAAGCCTTATGCCCCCAAAACAAATGGTGGAAGAGCAATAAGTGCTTCTGTTGGAGGGCTTGGGCATTTTGTGGTGTTATTTCGTTACTATTAGAAGTTGAAAAAGGTGGATGTAATTTCTTGTGACAGGCAAAAAGATGTGAAAAAGTTGACCGCGAAGTTCTCCTCTGGCTGCCTTCTTGTTTCGAAGCTAGACATGAGCCCGCAACAGATTGAACAACAACCATAAAAGTTGATGCCGGACTGGTTGGTGGTATTACCAAGAGAAGTTTACAGTAATCAAGTAACTAGGTGAACGAGATAGTGAGTTTTTTCTCTCATTGCTATAACTTGTTCAACACTTTGCTTTTCACAAGTTAAAAACTAACTAAAGGATATTTTTACACAACCCATTTACTTCGGCAGTGTAGGCCACTAGGCTTCATATAATCACGTTACATATTTTATGTTATTACTGTTTTATTGCAGGAAAAGTACCCCGACCCAGGATTGCTGTGTTGTGTGAAAGTAAGTAGACTTTGGCCTGTTGTAGATGGAATGTCAATTTAGATGATTTGTCGGTGGCGAGCAGGGTTTTCTTATTTTGCTTTTGAATAAGACAAACAATTGAGCTGCAAGACACTGACAACTCACCATATCTTGCGAAAGCTGTGTTGAATAATTGTGTTAGCATTCAACCAGTTAACTTGTTTTCACGTTTGTTGGTTAGATAACTGGCGGTAGTGTGCTACTGTAGATGCATGGGATTGCACATGTAGACAAACTGCTCATGAGCAGAATTATTCTCAGTGACTTAGTGGTCTCTTGAGCAATCAGAAGTTCAGATAAAATAAAGTTCTTGATTGATAGTAATATTTTCCTGGAGGCTATGACGAGGATTAAATATCCACTCAATACTTTCCTTATAGATACAGTTTAGATAGCTAAGTTTTATTTTAACATTATAAGTATAGAAGCTGAAAAACCATGTAAGGAGACGTACAATAAAACCTTTAAAACAATTCAAATTTGTCTAAATATACAATATGTTAAGTCTAAAACTGGTAGTGATGCTTACGTACATGTAATGTTAAAATTATAGTAATATGCTTCAAAATATCTTTTTGTATAATAAATGCAAAGTCTTTGAATCTTAAAATGGCGCAAGGTTTACGTAATGTTAAAACTGAAGCTGCTAAAAGCATCTAAAGATGTTAGGTTTCTTATGAGAACTTTAAGAATGTCGGATTGTGCGGAGACCAATCGATCATGTCCAATTCTTTTAATCCATAGAGTGGATTTCAGTTGGGCGTTCAAGTTATTCACGGTTGCTTTGGTTGACTGGTTAGCAAAACTCACGCTACTTATTTCTCAACCAATGAGAGGCAAAACCAAAACCAATCGTGACTTGTTCACACTTGTTTTACCACGCTTGGCGCTGGCTACATGTAATTGCTTTGAATGCTGATTGGCTATTTATGATGTTCTTGCCTGATGTGATTGGCCAGAGTAATAATATTACTTAGTTTTACAACAGTCAAATGAAAATTGCCCTAACATGTCTAACAAGTGAGGCAATTAGAAGTTGTGGATATTTCATGATGGCGCAGTTGTAATATTATTAGATATGCAGGCAATTTGTTTATAACATGATGCAGAGGTGTGTATTTGGAAAATACGTTTTATCTAAGTAATAGAAAGTAAGTTTAGATTCTAACAACTAGTTTATTTTCGAAAAAAGGTTGCTTACAGAAAAAGTTGTGTGGATGCAACATTAATTGCAGAGAATTGGAGAACAACTTGTGTATATTTAATGAAAAGTTGTATGAATCGAACAACAAGTGATACACAGTTGGAAATTAAGTTATAGATATGAAAAACAAGGTATCTACGAAGAACACACATGTTCTAAAGAAATCAAGAGAAACCTCGTGAGCAAGTTGACTGGTATTGTGTTCACAGTATCTAATCAAGTTTCTTCAAAGACAACTTGTGTTGAAGGAAAACTGAGATTTATTCTGGTATCAAACTGAACACAGAAAGGAGGCATTTTCTTATTAAAATGATCTCAAGAACCAAAGTTTCCGTTTTTCTCGATCAATGTGTCACAGCGAAAACACAGCGGTCCTTAATTTATTTAAAGTCTTACTGAACATGAGTAACAGGGATGTTCCACGGATGTCTCTCCCTTCTGAAGGATAGAGTTGCAGGTACATACACTTACACTAAAAGACAGTCCTTTCCATTGCTAAACATACTAAGTGAAATGGTAATGATTTTCCATAGCTACTGTACAAATGAATTAGTGGGATGGTTCTGACGTTCGATAACTGTATGAGTACATGGGATGGTAGGTGATTCTCCATTTTCTCTTGCAGAGTCTGAGAGTGGTATAGAGGATGATGCAGGTAAGTAGTGGATAATAATAAATGTAATGCAGTCAAGAAGAAGCAGCAAGTTCACGGCTGTTACTTGTCACTGCAGTGAATAAAGGGAGAGTTCTGTAGTTTAGTGACGTGGTCAGGATACTGGACTTGTAACCCATTTGTTGTAGATGTTACATACATTTATTAAGCGGCCCATTGTTTAAAGTATCATTTTTTGTTGTTTGCCTACAAACTAGCTTTGCAGCCAAAGCATTAAATTTTTCTTTTCTTTTTTCTTCCTTTTTTTGGATGCAGAGGAAGACTGTATTGAAGATGGTATGTTGTTTGGTCTGTTAAACTCTCGTGTGGAATTCACGTGTGAATGTTCAAATTGTTATAAATCTGGTTGTTAACTTATTAGAACCTCAGTTGGTTAGAAGTCTGTATGTGGTTGATCTTTTCCAAAGATGCAAGCTGCCATTTATGTGCAGGGTTTTAAAAATTAATATTGAAATAGCCATTTTTCTGTGTGTGTGTGTGTGTAAGTGAAATACAACTTATTAAACTATCAAAAGTAGGTTGAGTTTGATCGTCCGGGTGAACGTAGTACTGAATAGGACTGTTGTCGTTGACAGTGACTGACCTTTCGACAACCTGTGCGAGAGTCATCTTCAGAGTCAAAGTGAGTTGTATCACGTCAGTTGATGGTATTATACTCTGGTTATAGATCTAATTGGTCAACGACGTTCTGATGTTATTGGTCGTCTGTCAGTTAAGCCGTGATGTTATTGGCTATGAAGACTCGTAGTGTAATTGGTGCGTTTCGATCCGTCTATTGTCATAGTTAAACAGTCGTCTATTGTTAGTCAAATTGTCAGTTCTTCAGTCGTTCTCTCGTAGTTAGTTTTGCTGGATCTCGTCAACAAGTCATTTGTACGGTGCTGGTAACTGTTGGCTACTATTCAGTGGCGTTTGTTCTAAGTTAGTAAACCAGCTTTCTAAAGTGAGTCGTTGATAGTTGTGGTGTTTTTGGCCAGCGGCCAATACACTTTGAGCATGCGCTCTTATGCGCCGTTCCGGAACGTACTTCGTTCGAATCAAAGACATGACAGTGGCGACGAGGTAAACAATGTGAGGAAACAGGGCAATGATATTATCTGGGTTGATTTGGATGTTGATGGTAAACCACTTACGATGGAACTGGACACAGGTTCGGCTGTGTCTATCATCTCGTTTGACCTCTACCAGCAGAAATTTGACAGGCTTCCCCTGCACAAAACTGGACTGTCCTTGAAAACCTACACCGGGGAAAACATTATGCCAGTAGGAGTGCTCAAAGTACCCGTGGATTACCAAAACCAAAGAGAGGTGCTGGACCTGTATGTCGTCAAGAATAAGGGTCCTGTTCTAATGGGAAGAGATTGGCTACGCATCATACGCCTTGACTGGTGTTCTATCAAGTCGCTGCAGGCTTCACCAGCTACCTCAAGTCCTAAAGAGCGTTTGGACGTTATGCTAGACAACTACTCAGATGTTTTTGAAAATAAACTGGGCACCTCTACATCAGCCAAAGCGAAGTTAACTCTTAAAGACGACAGCCAAGCACGCCTCCTCAAGGCCAGACCGATGCCGTATGCATTAAAGCCGAAGGTGGAGGAGGAACTGCGGAGACTCCAGAATGAAGGTATTCTCCCTAAAGTGGAGTGGAGTGAATGGGCCACACCGATTGTGCCTGTCCCCAAGAAAGATGGTTCCGTCAGACTTTGTGGTGATTACAAGATCACAGTGAACCCAGAACTACAAGCAGAGCAGTACCCTCTTCCTTGCATTGAAGACATCTTTGCAAACCTTGCTGGTGGGCAGAAATTCTCAAAGATTGACCTCCGCCAAGCGTATCACCAAATAGAGATGGAAGAAGATTCAAAGAAATATCTCACAATCAACATCCATATGGGTCTGTTCCAGTACAACCGACTAGTGTTTGGTATCACCTCTGCACCTGCTATCTGGCAGCGCACCATTGATCAAGGGTTAGAAGGTTCGTCTGGAACAAGCTGTATCCTTGATGATATGATCATCACTGGAAAGAATGATGATGAGCACCTTGCCAACCTAGAAGAAGTTTTACGTCGCTTACAGGCTCATGGTTTAAGAGCAAACAAGACCAAGTGCGAGTTTTTCAAAGAGAAGATAACCTTCTGTGGACATGATATTGACCGTCATGGTCTCCACAAGTCACCAGAGAAAGTGGAAGCAGTTTTGAAAGCGCCTCGCCCAAGCAATGTAGCTGAACTGAGGTCGTTCCTGGGGTTAGTTAATTACTACAACAGATTCCTGCCCAATCTGTCAACAGTGGTACACCCTTTGAACCAGTTGTTAGAGAACAACCTTGAATGGAAATGGACGGAACAATGCGAAACCGCATTCTACAACGTGAAAGAAATGATCACCTCAGAGCAAGTATTAACACACTATGATCCCAGTCTGCCACTGAGGCTTGCTTGTGATGCCTCCCCTGTGGGAATTGGTGCCGTGCTATCCCACGTGATGAATGATGGGACTGAGCGACCAATTGCTTTTGCTTCCAGGACACTAACAAAAACTGAGCAAGGGTACGCACAAATTGACAAAGAAGCTTTGGCAATAATCTGGGGAGTCAAGAAGTTCCATGTGTATTTGTTTGGCCGATCTTTCACCCTGTACACTGATCATCAGCCATTAACATCCATCTTCCACCCACACAAAAGCATTCCAGTGGTTACGGCAGCCCGGCTTCAGCGCTATGCATTATTCTTGGCTGGCTATGACTACCAAATCGAGTACAAGAACACTAAAGTGCATAGCAATGCAGATGGCCTTTCACGCCTGCCACTTAAAACCGAAGAGAGAGCAGAAGAAGTTGTGGATCCAGTAAATGTTTTCAATATGATGCAGTTTGAGCCGTTACCAATCACAGTTGACAACGTCTGAAGAGAAAACCAAAGGGACCCTGTCTTGAGTCAAGTCCACGAGATGGTGACTAAAGGATGGCTAAGCAGCCATGTTCCTGTACTGGACCCCTTCTACGCTCGCAGGGATGAGATAACAGTACACTCAGGCTGTTTGATGTGGGGGATCAGAGTCATAGTACCCCCAAAACTTCGTCCACAAGTGCTTGAAGAACTCCATCAAGGACATCTTGGAGTGGTGAAGATGAAGGCCCTAGCAGGAAGCTACATCTGGTGGCCAGGGATCGACAAAGAAATTGAGGAAACCGCGAAGACTTGCTCAGGTTGCCAGCTAATGCAGGCTGAACCTAGTACTGCACCTGTACATCCATGGGAATGGCCATCGTCACCCTGGCAGCGAATCCATATTGATTTTGCTGGACCCTTTCTCGGCTGCATGTTTTTGATTGTCGTGGATGCTCATTCTAGATGGTTGGAGATAGAGAAAATGGACACCACGACCTCAACCAAAACCATCGAGAAACTGCACAGTTTATTTGCTAGATATGGTGTTCCATCCCAGTTAGTGAGTGACAATGGGCCACAGTTTAAAACTGAAGAGTTTCAGATGTTCCTCAAGAGAAATGGAATCAAACATCTGACATCTGCTCCATACCATCCTGCCAGCAATGGTCTAGCCGAACGCTGTGTGCAGAGTTTCAAATCAGCCATGAAAAGTGAAACGGAAGTAAAACCTCTGAGCATTAAGCTGGCAACGTTCTTGCTAGCTTACAGAAATACCCCGCATTCAACCACTGGAGAAGCGCCATCTCAGCTATTTTTGGGAAGACGATTACGCACTCGACTGGACTTGCTGAAACCAGATCTCCGCTTGAAGATAAGCAACCGTCAGATAGACCAATCCGTCACGAAGGGTGGTGCTGTAACTAGAGAATTCTCCATCGGTCAGACAGTGTTAGCACGAAATTACACTGGTAGTACAAAGTGGGTGCCTGGCATCATCCGAACACAACTTGGCCCCCTTTCTTACGAAGTAGAAGTCAAACCTGGCTTAGTGTGGCGTCGACACACAGACCAGCTGAGGGATACCAGAATTCAGTCACACCAAGCAGCAACCCTATCACCCAGATCTCAGAACTTCCAATCCAGGTTGAGAGTCGTGAGGACCCAGTGTCTGTAGCCAGTGAGCAGCCAGCAGCCAGCAACTTGGAGACTGATGTTCTGCCACCAAGTCCAGTGGCTGACCCTGCAGCCAGCAGTCCACCAAGTTTGAGTGAACCTGTTCCTGAATCTGTTCCTGTTAGACGATATCCGGTCCGAGTGCGGAAGCCCCCAGCTAGGCTGGATTTATAAACTTTGAAGTGACATTAAGACTGTGCTTATTTCAATAGGCGTGTTGTGTTTGACTTAACGTTTCAGATCCTTATTAGTTACCATATTGCATGCACTAGCTAGTGGTGAGGAGTTGTGGTGTTTTTGGCCAGCGGCCAATACACTTTGAGCATGCGCTCTTATGCGCCGTTCCGGAAAGTAGTTCGTTCGAATCAAAGACATGACAATAGTAGTGTGTAGAATACGTAATACATGTCGCAGAGTCCCAGTCAATTTGATGTTTAGTCTTTAAACGGTGTTCAGCAATGTGATTGCTGAAGTCACCATTTCTCGTCGCTCGTTTGCGTTCGGTCAGTCGCGTGCTAAGGTTTCTGCCGGTTTCACTAATGTAGGTAGCCTGGCATTCGCAGCATTTGATCTTTGTATACTGCTCCCTGTCTGTCCTCAGGACAACAACAGTACCATTCAGGACTACGTTCACACGGACGATCAACTCAACT